>CM060247.1:104002211-104316055 GCA_030684275.1 Acipenser oxyrinchus oxyrinchus
ACATGTATCAAGAGTTTGTGTTGTCCCTAATATTCAGACATTTCATACAAACTGTGTGCTTTCCTTTTAAGTTGAAACTAGGAATTTCTCCACAGAGAATAAAACAGTTTGTTTTTCAGTTTAACATAAGCCCCCCTTTTAGTTAGGCTTACGCTGGTAAAGCAAAGTCCGGCTCACTGATTTTATTCAGCCTTTCTGCCCCCATGTGGCCTTCCAGACATATGCGATCAGTTGTACGCTCTGCTAACAATGGTTATACGAGCTCATGCGACACGTTCATACAGGCTTTTGGTCTGTTTGTGTTTTGCTTGATCTCCCTAGATTCCAGGTGGGCCATACAATATGATCAACCCATTATAAAACCACGTGACCTTAAATAAATGGGAGGTAACAAAGGTGGAACGAATTGACCGTGTCTGTTTACCACTGGTGTGTGTAAATAGTGAGAAAATATGCACCACAAATGGTCCCTATATACACAGCAGTGCAAAGCTCTAATATTCTTTTTCTTTTTTGGGGGGGCACTTGTTCAGTTCAAGTGTATCATTTTGTTTGCATGAAGTGTATTTTAGTATTTCTATAGTTTTTGGTGACCTGTGGATTGGTACAGGGGCACTATAATGATATTATACTAATTTAACATTACACCTACGGTTAGGTTCCTCTGCAAGACAAAGCAATAGTTACATTTACTACGAATTGGTGCTCAATAAAGAACCACTGACCATTCATTTTAAAAAATACGACATACCAAGAATTGAAAATAGTAGGGGAGTGTGGGCACAGATGCAACATTTTCTACCTTTCTCTCCATTACGAACAGATGATTGAGCTAGTTCGACCAGACTTTGATGCAAACAACTTGCATGTGTCCTCTACCGATCCCCATAGCTATCCTGTTTTAAGAGCAGATAAACATACGACAAGGGGGCTTGACCCCGTGGTCAGGGTCAGTTGTAACGGGGGTAGGGTCAGATGTACCACTCTGTGAAGAATAATTAAATAAATAACAAAACATTTCATTTAAGTCAAGAATTAAACATTTTTTATTGAATAAGATCAATCTTCACATGAAACAAATATGGTTGTTTTTATTTAACTAAAAAACTGAACATCTTTATTGAAAAATAAAAATGTTCACATAAGGCAATTATTTTGTTTTTTGTCTATTTTTTAAACTTTTTAATATCCATAAAATGGTCTTTTCAAGCAAGAATATGTTACTCTGAATCACAATTGTGAGATTATATATATATATATATATATATATATATATATATATATATATATATATATATATATATATATATATATATATATATATATATATATGGTTCCTTCAGTGCAAGCTTCATGTGCCCAAATATAGTTTAGCTAATGCTGTATAGGGTCAATTGCAACACGTGTTACAACAGCACCAACCCACGGAGGATACGGCGTGAAAAAGACCAATATAAAACAGGAATGCATTTTGTCACCACTAAATTAATCTGATAAAGCACACAAACGTAGTCTATCCATCGCTAAGTGGTGATTAAGAATTAAACCGAAATTAAATACATTTGCATGCTTTGTAATGTTAAAATCTGGAATAAGATGTATGTTTAATTTTTAGGCATTTGGTTTTACACTATAATCTATTCCATCCTCTTTTTTTTTGGAGTTAAGGCATCTAAATAATTATTGTTTGTATAAACGCTATAGACCTGTTTAACATGTGTGCGATTTTAATTTAACACAACAGTACCAGCTGTGTAAATTACACGCGTTGATTGATTTTGTTACTACAGCGACATACTACAACGATATGACTGATGATATAAACGAGCTTATATATATATATATATATATATATATATATATATATATATATATATATATATATATATATATATATATATATATAATTTTATGATGGCTCTATTGTTACTCAAATGCCACACCCAAAAACAGGGAAAACAAATTGTTTTATTGTGTCACGTGTGCTCTAACGTGTAATACTTATTTAAATATTAAATTAGACTTAGCCTATTATATAACTCTTTATTAGTCTATGTAACACAATGCTGTGTTATGCAGTTCCAAACGTGTAAATCACGTTTTGCTTGTCTTGTGTGGTTCATGTATTTTCACACATACGACATGTACAATGCGGGTACTATTTGCTCGCCTACCTGTGTCGTATTAAAAAAAACATGATACCAATTACGATTCGACTGGAATATAGGAACAGGTGACAATGGAAGTGATCGTATTTGATCTTACGATCTCGCAATAAAGTAAGGAGTTCCTGCTCCACTCAATGTCTACACCAAGCTACTACATCCTGTAATTCTGTTAGAAATTGGTAAAGAATCTTTAACAAAAGATGTCCAAACCAAAAAAAGGTTAAGAATAATTAATACAAAAATATTTCAGATAAGTATGTCAACTTAATTGTATAACCCTTTTAAAGGGTTGCTATTCTGTTAGAATGTACAGCCTGGTCTGTGAAACCATTTAATGCTGGTTTCACAGACCAGGATTAGCATTAATCGTGGACCGCTACCTTGGGTAATATTAGTGCCATGGGGATTTGTTGAAACGCAGCCGTTAGAAAATAAGGGCAATCGAAAGACAGAAATGAAACTCGTCCTTGTGTGTTAAACGAAAATGACATGACAGACAGTTAAAATCGCAGGACAAAATCGAAAAGCTCCATAAACTGGACTTTATTCGTCACTGCTAGGCTATATAAAGACAACGGAGAGTAAAGTTCAGCTCCGTGTCTTTTAGAGAACAGCGCACCATCTCATTTGGTCCGCATGCTACGTTACTTGTTAACTTGTATGGTTTTATATGTAACTTCTAATTTGTTTTTGGCATTTGGAATATGTTCATGATTTGCACTCCAGGGTCAATTTAATAAATTTAAAAAAAAGCATTTCGTTTCCTTTAAGATTTATAATAAGTGGCTGTTGCATTCTATTATTTGTGACGTTTATTTATTGTATTATCATATAATATCATTATGACGGTGGTACTTTAAGACACTAAGGTCTGGCGACATAATTAACCCCATTAGGTGGGGACGTGGGGATGTCATAATCTTCATTGAGATTACTCAACGGACCTAAGGCAGACAGGTACAGTACAACGTCAATATTGTAAAATAAGTAGACTTGTTGTTTTAAAATAATTCTTAAAAAGTGAAATACAAAACTACATCACAACATTGTCCGCAGAAATATTTTTAACTATGTGGTGCTGTCTGATAACAAGGAAAGCGAGAATATTTCTTCATAAGGTGGAGGCGCGAGGTTTTCATGTGGCTCGCCTCCTGCGATTCTCTCATCTGGCTCCTCTTGAGTCTCATCAGCCCTGTGAATGATTTAAACAGCGTTATGAGAAAGGCTGCTGTTCAGCCATGAATCCCACAAGATTGTTAAAACAACGGCGCTAAATAAACTACTGACAAAAACTGAAGACAAGATAAGAAGATTTTCATTTGCATATAATAATATACATATGAAAAGTATGTTCTTAAGTTGGTCTCCATTGAGTCGATTTATAAGATAAAATGAAATATGAACAAAACACCAACCCTCAAAATACGGACCCCAGGAGAGAGGACGAGAGAAAAATATGCATCTCGTGGCTAAGAGATAATAGCTCGTGCGCACGACTTACTGTCTCGTGGCCACGACCAGTAGAGGCTGGTGGCCCCCAAATTTGGGGAGGCATAAAATATTGGCAGCAGGTCCGACTTTTTCACTATTACATTTGAAAAGATGCTTTCCAATACAAATGCTGCAATTTACATAAACACGTCTGTTTGTTTACTATAATATACACCAACAAAGCAAAGCGCTAATAACTGAATATGCAATCGTGAAATGGTCTGTGATGTTTGCTTTAGATGCCACTTTTTAATACGACGTAACAATCTGTAACAGTAAACAACAAACGGAAAAGTTTGTTGAATAAAAACATTATTCATATGTCCGTGCAATAATATTGTCACGTTATTATTATTATTATTTAGTAAGTCTAGTTATCTAATTTGTGTCTATATATATATATATATAGTATTTGTTTATTTAGCAGACACCTTTATCCAAGGCGACTTACAGAGACTAGGGTGTGTGAACTATGCATCAGCTGCAGAGTCACTTACAATCACTCGAAAGAAGGAGCACAAGGAGGTTAAGTGACTTACTGAGGGTCACACAATGAGTCAGTGGCTGAGGTGGGATTTGAACCGGGGACCTCCTGGTTACAAGCCCTTTTCTTTAACCACTGGACCACACAGACTACAACTAATATATATATATATATATTAGTTGTAGTCAAAAGTGCACATACCCCAATTTTCTAGAAATTTCTTAAACAAATTACAGGAAAAATGAGGGGAAAAAAATTAAAAGAAATAGATGTCTACAATTATTTATTTCAGCTTTTTTTTTTTTTTTTTTTGCAAAACTCAAAAAATGCTTATTTAAAAAAGTATTCATACCCTGACAAGGAAAATGAAAATAGCAGCTAGTTGAGGCACCTTTAAAATAATAACCTTTTTTAAACGATTAGGATATTTGTCAAAGAGCTTTTGGCATGATTCTTTAGAGATTTTGACATTTCTACAACACAAAATTGTTCCAGTTCCTTCAAATTCGAGGACTTCTCTAGTGCACAGCCTTCTTCAACTCATACCAAAGATTCTCAACCGGATTTCGATTGGGACACTAGGCCATTCTAGAACCTTGATTTTATTCTTCTTTAACCATTCTGATGTAGATTTTGATGTGTGCTTTGGATCGTTGTTGTGTTGGAACGTCCAGTTGTGCTTTAAAGTTTTGTGGCGGAGGGTTTCAGATGATTGGCCAATATCTTGGAATCCATTTTACCATGTATTGGAACTAAATTTCCTGTGCAGTTAGATGAAAAACAGCCCCATAGAAGGACTATCAGCGTGACCAAATAGCTCAATTTTTGTTTCATCACTCCACAAAACCTTTGACCAAAACTCATCCATCATTCAAATGCCGTTTTGCAAACTTTAAGCGATTGTCCTTGTGATGTTTTCCTAAGAGTGGCTTGTTTCTTGGCCTGTGACCATTGAGACCTTCACCATGCAATACTCAACCTATGGTTGAAATGGGAAACCTCCCACTTGCAGTCAATTCACTTTGAATATCTTTGGCAGTCAATCTCAGATTGTTATTAACCTTCCTCACAATTCTTCTTAGTGAAAGAACCTTCTTTCTTCCAGACTGAGGGAGTGTTGTGACAGTACCATGAGTCTTGTACTTCTTGATAATAGAAACAATAGTTGAAATTGGGATTCTCAAATGCTTGGAAATCTTCTTGTATCTTTCTCCAGCTTTATGACAATAAATAGCTCTTTACTTTTGCCATATTGACTTATTGGTAATGACAGCAATCATCCTTTGCCTAACCCTTTTATATCCTCTAAGACTGTTCACATGTTCACTCCAGCATTTTCTAGACTTTTCTAGAATTAGGTTCTGCATTATCATATTCAAATTCCAAGCATCTTGTAGACAATGCTATCATAGCATCAAAGGGTATGAATACTTTTAAATGAGCATTTTTGGAGTAAAAAAAAGTGTAGACATCTATTTCTTGTAACTTTTTTTTCCTCATTCACAAAACATTTGCTGCAAAAGATTTTTTCTAAAAAATTTTTCGAGAAAATTGTAAAAATGATAAATTTCCATTGGGGTATTTAAACTTTTGACTACAACTATATATATATATATATATATATATATATATATATATATATATATATATATATATATATATATACACACACACACACACACACACACATGTATAGCCTATATAAAATGACTAAATAAAGACAGTTCAGAATTTTTTGAAATACATATGACAAACGGGCAATTCATTTTTGATTGTGGAGTGATAGACAGTACCTGCAATCATCGCTGTTTGATCTCTGGTAAGGGGGCCAGTCTTCACCAACAAAGGACGGATTATCCAGAGGGAATATTGTGAAGTATTGTGGGGGGCATATTGTGGTTCCTGGTGCCCCGCTCTGTGGGGTATTGCTCTGAGACCTATTCGCAGAAGGCGCTGAAGCCGCGGTCATGACAATGCCATCCTGTGCCGGGGAGCCATGTGGAGGGGGAATGTACTGGACCACAGTGGCTCCATGGAACGTTATGGGTTGATTAATGCCAGTAAAAACAAAGGACTGACCACAGGGCGGCTGTTCCCCCTCTGTCACCCTGTCATCAGCCTGCTTGCATGTCTTGCATGTGAGCATCCTGAACTTGCAGACAGCGATCAAGACAAACGTGACTCCGACAGACAGGAGGATGGGTCCGAGTAGCTGAGTCCATTCGAAGTACGTGCTTCCGTCGTATTTGATCCATCCCATAACCGTAAAGGTTATTCCAACCAAGCCCAAGAAGACCCCAGAAAACAACAAGGTAGCTCCAGCTTTGTCACCATCGGACACTTCGATATCAGAGCTGCTGGGTGGGTAAGGAGTCACAGAGAAGACATTCACTGATACATCTTCTGTATTGTTATTACTGTTAATGTTAGTAATAGTACGATTAGTGTCATTGCGTGACTGATCCATCTGGTGGACACATCTGCTGACTACCTTCATTAAACTCTTGTGTGAGCGATACGTCAAGCTGCATAAATAACCTTGTTGCGCTGTAAATGTTTAATAGAACACTTGCATTTTAGGTAATACATTAATCAAAACACGAGGACGGCCTGGTGAATTGAACTCCACTGTACAGGAGTTTGTTCTTCCTTAGTTCCAGAGACTAGTCAGCCGTTAAATCCACCTGCAACTAACAAGTTTATCTCCAGAGTTACCAGGCAAGTCAGTAACAATTCACAAACCCAAAAACAACTGCAGGCAGCAAGTTAAAAACAACATCAAAAAGAAATATTATTGGTAGTAGATTTTCTGTAAACCCAATACCTGCCCAAAAAACTTGGAGGGCTGGTTTCACAGATTAGCACTAATCTTGCACTACCTAATGTTATTTTAGGTAAAATAGTCCAAGGTTTGCTATGGGTCTGTGAAACCATGGAAAACTGCTCCTCAAACTATGGGGTAACATTTTAGTTTTAACATTTGTTAACAATAAGTCATTCCTCATCTAAAATGTGTTATTATGTGCTTTATAAACATCATTAAAGTGCTACAATAATATAGTGCTATAAACTGGGGAATATAACTAAGAAACCTTGTGCTCAAGGATGTATTACAATAAACTTCTGTCCATTGTCAACAGGTTATAACACCTTTAATAACAAAATGGATCTGACATGAGACCCAATAAGTTATCAAAAGAAACGAATCATGGTAAAAACTGACAGCATGCCAAGCAGTAGATTTGACTTGCGTATTGGATTATTTGTATATTGTTAAGGGAACGGTCATGGAAGAAAATGCATTATTTTCTGCGTCCAAAAATTCATTTCAGCTTAGGGATATCATCCCTTGTATAACTATAATCATTTTAGTTCTCTCAAAATAATACATTACTATGAAAATATAGAAGGTATTTCTGGTACCCAATCAAAATTGGAAGCTGTATTTATTCTTAACACTTCCGAATGGTTAACTTAATTGTTTTCTGTTTTTCAGGACATTTTTCAAAAATGCATTTTTATTAAAACCATTTTATATCTGTATACACAGAGTTGTGTCCAGTTCATAAGATACAGTACCCTGTTTTTGCCTAATGAAACTTGGCTGGCTGCAGATTCATCACATAGAAATCTGCATCACATCCAGATGCTGTAATCTTACTTGTTGTGAAACGTCTGCCAACTACACCTAGCTCCAGCTTTCGAATCAACCTGAAATCCAAAATTTATACACAACAATTTGTCAGTTTTACAGAGATGTATTTTTCATTAGCTACTGTTGTTCCAAAACCCCCAATAGTAATTTCAAGAAATGATTCTCATCTAGCTCTGTGGTAGGTACATGTATATGTTGACTAGCACAGCACTTTATTTATTTAAATAATTTAGCGGCCCTCTTAATTTCAGGGTCCACTTTAAAGCCATACTGCCACTTCCTCTTTTCATTTTTCTTTAGCAGAGTATATATAACCTCTTTGAAATAAGAGTACCAAATTCAAGTAGCTTTTTTTAAACAAAGAAAGGCATTTTGAGAAGATAAAGGTTATTGCAAGCAGTGGAGCACATATTGATGTCTTTAAAAAATAATCGATGATGGGTTAATGTAGTCCAAATTATTTTGCTGCAATTGCTGACTACAGTTTTACAAGACCAAATAGTAAGACTGTACTGATCCAGAATTAAATTGTTTTATATCCATTCAGTTAAAAAAACTCAATGAACTTTGTGGCATTTATGTTACAAAAAATCAGCAAACAGCATCATAGTTGGTCACTGTAGTCTTTTTTGCGTGTACCATCAATTCATCTTCAGTAGGTCCACCGTAATGGAATATGCTGCCTGAACTGGAAATAGGGTCATATCCTGATTAGAAATCAGTATAACCACTGGGGGCTCCCAGAATAAAAAGGGAATGAATCAATTCAGGGTGTCAAGGAGCGCTCCAGCTGGCATGGAGAAGCACCATGAAATCTTTCACATGCTCAGTGAAGACTGAATCTGAACTTTGTTTCATTCTCATGCTGACAGCACCAGAGGTCATATCGCTTGGGAGTCTTTTCGTCCTGTTACAGGTGATGGATATCTGCTTGCCACAGGTGGTGCATTAGTGTCATGGCAGGATATCAGTGCCTGTTCCACCAAACTGGAAGCAAGCAATGGATTACATAAATGCACAGAGGTGAGGCTGGGAAGACAGTAAATCAACAATCCCCTAAACACACAAGATAAACCGTAGACACACATGCAGTGTTGTAAGTGAAAATCCATCCTGCATAGCTCCTACTGCAGTGGGCTGGAAGATACAGATGGCTTGTCATCTGTTTTTGGTATTTGGGTTATTGTGCCATTGTCATTTCATATTAGTCACCAGGCATTTCTGATCAGTTGTGTGTTTCTGGGATGTTTGACTTGTCTTGGATACAGATGCTCCGACAAATTGGTTGTCCACTATCATGTCTTAGCATAGCTGATCAAGTAAAATGAGGAGTTTGTAAAACTGACCAGGCTGGTTTGATGTTAATCCAGTCCAAAAGACAGAATCGAGAATCCAGACACGGATTCCCGGTACAAGCACAGAGCAACATTGTTCTGTAAAAAAATGCTTCAAACCAGTCCTGTTTCCATTAACAATAGTACCTGGAAATGTTAATGAATACCAAAAACGGTCTAAAGCTGGGTCGATTCACAAAAGTTGAAACTCAGGAATGTTATTTTTAACCTCTAATACTAGGAAAATGTATACTATGTAAAGACCAATTTAATGTGGGTTCTGCATCTACTTTAGTTTCCTTTTTAAACCATCTTTAAAAGAACAGTAGACATCTGGATATATTAAAGATGGTTGGTGATTACGGAACTGAAGCAGACGCCAAAATATAAGTGTAAGCATAAGCAGATCCAAGTCTGTGGGTAAAACAAGCTAGCCTTTCTCATTGGATCCATGATGTGAAGATCCTCATCATGTCTGGGGTTTTGAGAAATGCTGCATGCTGTGTTTAGAAGACATGGAAAGCAACCAGACAAGAAGAACACACAGAAACAGACAGCGTTATTAATGAATAATTCATGTGGTGAGGAACAAAACAATCCATTCCTAATACAAACTTGCATAATGAATTTACTGTGAGCTGACGTGAAGTCAAGTTTCCTGTTTTTACCATATTTGGGAGCTCATAGCTTAACAATGACAAAAGGCTGGCATCCTCTTCCTGCAGTTCTTCTTGAGACTCAGGCTCTTGATAAGAGGTAGTGGTAATCAGGTTGGTTTTTATTTTGGGGATGGGACAGACTTAGTTCTTTGAATCACTCACATGGACTGTGGAAAGCTTTAGAGTGCTGGTCCACCTTGTCAAATACAATTTTACACTACAGTGTATGACAGTGATGTTATACATACAGTAACTATCCATGTGAAACCATATTGCAATAGGTAAACAATCAGCCCAGCATGGAAAATTTCCATTTCTCTGGTGTGTAAAAGTACTGCTCTCTGTAAAGCAATCACGCAATGTGCCCCATATACTGAAGAATGGCTTCCTCACAGGCAAGCCTGGAGGTTAAATATTACTATATATAGTTACAGCTGCATTAGCCCTATTAGGAACTATAATATATGAACATGAAATAGAACAGGTTATTTCACATCACAAATAATAAACAGGTTAAAAGGATAGTACTGCTCCACAGTATTACCTACCTGACGAAAGCATTCAGGTCATGCTTCGGTTTTTAGTTAAGCATGCATTGTTAAATATGCCATTAAAGGTTTTGACTGTTATAAAGTATGAATAACAGTTTAATAACAGATTAATAATGAAAACATTACCAGCATAAATCTTCACGTCATATGATTAATGTTTCTTATAGTTACCTATTCTTTTAACACATTGTCATAGCCTGCTATTAATACTTGTCCAATGTTATTGATAGCATGCTTTAACACATTTATAGATATGTTATTGGCTGTTTATAACAGTCTTAAACAGTGTTTCCCAAATGCTTGGATATTAGGAAGATGTAAATGCACTAAAGTTTCTCCATGACCTAAACCAATTATAAATCTGTACTTGACATAACAGCACATGTTTTGTCAATCTGTGATAACCAAAAATAGCATCCACAAATCACAGTAAAAAGTGTCTACATTGACTTTTTATAACTATGGTTTATAAGTGCTGAATGCAAAGGCAGAATTGCATTGTCAGGTTATTGACCAATCTTAGATTTAGCAGTATGTAAAAGTTGCATAAAAATGTCTTATTTTTTGCTTAAGCATAGTCGTTATACATTATAACATTAACCAAAAGGCAAATTTATTACAAAATTCAGGTACGCTTTTTACTGCTTTCACAATCTGGCCATTTCAAATTCTTAATGCAATACAGCTTTTAATAATTCTAATGTTCATCTCCTTTCCTGTTATGCTTTCTATTATCAGCATCTCTCATTAAACACTTTCTTTTTATACAGCAATATGCCTTTAATAAGAAAAAGTTAAACAGGATCAACCACAATATTTTTTTGTTTCACATTAAACCAAATCTTTACAATCTTTGAGAAATTTCAAACCAATTGTGTACATTATGCACAGTTTAACTTAGTGAAGCCAATTGTTACAGGCAGCAATTATTGCAATGCTGCCAAAAAAAGTTGATAACATTTAATTTGTCTTTGCTTAAGTCTGCAATGTTGTTTTTTTATTGCAGTATAATAAGCATTGCTTGAAATATTAATATAACTTTTTTTGCAAGGCCATTTTAACATTATAAAAAAGAAATCCATGTTCAACTAATCTGACTCTAATAAGAGTCTTTCTGCCCACTATATAGTTCAGTTAGCTTTGAAGGTTACATTTATAAGAGGATGCTGCAAAAAGCATATCGGTCCTGTTTAACACCATAAGCTACACAAGGAATTGAGCGGTTGTTCAAATGGTTTCTTCTTAAAATACATTTGAGACCGACTCAAGTATCACGAGAAGGAAATGGACCATTTGGATAACCAAAATGGCCAGATGACCAGATCCAACCTGTCAGTACATTTTAAACACTGTTTTGTGCACCTCACTACAAAAATAAGGAAGTAAGCAATTTTATTCGTGGGACACATGACCCTTGTACATTAAAGGGTTAACATTGGTACATGGGTTAAATATGCTATGTACAAACTGGACACTTTTATACCTTTTCTTGTTTGGATGTTTGTTTCTATGAAAGCTTGAGATGCTCCTAACATCTGAATGTCTGGTTGGATTGTACACACCCAGAAATATATACACCCCAAAAACTCACCCGCTGCTTTTTCATAGATCTATGAGCATAATGGTGTGCGAGCGCAGACTGGTGTAATGTGCTGCGTTAGACAAACACCCTTCTGGTTAATTGTGTGTTCATTGGCAGCTGCGTTCTCAGTATCTCTGCTTTATGTATACAAGGGAGAGTGAGGTAAAGTGGAAGGTCAATCTCACTCAACATGATGAATATACATAACTGAATGTTTTGTTTTCTTATTCCACAGGAGCACTTCAAAGAGGAATACTGACTATTACAACCCTATACTATCCAGAGGTAACTGTCTGGCTCGATATACAAACATTTTTCAATTCCAAGCGGTTCTGATGACAATCCCAACATTCCCTCTACAGGGAACCCCTACCACACCACAGCCTGCTTACTTTATTCAAAACCTACTTCAAGCAAAAGAGAACAAGTGTGATTGGGGTCCTGGAGTAGTGTCACTGATTATCTGGAAACTGACCTTCAAAATCAAATACTACTCTCTGATCCACCCATGCATGAATACAACTTAGAGATTTTTTGTGACTGAAGAATGCTGGCCCACAAGAGGGCTTGATGGAACCCGTGCACAATGTAATAACTGATGCATATTGCAATATTAACCAACAATGTAAGAAATCTTGCAACATATAATAACCCCAACAATGCAAAATGCAAACAACTCAAAACCTAGGCTCCTAACAAATGGCATGCTTCTGAAGTAATTATACACCAGTAGTTTATTTAAAAAAATTAATAAATAAAATAAAATAAAAAAACACACAAAAAAACAACCCACACACTTTTGATACAAAAAAATACAATATATTTTGATTACAGAAAAAGAAAGCAAAGTGAGTCCACAATAAATCAAAAACTTGGTTTCCTAAATTAATCAGTTTAGCATATTAATACATTTAAATTCCAAACTAAGTGTGCAGTCTTAGCCAGTGGAATGCATGGGTACCTTTCAAATGCTGCTGGGACAGGGTATAGCATTTTAGTCTGAAAAGTGAACGAAGGGATTTTCCTTCCTATCGTTTTTGTACAGTAAACCGAGTTGAGATACAAGCACATGGAATATGACATTTAACCACACACTGCCTAGAACTGTATACTAAATAAACTTCTGTTTTTAATGCAATCAGTGACTCATTAAAAAGGAAAATCATCTAGCGACTATCAGCTTACAAGGAATTTTCTGCATCAGTGAAAACCCTACCCCTCTTCTTGAAAGAGTTTATGTTGACCACATCTCCCCTGGAGAAATGGGACTGAAGGGTTTACCAGTCCCCATGGCAAGCTTTCTTCTACGCAAGCAGAATGTATCCCACCCTCTGGATAACAAGCTTGCTTCTGCACATTATTGAAGCATGTTCTGGCTAAGTTAACTGCTGCAGGAGACCAGACCAATGATATCCCAATCCAGAAACACCTAAAATAACACCTTGACTCCACCCTGCAGCTCTTTCCACACAGATCGGAGAACCTCAAAGGGAGGTTACTTTTAACTGCAAATGACCTATATGGGAGTGATTAGAAAATGGGTTTAAACCTTTATTGTACTTAAAACACATTTGGTGATATTCAAAAAACACAATTCCAATGACTGTGTTAACCTCCCCGTCGTGGTAAACACACACAAGAGACTAACATGCCAGCATTGCCAGAGCTGTAGCTTCATAACCATGACGCATGAATGCCCTCTCAAATATTTAATATATCTACATGCTTGTGTGTTTCCACCCCAAGATCCCCTTCAGTACTCCTTTATAATATCTACATTATGTACTGGAGGAGTATGAAGAGGCAATCAAGATGAATTTCCTTTGCAGAAGACAATACCAGTCCTAATATTTTCATTCCTTTAAACTGTCAAGTGCTATTAAGGAGACTTAACTGGTGTAACATGTGTTTCCTATCGTTCCTTTCTTGTGCTGTCACCATCCAATAGATCAAAGCACAAAAAAAAAAGATGTTTCTTTTAAAATGTGAACCCTCCAAAAAGCAATTCAGAACTTGTGTGTAATACAGGAAGCAAGGAGCCATTAACCATTCTTGCTGATGCGGCGTACGATGCAACTGATAATGCACTGATCTATGTTGCAAAAACATGACTGCTATGGGATAAATGGCCCCCAGAGTCACGGACTGAACATGGATTACTCTATCCTAAATCTTCTCCGGCATGCCTCATCTATCTTGGCACAGAAGCTGGCTCTTGTAACTGATCTGAAAGACGTGAACTTCAGTGTTGTGGGGTGAAATCTCCTCCCTTCTCTAGCCCTCTTTACAAACCCATCCAGCACCCCTGGTTAGAAGCATACGGCACAAAACATTACATTAAAATATAACTATATATTAAACATCTAAGTGTATATGTAGAAAATGAAGCAACTTTCAGTAGTCAAGGACAGACGGCCTGCTGGTCCTGGGATGCAGATTCCCTCTTTTGGTAGGGCGGTGGTAGTTCAGGGAAGAAGCTATGATGAGAAGGCAAACCCACAATAGAAGCCCTGGACACTCTAATGGTGTAGACCGATTCTTCCTCCCCTAAACTGGTACCAACCCTGGACAGAGCAACAGGAAACAGAATCAGTGTTCAACAAGAAACTATTTAAACAAACTCCACGGCTTCTATTGGGAGTGTTAAACTGTTCTTTAAGAAACCAATTCCTTGTTTGTTTGTTTTTTGCAAAAAAGAGACTATACAAGCTATTGTTATTCATAGTCGAGAAGCATTCACCCCACTCTTCCTTTGTCATGCACGTGTCAGAGAGGGCTGCAGAGCACCAGATGACAGAACACTTAAAAGCCTTACGAGCACCAATTAAAATCCATCATCATGAGCATGTAAATGTAAAACGCCAGTGAATTCCCCTTTCCCTCCCCATCTAGACCTTACATTCACAGAGGTCAAATGTCTATTATTACAGTTGATGTTGGCAAGCAGTCATGGTGTTCCTGTGGGCAGGGCCGGCCTTAAGGCGAGATGAGCGAAGTGGCCTCCTAGGGCCCCCACCCTGTAGGAGGCCCCACACTCAACCAGAGTGCCGTGAGACTTAATGTGTTCATTAGGAGCGCTCAGAATGCTCAGGGGTACAAATTTGGTGGTATGGCGCTAGATTCTAGCACTATGGGTACCTCATATAGCACCAGCAACATTATATTCTGGCACCAGTAGACATGTTTATTTATTTTTAATATATATATTTTTTTTTATTCCTTAGCAACCATAAGGATCTGGACTACTCACATGGCCCACACACAGTCATCCACACACAAAGGAGAGAAGGTTTGTGTCGTGTGGGAGTGATAGCAAATATGTCCACAGCGCATTTTCACACATTTATCACACATATTTTCACACATATTATAAATATGGGTGCGATTAGATATGGGGTACATTTTGTTAAACATTTACTGTACCACAAAACACTAAAAACTAACTGAAGAGGGGGGGTTGGCAAAGTGGCATTGCACACAGAGTGTCAAAGTGGGATTGTTTTGTTATTTATGTATTTATTTCTGCTTGGTTATTCTCACCACCGACCTGTCAGAACCCACTTAGTCGGGCGTTACAGTATTATTCAATAGGCCGACTGGGGCACGATCATTTTAGAAAAAGTTAATATGCGATATGTTTGAAGTAGACTGGAATTCTGAGTGCTTTGAAGTTGTGAATTATATAAAACGAGAAAGTCTAACAAAACAAACTGAAACAAGTATTCATTAACATCATTAATATTATATAATAGTATATGTAGGTGCATACGATTACATGATGCACCTATATACTCACTTTTAGACACGGTTGCTACTGTAGCATTCATTTAATGTTCTAGACCCCCCCCCCCCGCACTTAATCATCCCCGCCTAGGGCCTTGCACAGCCTAGGGCCGGCCCTGCCTGTGGGTTGGATTTGTAAAGCTTTGATCCAAGGTAACGTTTCGGACCTAAACACAATGCGCACAACAATCACACTCAGAAGACACGGTTTTAGGGGTCTTGTACCTACCTTTGATTGAAGGTACTGTAGTAAGGTGGTGGGCTTTCATAGCCAATAGAGATGTCGCCATGGTTTCCAGTTCTCAAAGGTGGCGCTTCAGTAAAATATGCTGGTGGTGGTGTTGGAAATATGACGACAGAGTCGCCTGAAAAGAGCAAAAGGATCTTTTGTAGGAAAATGAATAATGAAATGTATTCTATGGTCAGACAATACGCAATATCCCAGATTTCAAGTTCCCTGTTGCTGCTGTTAATAACCGTATTCTACAGCACAAGAGAGGCAGATTATTGACCTGAAAAAAGGTGTTCATTGTGGAATCATGCCATCTTTTACATCATGAAAAGCAAGTCTGATCTGGTTACAAAATGCGATTCTTAATTGAACCTTTTTAAAATGACCACGAGTGACTACGCTTGTGAAATACTGTGACTTTAATAAACACCAATATGCGACGTGCCACAGGATCAGTGCTGTAGCCAACACTTTTGTGTTGTTATGAACTGCACAGTGTGGGCCATCACTTTCTAGGAAGTGAAAGTATCAAACATTTATTTTTATTTAAAATCAAGTAAACTTCTGAAGGCCAGATATTTGTCACCAAGGCAAACATTGAGTATGGAGCAGAAACTCAGATCATAACAAACAACTGTACTTATAAACTTGCAACACACGGCTAACAGTAAAACTAAAATATTCAACACCCACTAGCACCAAGTAAATGCCACCTTTAATCACAATTGGAAGTGGTTCTCAAGATACAGCCAAACAAACCTTAATTATTTAACAGTATCATGGATATCTCACCATAGAAAACCAGACCATTGTTCTTACCTACTATGATGTGGTGTGGCCCAGAGTGATTGGGGAGCCCCTCAGGTAGAGGCTGGTTTTCTTCCATTTCATTGAAGTTTTGCTTCCTTCTAATGCAGCCTGTGATAAATAAACCAAGCCCCACCACCACCGCCACTGGGCCCACGATCTGCATGGGCAAGAAGCTACAGTTCTTGTACTCCAGCTTTGGACTACAGAGAGGGAACCAGAAGCCCACCACTGTTACCAGCAACCCCACAGCCACCAACAGAAACCCGGAGATCAAGATTCGGGCATACTGGTGCTTCTGCACACACATGAGGCAAAGATCAGCCACCCCTTCCCACTCCGTCCAAGACTCAGCACGTTCTTCAACAGGATGAAACCAAAACCCAGCACAGCAAGGGGCGGTCCAGACACCTCCGGTCCCTGCAAGCCTGGGAGGTGAGCACTGAAGGAGTCGTACACTGCACAGAAGCAAGAATCCAGCCCGGCTAGATCTGTCACCACCCAGGGCTTCAGAGGAATCTGCTGGAGCAACGCCTACATTAAAAGAGGAGATATTTTACTCACAAATTATTAGTCTAAACTCTTCTGTACTCACATAGGGGTGCTTTGTTAGTTTTTGAGGGGACAACAGAGACACTTTAACTAATGGCAGCTTGCTAGTTCACTACACCAGACTAGTACTACAACATGGGAAGTAGCCAGGATTCCTGCGTAGCTGCAAGCTCTGTCATTATTTTGTGTTGAAATAAAATTATGAAAAATAAAAGTAAACCAAAAAACCTTAAACTAAAAAAAAAAAGTGACCAGTGTGTTTTGTTTGTTTGTTTGTTTTAGATCACAACAACCCTGCATTATAGGGGATTGTTCACTGACCCGATTGTAATCCTGCACACATGAAGACAGTCCTTCTAAACAAAGTGCAGAAAAATCTGTGAAAAAAAAGTTTGGCAAACATTTGGGAACAATTCTTGGCAGTTTTCACGTTCACCATGAGCGACAGCGAGAGCGAGAGAGCAAGTGCGAGAGCGAGAGAAACATCAGTGCATCCATTTTGAATAAGGATCCTAAAAAGATAATCCTCTACATGCAGTGTGTGTGTATTCAGATGTACAGAGCATACTGAAAGATAATCACCTGCATGCAGTGTGTGTGTGTGTGTGTGTGTATTCAGATGTACAGGGCATACTGAAAGATACTCCTCTGCATGCAGTGTGTGTGTGTGTGTGTATTCAGATGTACAGGGCATACTGAAAGATAATCCTCTGCATGCAGTGTGTGTGTGTGTGTATTCAGATGTACAGGGCATACTGAAAGATAATCCTCAGCATGCAGTGTGTGTGTATTCAGATGTACAGGGCATACTGAAAGATAATCCTCTGCATGCAGTGTGTGTGTATTCAGATGTACAGGGCATACTGAAAGATAATCCTCTGCATGCAGTGTGTGTGTATTCAGATGTACAGGGCATACTGAAAGATAATCCTCTGCATGCACTGTGGGTATTCAGATGTACAGGGCATACTGAAAGATAATCCTCTGCATGCAGTGTGTGTGTGGGTATTCAGATGTACAGGGCATACTGAAAGATAATCCTCTGCATGCAGTGTGTGTGTATTCAGATGTACAGAGCATACTGAAAGATAATCCTCGGCATGCAGTGTGTGTGTATTCAGATGTACAGAGCATACTGAAAGATAATCCTCTGCATGCAGTGTGTGTGTATTCAGATGTACAGAGCATACTGAAAGATAATCCTCTGCATGCAGTGTGTGTGTATTCAGATGTACAGAGCATACTGAAAGATAATCCTCTGCATGCAGAGTGTGTGTATTCAGATGTACAGGGCATACTGAAAGATAATCCTCGGCATGCAGTGTGTGTGTGTGTATTCAGATGTACAGAGCATACTGAAAGATACTCCTCTGCATGCAGTGTGTGTGTGTGTATTCAGATGTACAGGGCATACTGGCCTATGGCCCATGCTGGCCCTGCTTCCTCAGCCACTGTACAAGCTGGATCTCAACGCCAACAAGCATCGGCTGAATTTAATTAAGCGGCAACTAGATGCAGACCGCAGATGGAAATTTCATTAATTGGGGAAAATTCTGCTCACAAGTCACAACACCCATTCATTTTATTCTTTTGGAGTTACGAAGTTAACTTTTTGCCTAGGGCAGTTTCTCCTGGGGGGCAGGGGGTGTGCTGTAGTGTAGAGTTTCCCATACATCTAGAGAAGCACTAGTCCAATTGCTGTTTTAACTTGATGGGTATTCTTTGTCTATTCATTGTATTACAGGTTATTGTGGGTATCAGAATCTGGAGGTACATGGAGACACTCGTCACATTTACATTTTAACATGGATGTAGATCATGCGGATCTACAGGTTCATGTTACCGATGGCTTATTCTGTACTTGCAGCAATGTCGGGGGAGCAATGTCACAGACATGCTTTAAGATTAACACAGAATTAACACAAAGTACTTTATTACCTTTAAGAAAATCACATAATAGCGTGTCTTGGTTTGAAAATGACTTGTACAATTCCATGTGAAATAACAATAACTAGACACAGCCACGTTGTAAACTAGACAGATTCTTCTCACCCCTCTTGATAATCACATCCACTTCACTTACATCACCTTAATTGTATTTTCCTAAACCATTTTCTCATATTTTACAGGTGTTCTTTTCCATTTCAGATGACTAAAAGCATGGAATAACTTCCATTATAAAATTCACCACAAACACAGCCAACGTTCTATACATGTTCCTGTCTGAAACAACTCTTTTATTACCCAAATGGGCCTTTAACAAACACCATGACAGCATCTAGACAATATTGGAAAAGGGGAAAAAAGTACAATTTATCATTCATAATACTGTAATATATCAAGAGAAAGACAATAACACCCCCCTGTGAATTAAATTTTAAATCAATCCACACAAATACCAGCTTTTCTACTTAACATTCTAATCTACAACTAATCTGACAACATGAAAAGCTACTTGAACATTGATACTTTGACGCTGGTGTAGAGACAAGGGAAATCATGTCTGTGACAGGACACCATAATGAAGGCTCAATTCACAGCTACTGGACAGCAAATCAACAGGAAAGACACGATTGGTCCACAATTCTGTCATCAGCTGGATCCAAACACCCTCCCTCAAAACCAGCCAGTCAAACTGCCAACCCTGTTTCAGTGCCTTCCGCACCAGCCAATCATCTCCCTGCCAGCTTGAATGACGCCCCGCCTCCAACCAGTTTTGAGTCTTACTCTATACTACACGGACTATTCAACAATTGTACAGTTAATTTATCTGTCAACGTCATAATAATAAAAAAACGTTTTCTGTACGTGTGTCGTTTTTTTCTATTCTAATTATGTTAGGGACTATTTTCCTCAGCAGAAGGTTACCTGGCAAAATATCAATATATCAATAGTTCGGGACGCATAACTCTAGTCGCGGTGATCTACCACACAGTAGAGTCTGCATCATAGTGCTCTATCGCTTAATTATAAACGCAAATAATAATCTATTTTTGCTTGAACAGGAATGGAAGGAGGAGAAGAATTCTCTTTGGGAATTATTGTTGTAGAGACGGGCCATTGCATTCATCAAAACATTTCTTCAGGCAAAGATATTTAATGAGCTGCAGCAACCATGAACAATCAATCCGTGCATTCCAAGCATGTTCTAGAACCGTACTGGATTTGTGCTGATTTAACAGTTCAGTGACCAATTCATAAAACAAACATAACGATGGAGAGAAATCCCAAGTGCCCATTGTACTGTGTGTGAGAGATAGAGCTCTTTGACAGGTCAATAGATAAACTTTGCAAATATTATTATTATTATTATTATTATCTATTTTATATAGTGCCTTTCATAGTGGACCACCATCACAAAGCGCTTTACAGAGGTAGGCTGTGAACTGTGTATTATATGCAGAGTTTCTTACAATAGGATATTGATTTAACATCTCATCCACAGGATGGAGCACAAGGAGTCAGTGAGTCAGTCAGTGGCAGAGGTGGGATCTGAACCGGTGACCACCTGGTTACAAGCCCTGGACTTCAACCACTGGACCACACTGCCTCCTATAGTATATACAACACTACAATCCATCTACAGCTTTTATTTACCGTTTCCTTATTTTTTTATATAGCATTTTAAGGTCCTGGAGCATGCATATTATTTCTGGATGTATAGTAATTGTTTGAAATGATTTTGCTGTTGTATTGTTATTTTATTGAGTATGGTCTACTACTTACAGGTCTCTCTTTGTATTAGTGCTGCACTATTGAGATGAAATGAAACCAAACACACACACACACATTATTTATATATATATATATATATATATATATATATATATATATATATATATATATATATATATATATATATATATATATATATATATATATATATATATATATATATATATATATATATATATATATATATATATATATATATATATATATATATATATATATATATATATATATATATATATATATATATATATATATATATATATATATATATATATATATATATATATATATATATATATATATATACATATATATATATATATATATATATATATATATATATATATATATATATATATATATATATATATATATATATATATATATATATATATATACACACAGTACTGTGCAAAAGTTTTAGGCAGGTGTGAAAAAATGCTGTAAAGTAAGAATGCTTTCAAAAATAGACATGTTAATAGATTATATTTATCAATTAACTAAATGCAAAGTGAGTGAACAGAAGAAAAATCTAAATCAAATCCATATTTGGTGTGACCACCCTTTGCCTTCAAAACAGCATCAATTCTTCTAGGTACACTTGCACAAAGTCAGGGATTTTGTAGCATATAGTCAGGTGTATGATTAAACAATTATACCAAACAGGTGCTAATGATCATCAATTCAATATGTAGGTTGAAACACAATCATTAACTGAAACAGAAACAGCTGTGTAGGAGGAATAAAACTGGGTGAGGAACAGCCAAACTAACAAGGTGAGGTTGCTGAAGACAGTTTACTGTCAAAAGTCATACACCATGGCAAGACTGAGCACAGCAACAAGACACAAGGTAGTTATACTGCATCAGCAAGGTCTCTCCCAGGCAGAAATTTCAAGGCAGACAGGGGTTTCCAGATGTGCTGTCCAAGCTCTTTGAAGAAGCACAAAGAAACGGGCAACGTTGAGGACCGTGAGACGCAGTGGTCGGCCAAGGAAACTTACTGCAGCAGATGAAAGACACATCATGCTTACTTCCCTTCGCAATCGGAAGATGTCCAGCAGTGCCATCAGCTCAGAACTGGCAGAAAACAGTGGGACCCTGGTACACCCATCTACTGTCCGGAGAAGTCTGGTCAGAAGTGGCCTTCATGGAAGACTTGCGGCCAAAAAGCCATACCTCCGACGTGGAAACAAGGCCAAGCAACTCAACTATGCACGAAAACACAGGAACTGGGGTGCAGAAAAATGGCAGCAGGTGCTCTGGACTGATGAGTCAAAATTTGAAATATTTGGCTGTAGCAGAAGGCAGTTTGTTCACCGAAGGGCTGGAGAGCGGTACACGAATGAGTGTCTGCAGGCAACAGTGAAGCATGGTGGAGGTTCCTTGCAAGTTTGGGGCTGCATTTCTGCAAATGGAGTTGGGGATTTGGTCAGAATTAATGGTCTCCTCAATGCTGAGAAGTACAGGCAGATACTTATCCATCATGCAATACCATCAGGGAGGCATCTGATTGGCCCCAAATTTATTCTGCAGCATGACAACGACCCCAAACATACAGCGAAAGTCATTAAAAACTATCTTCAGCGTAAAGAAGAACAAGGAGTCCTGGAAGTGATGGTATGGCCCCCACAGAGCCCTGATCTCAACATCATCGAGTCTGTCTGGGATTACATGAAGAGAGAGAAGCAACTGAGGCTGCCTAAATCCACAGAAGAACTGTGGTTAGTTCTCCAAGATGTTTGGGCCAACCTACCTGCCGAAGTTCCTTCAAAAACTGTGTGCAAGTGTACCTAGAAGAATTGATGCTGTTTTGAAGGCAAAGGGTGGTCACACCAAATATTGATTTGATGTAGATTTTTCTTCTGTTCACTCACTTTGCATTTTGTTAATTGATAAATATAAACTATTAACATGTCTATTTTTGAAAGCATTCTTACTTTACAGCATTTTTTCACACCTGCCTAAAACTTTTGCACAGTACTGTATATATATATATTCTTAAACCTCAAGACATCAGTATACAGCAATGATCCTATTCTCTTCTTTACAACAAAAAAAAAGCTTTCCCTACAACTTATTTTCTGGTTGTTACAGATCCTGTATTCTTTTTTAACTTACTGGAAACAAACTTTCTGGCAAACAGCGCTTTCCTGGTTTCACTGAAACACGTGAAATACGGTAGCTGCTGTGATCCCAGTTGTATCCGCCCGTTCTCCAAACAGCTCGGCTATTTCTGTGCAACTGGAGACAGTGCAGACACAACTCAACTCTTAATTAATAAAACATATTATTAAACAGCCTTGCTTATTACTGTGGTGTAGAGACAGTGTTTGAGACTTTCTTTATGAAACGCTATATAGATAAGAATTTGTTTGCGCCTTTTTACTAAAATCGATGTTAATATTTCTGGGTGTGTGTATACGATTCAACTGCAATCGAGTAGCAAGCGCAGTGCTGGCGGTGGTTGTTTCTTTGTCGAAACATTCAGCGCAGTTAGGTCTGTCGATATCGAAAACAGACTACCCGCCACCATCCTTTTTTTTGTTGGACAAAGTATGTCATATCTTTTGCAATATAAAACAAACTAGTTCGACAGTAAATGGCTTACTAGTCTTCGTTATCTTTCGCAACAAAGGAGGCATTCTTACCCGTGGAATGTCTTCCAAACAGCTGAGATGCGTTCAAATCAGCAGCTAGGAAACAGACTCTCCATGCCAACATTGAAAACAAATTACTAAAAACGGGGCATGATAACCGACGTGATTACAAATTAAAGGCTGATTCTAGAAACGTTCACACCAGACTAAACTAATAAATAAACCCAACGAGAGCGACTTTATTTTGAGGGCTGAAAAGTCCAATCAAAATTCTCTGTTCCTACCTGTTGTCTGCGGAGTAGGGTATGATGTCACAGTGTTAGCGTTAAGTGGATGTTATTGTTAAGAAACTTATTTGGTCCTGAAATGTACCTGACTATGCTGCACTAGATATTAGGTCGCACTGCACGCTTTTCAAACTACCCATGGGTTCTGCTTCAAGGTAATGATTTGTTCATTAACTATTGCAATCGTCAGGCGAATGTACCTCTAAGTCTCAATTATTAGCTTCCTGTGAAGATCGTAAACGTGAACAACACATAGCCAATTAAAACAAATTGAATTAATTAAATCAATTAAATATGTGGAACTATTACCCACTCAGATTCTTAAAATCAATTTATTTTATTATTAGTAAATCTCTTATCAGTAGAAAGGGACACTCTGGCCAGTATCCCGGGGAGGGGAGGGGAGTATTGAAATCAGTACTGAAACTAATTAGTCCCAACAGCCACTGTAACCCATTGCAGGGGATACATGTTATTTTGACAGACGTATATATTAAGCAACAATATATTTTAAATATTGGTGGTGACCCTATTGTGACAAAATCTGGCATCTGTTTATTATTTCAATCTGTAAATTCAGTGAGTGGGGTGCTTATGAATGCTAGAACACATTGTTGTGTGTTTTCTGTGGCCACTCTAAACGTGTTAAGGTGTATATTCAAACCCATGGCAGTGCATATGTGCTAACTATTCCTCTTTTCATGACTGGTTCCAGCTACATTGAGAACATTTAACTAACCCTAACCCTAACTAATTCACAGAGATCCCACTGTACACACTTGCAGGGCAAGGATAATCAGAAGTATTGACACCCTCTATTCATTTCAATAGTACTGCCCCTGAGCAGCACGTAGATAAACGCTGATTTCGATTAGATGCTTTAATGGGGTGGAAACATCAAGCTGGTGAAAAGCAGACAGTTTTTAGGTATTAAGCTGTTGAAACTGATCTGTTGATAAGTGTGTCAAAAGATATCAAAAATGTGTTGGTAATGAAAGTATCATTAACTAGTAACAGTGCATTCTATGTCTGATTATCCGCAAGTACAGGGTGTTTATTTATTTTATCCAGGATACCCATTGAGACCGAGGCTTCATTTACAAGGGGTCCTGGAAAACCCCAATGGGCACTGCTTTGTAAAGGAGCGCCTCCCTGTTACAAGTCAGTTTTCAGACAGATAACTGTTGGTACAGTAGTTGCTTTACTGGGAGGTGTTTCTGAAGGCAGTGGACACTATCTGAAGACAGCTGTATGTTCAACTCAAGGCATTTTCAATGTCAGATCTTGAAGCAGTATTGTATTACTGTGCTGTATCCTTGTATTATTTGCCAGATTGATGGTGTAGATAGCAGGTGTCCACATTTAATAAAACAATAGAAAAATTCAGTTTTCAGAGTTACAGACATTTCAGACTTACAAACAACCTCCATTCCCAAAGGTGTTCATAACTCTGATGCTCTTCTGTGTGTGTATATACACACACACACACACACACACACAATGAAAGTAGAGTCTCTACGGCAATACAAGCATTTTGATTTCTTTCAGCCAATCTATATTTAAATGGGTTACCAAATGAAATTCATCATTTTGCTTCAGAGGTTTAAATACTTGACTCCCGCTCGTTTATATTGTTCATCAAAATCTCTTCATTGATTTTTAAAAAAGGACATAGTTTTAAACAAACAACACATTTCGACACTAACGTGTCTATCAGGTATATTAACACCAGCAGAATACATGAACCCCAGTTTCTTGCAACAGTTGTGATGGTGACCAGACGTGCGAGTACTGCTGTGTAAAAAAGTAGCTTAAAATGAACAGAGGTTTAGGAAAAGTAGAACAAGAACAGCAACAATTAAAAATACACTTAAGGTTTGTGTCTTGCACACGTGCCATTAACAAAATGCCCTGAAAACTTAATGTAATTAATGAAGGGCTGGAATGCAGCAAAAAGAGCAAGAATTAAACAAACAAGGACGTGAAAAGGTTACTGTACCAAGCTGAAAAAAGTTGTCTGTGAACTCCAATAAATCAATATTATCTTTCGCCAGTCAAATCGTGGCTAAATAGATTTTTTCGTCTCTTGTGTTTTGCATCCCAGTAGATTTTGTTACATGGTTTACAGTCAGGAGTTTAAGTGATTTAATTGCATAAGTTTCCATGGTTAGATGATGAGCTGGTAATATCTCTTCAGCCAAAGAATCAGCCACAGTAATTTAAGAGCAACGTTACCATGATGTAAAACAGTATGTAGCGTGAGCTTTGTACTAAAGCAGGGTCAGCTGTTGAACAAAGTTTATTTCTCAAACTGACCATTTAAAAAATGTGAAAGCAGAACACACAGAAATGTGTACGATCAGCTGGCTTGCATTCCCTTCCCTTTTCCCCTGCTCCGGTCATGACATACAATGACCTTATAACTTGAGTATTTCGACCTACAGCCACAAACATGCTTAATATATATACAGGTGGCGACGGCAAGTCAGTCCAGCCGTGCCCGTCACACACCCCCCATCTCAGGGCCGAACGTCCCGTCAGCCCAACACTTAATGTTCAACCAAGTTGGAGAGTCCCGGAGGGGGCCAACGGAAACGCTGGTTGCGCCTGAGAGCAGGTGCAGTGGGCTGGGGGTCAGACAGAGCCAGAGTGCTCCTACTTGGGCTACTAGCTGGCGACCCAGTTGGCTGTGGTAAGGGGGAAACGCTTTCCTGGTTCCGGGAGCCAGTCTCTGGGCTGTCTGCAGGGGCAACTGAGTTTGTTCCAGGGCAGTATGGGGCCAAGCGGTCTTGGTGGAGTACGACCGCTCAACCTCGGGTCCCCAGCCGCACTCGGCAAGTCACCTGAGAGAGCCTCTCAAGAACAACACAGGGGCCCTCCCAGTGACTGGCCAGCTTGGGGCAGAGTCCTTTTCTTCTCCAGGAGCAGTAAACCCTGATCTGCTCCCCAGCTTGAAATCCCCTGCCAGCATCCCGAGGTTCTTGCTGCTGCCTCTCTTGCACAAAATCCTCATTTACTGTATGTTAAAAAGGTCATTTAAATACAAAAAGATTTAGTTTTGAACTAGGAAGTTATTGGTTTGGAAAGTTCTACCTAGAATATATTCACAGCACTGTAGAAGTCGATGTCACTAAAAAGTTGACAGCGCATTGAAAACTGAATTAATACAGAAATGACCACATTCTGTGATTTTCATGCTACTGAATCCATTTGTTTCTGGTTTTAAATAAATCGTCTAGGTATAAAAGTGAATGAACTGTTTAAAAGCACATTTAAAAAAAGGAGAGCAAACTAACCACAGGACACAAGGTTTAGAAGTATGTATAATTATATATATATATATATATATATATATATATATTATATATATATATATATAAACATTTATTACTGGCAAAATGAATAAAAGTGAAAACAAGTGACACATTTTGTAAAATTTACATTTCATGAAAAACCATTTCTATTTACAGATTTTTATTTTTTTTTTGTGCTAGATAACAAACTCAATTTTAAACACACAACCAGAGAAACTGTTTATAAAACTCAAATTTCCAAGTGGAAGTTACTGATGTTTAAGCGGCAGCTTTAAAGGGTATCACTGTGTAAGGAAGCAAGAACCAGCTCGCTAAATATATATATACATAATATATATTCAGGCTTTTTATACTTCAACTCTGGCAGCTAATATCTGTGGCTTCCCCAGTGTTACTTCAACAGATACAGCAAAATCATTAACATTGGAATAATAAATAATAGCAATAATGCATAAGAGATGCACCAGCAATACTTCAAAAAACACCTATTTGAATTATTCTAAAAAAAAAAAAAAACTTTAAAAGCCATATTATCTATGTAGTAACGTTGTTAAGTTTAATCGAATTCATTATAAAAGCAGTTAAAAAGCAGTTTGACCATACGTGACTATTTGGCATGTGGTAACTAAATAGTAGAAGTGTCCTATTTAGCTGGCATCGTATGTTAGCTAAGGCACTGTAGCTTTCCAGAAAACTGCAAATTTATAAATTGCAAAATTACAACTGGGGATCCATCAGCATTTTACATCAGAGTTAAGAGGCCCTTGTATTATTATCAATACTTATTTTTCTGGTTGAAAAATGTTCCATTTAACTATGAAGTTTCCTTAAGCAACACGGCAACAACTTTATTGCTGAATTAGGCGACTTTTATTTTTTATTTCATTGTAGATCACCAATGGAACCCAGGAGATAGTCTGTGTATATTGCTTTAATAAGACATTGTTCCTTCTCTGTATACTGAAAGAACTCTCTGTATACAAGTATCGTCTTAACCATGTACAGTTTTTACAAAAAGTTGACAAGTTGCCGAAGTAAATATATTAGAAATAGTCTATAAATACAAAAAAAACAATATCTGGGAGAACAGTGAGCTATGCCTTACTTTGCAACCAGTGAGACTGGGAAGAAACGCAGCCCTTACAGACTTAGATTTGGATTGCAAACATATAGACATCAGGGATCAGAACGAAGTTGCCACTATAGAGAGGTTAACCTTATATAAAATGCACTTTCTCCTTTTCTTACAACCCCCCCCCCCCAAAAAAAAACCCCGAAAAAAAAAACAAAACTGCTGCACAATACAACGTACTGCCTCCATTTAGCTACACAGACAGCGGTATCCAATTACTAAAAGGGTTACATTTCCTATTCCTCAAAACACAGCTTCACAGACGCAGACTGACTCATGCCTGCCACCAACGTAAAACACTACAATGACACAAGTAACATTTTCATGCAGTGGCTTTTCGAGAATATACACAAATTGGAAAGTTACATTTTTCCTTGGCTTTTTTTTCAAACAAAAACAAAAAAGCGCACATGTGGCAGCGTTTACCTTTCTAATAAGTTTTAAATCTCATTTTAGTTCAAGCACACGTGGCACACAGGAAATCAGATACAAACTGTTACATACATATTTTCCACAGAGGTATTCGTAATATACACTTACATTTGGACAACATTCCAACAAGCAGCTGCATATTCCTCAACATTTAAGAAGGGAAATGCATACATCTATTTACTTTCTATTTTTTTGTATTCACCTTTCTGTCTTCATCTTTTGTGTTTCTGCTACATTACTTATTTTCTATTTTTTTTTTTAAAAAGTAGCAGACACCAAATCATACATCAGTTTGGAAGGTTAACAACTCTACAATAAATTACAAGAGCTACTGTTAACAATAATAACCCCTGCATAACAGTAACATTTGTTATTGCAAATACCCCCTTAGAAAGGAATCTGAGTGTTTAAAGGAAACAACAACAATAATGAATATATATAACTCTCTGCATAAAAAGGTTTTTTTTCTTTTTTGAGCAAACTGAAGAAATCCTTAGCAGTGGTATTATTATAAAGAAACAGATTGTGAACGGCAGGAACAGTAAGTAATGAGTGTATTATAAAAGCCACCACCTGTATCACTTTAATACCCTTTAAGTTCAAGCTTCAAATAAGTAGGTATCTAGCCCTTCCCTTCAAAATCCAATATTTAAAGAGCACTAAATAATTGTATGCATAACAGTCAAGAGTAGTGCTCACATACTAAAAGTATAAAGTCATAGGAATGATAGATTCTGAAAAAGTAAAGATAGGCACATTAATTGAGACATGGGACAGACGGATTAAAAAGAGGCACCAATGTTACCATATCATCCATGTAAAAATGAACTGATCGGCCAAAAACAAAATCCATGCAGTTTTTGAAAGTGAAGTTGTCAGAACATTGCACGTTGTATTCACAGAAAATAATTAAAGTTTTTACATCGACAGCCATAAATGCTTGCAAAAGTGTAGTCTACAGATATTCCATTCAAGCATTCTAAAACCAAGCTTTTAAAACGGTGCTTGAACACAACATTGCAGAGTAGCACAGCTTTCAATTCTCTCAGTTTGCAAATATTTACACACCAATTTTCTTTTAGTATCCCCATTAGATTTAATATAATTGTCATATGCAAAGCATTATAGGATATTGCATCTAAACCTGTTTATTATAACCTAGCTAAGATGGTTAGTGCAGGTTCTTATAATTTATAGCAGTCCAATATATAATTATTATACATATTATTAACTATACACATTTGACTATACTACTGTTTTGATTTACAAAAGTCTAAATAAATCAAACTGCAGTAAAGATTTTAAATTTCATAAATTTCCTGAAAGCCCAGTTTTTAAAACAGTGTTAAAAAAAAAAAAATCACATCAGTGCTAATTTATGTAGTAAATATTACTGTTCTAAAAAGGTGCAATTACATTTCTAAAGATTTCTCTTTTTTTTCCGAACTAACAAAATTAACAAAAAGTTATTGCCAAAACCTTGAGATTTGATATTAAAAACTGTTTTTGTTTTTGTTTGTTTCCAGGACCATGAAACAAACAGATGAAGCTGCTGTAGTAGAGTTGTGCTTCTTGGACCAAGTCCTTTTGTTTTAGCATCATCAGCAGTCTGCCATATACCTTCCTGCAGAATAGAAACAGAAATGTGTCTGTGAGCTGAAACAACAACAACAACAACAACAATAATACCATGTACAAAACACGAGAATTTGTAAACACACTGTCACTTGAATTCAAAATGTCCTCGATGGATCTCAAACCTTTCAAGCACAATACTCTCAGACTGGTGGGTTTCTCTGTAAAGGATTTCAGCTTTATGACCCTAACTATCCATTCAAAATGCTTAGTAGGGCCAGCATCATTTTAACTAAAATCTTGGTTTCTTCAGTTATGTTTAATTTTACATTTAAAAAAAGAAATATTTAGGTGGGATCGTTTATTGCACTTTTCAGAAATATCTTTCCATCTCAGCTTGTGAAACAATTTGACAAACATTATGTGGCATGCTCGTCCATTTGTTATTTAGTTCTCGCAGTTTAGAAGCAAAACAATATCTGTCACCATAATACTAAGTTTAAAAAGATCAGCCTGCGTGCCTTTAAAAACATTCAAGGGGTGGAGAGAACCGATCAGCTGCTTAAATGAAGACACTAAAAATTGTCAAGACCTTTGTCTTAGAATTGACTTAATTTTGTAATTTGTATATAACCCATTCAGGTCTTGATTTTTCCCTGTATGTAGAGAAAACCCATCAGTGACATGACCACATTTGTGGCCCCAGGGGTTATGGATGTCCCCCTAATGGCAGACAGGCTTGCAACCAGTGACAAACCAAAGCCCTTCCCCCAGTTTCACATTAAGACACTATTGAGTTGAATTGACCTAGAAAGTACAAATCTAACAGGCTACCTGAAAGGAAGTCATTCAAACTGAGAGCTTTCTTTAACCCAGTGAGACTTGAACAACGTAGCATTATAGCCCATTAACAAAAGCCAATGCCTTTCAGTTACAGAACGCAACCTTTTAGATGAATAGGTTAAAAGTACATCCCCAGGCGGTCACCCCTTTGTAACTGCAAAGTCATTTTTTATTTATTTAGATGTTGGCTTATTGTACAGATGATTTCTGAACTTAAATGAAATATGATCAAAATTAATTAACATTAGGTTAAAAATAATACATAGTAAAGCTGTGAGGTATGAGAAGTATATAAAAGTTACAAATACAAAAAAATCAATTGGTTTAGTTTGTTTATTGATGCTTTCTTAGGCACATGCAACACTGATTGCATGCCATGTAAATAAAGAAGTTCATACAGATCAAAGATAACTAGCTTCTTACCTGTTGCAAATCTTTTCTTTGTTAAGGAAAGTCTGTATCCAGAGCCAACCAGCTCTATTTCTACCCCTGAAAGTGTGCTTCCTTCACTTAAGAATTGCACTGCGAGTGTGGCAGGTTTAGTGGGTCCTTCTGAAAGTTCAAATTTTGCCCTCATGGATCCTGAACCTACGAAAATGGCAAAACATCTGTTTTAAAAGATCACCATAGCAGACGAAAGTAGTGTAAAATTAAAAGAAGCAACTTTTCAAACTGGAATTTTTATACAATGCAATTAACAACACAAATCCAATTTGAGTATTTCAAGGGAGCACGCTTTACACACTGAAATAAACCGATACATGGATTCTATTATGTGCATGACATGCATCTAAACCATGGAAATCAAAATGTCTATAGGCTTTGTCTCTGGAGTCTGAAAACGTTCCTCTGAATGTCTCAGTATCGAGTATGGGCATGGTGTTGATGCAGTCTCTACATTGACAGTGCAGGCTTCTAATCAGGCAGCTGATGATGTCTTGGGGGATCCTGTCCCATTCTTCAGTCAGTGCAACACCAAGCTCGCTGATGCCATGTGGAGGGTTACAATACTGACGAACACAACATCCTAGAAGGTCCCAAATGTGTTCTATGGGATTAAGGTCTGGTCTTCTTGCTGGCCAGGCCATAACCTCTATTGTCTCCTGCTCTATGACAATGGGCATTATCTAGCATCAGAACAAACTCAGGGCCTTCAAAACTTTTTGACTATGTTCATGGTGTTATTTTCCCCATATTTAAGGTTTGCTCTTAATTTTTTCAGTTGTGTACATTCAGTAGCAACCCTTCATAAACTATTTGCCATTAATTAATGCAACATTTTAAACCTATGTGTGTTACATACCTGCGTTCTCAGATTTTTCCGATATATCTTTTAACTTCCATAATGCTTTCTTCTGCTCTGCATTCCTGTTAAAAAAAAAAAAAAAATCTGTAATAAAATTTAAAAATCTTGTGTGTTAAAGTAAGCTGCGGGTTAGCAATTTTTATTTCCAAGGGTGAAGTTAGACCCTCCATAGTGTGTGTTTTTCATTACGTAGTTAAGCAGTTTTGGGGTTGCACTGGCTATTTTACAGTTTGGGGACATAAGGTGGCAAATATTGAATAGAATAAAATAAACAGAACTAAATAAATAAAGGACATGGGTGGTAGTAGCCATATATCAATAAGGTTTACCAAACGGCTGTTGGAAGAGACTGCATATTTGTAACTCCTCCATCGACCGGCACCAGAACCTGCACGTTTGCCAGAATGCCGGGAGTCAGCATGGACTCTGGGTTGTATCTGTAATCCACTCGGACATCAGTTGTGGTTGGAGAGCACTTCCAGTATGTTGCCAGATTTAGAGGAGTCGACTGGATTCCATTTGACGCGACCTAGAAAAAACAAAGAAACGAAAACTGTAAATTATACTTATTAAGAAAAATCTCTGCAACAGCACTATGCAACCATTATACTTCAAGCAACACTTAACAGGACGTTTTTATGTAAGCGAGCATGCTGCACCTACTTGTATATGTAGTCTTGTACATATGTTAGTCTCTGAAAGTTTGTGACTTCTAAATTGTGATTGAATTGTTGGAATGATTTGAACATTTGTATATTTCACCTTCATAGTTATGGGGGAAAGAAACATGCAAAATTGTAGATTGTCATATCAAAGCATTCCTCCAAAACACCAAAGACACTAACCCTCTGGGATCCGTTTCATCAAAGCGATTTGTGACGATTTGCAAATCGCAAGCACCTCACTAACAAAAAATTAGGTTTCATAAAACATAAAAAGCAAGGTCAAGTTGTAAAAACAAACATGGTTTATTTATTAAATACAATCATATACCAAAAGTACTGATTTATTCAGTATGATAATAGCATTACAAATAAATAAAATGGACCAAACTCACGTGACAAAAATAGTGACAAGCGCCTCCTTCTCACTTCTAGATCTAAAGAAACCCGCCACATCCCCAAATCACGGAAACAAAAACACTTTCCTCGATTCGTCTCAGCTACACTTCACCACAGCAAGAACAACGCTTTGTTGCAGCAGCCACCTCCTTGACACCTGCCCCACATGTTTAAATAATGAGGCTAAGCGCAGCTTGATTATCAGGCATGCCCCCTAATAAAGACTAATAAAAGTGTCAATGTAGCGAGTGCGCTTAGCTGGCTACATACGTTTCGGCTAAAAGCCCTTTTTCAGCTGTGTAGAAAGAAAAGTAAACACAGATCAGTAAACTTTTTCTATACATTCATACTGCACAGCATTTACTTTTTCTACACAGCTGAAGAAGGGCTTTCCTTATGTATGTATAAAACTTCAAAGTACAGCCTGTCAATTCTACACAGCTCCAAATTTCTGTCGACAGTGAGGTCCTCAATCAACTTTAAAGCTTTTTCATCTCCCTTCTTTTAATTTCGTTCTGCTCACTAGATCTAACAATTTCTTTCTTATTACGGCTACTGTCCTTTGCTCCTCCCCAACAGTGTTTACTGCATTAGTGATCAGCTGCAACTTTCTTTTTTCTTCGTGAATTAAACTTCCAGAAAACTTGCCAAATAGAATGGATTTGTCTTGACCATCCATTTCAATAACTATCATTTTTTCTTTAAAAAAAAAAATAGCTTTCACTGTGCCTTAAAAGTCATTACCGAGTTATTGATTTCCCTCATCGCAGATCGCAAGTGAGTGATCACAACAACGGCACTTGCAAAGTGCTTTATGAAAAGCACGCAGCGACGACCTCTGCGACATCGCAACCTCATCGCAATCGCAGGACTTTCATGAAACGGTTATATGAGCATTATCATTTTCACTGTTGTGATTTCTGTGTCAGTCATACAACCTTCTAGTTGTAACTACTCTTGAAAAAGCATTGCTAACTTAACAAAAATGTGTGCTTTACAAAATGGGGAGTTTTTATTTTATTTATTTATATATATATATATATATATATATAAAATCAACTAGCTGTATTCTGTTGATAAGTGTTCCCCTTTTACATATATATATATATATATATATATATATATATATATATATATATATATATATATATATATATAAAAATATATTTAAAAAACTGTTTTTGTCATCCAAACCACTTTTGAATGCGGTAGATTACCTGGTATTTTAAGATGTCAACATTGTAGTATGAAGCTGAGGGATTCTGTTCAGACATTTTTCTGAGGCAGGCAGTAAGGGCTTGCATATTCATCCAGAAGTCCTGGGTATTAGAATCACTTTGTGATGGGTCACTAAAATACAAAAATAAATCTGTTTGCTCAAACAAACTGTACACAGCCTCAACACTACCACAGCATACAGACAATACCACTCTCTAAGTGAACATGTGGATGATTCAGTTAAACATAAAGTGAACCAAGATGAACAAAATTGTACTTATTTACAACAAAGTAACTTTACAGACACCCTAGTTTTACCAGTTACATTGTTTAGTGTTTTAAGCATGGACAGAGATGTACATTACAATATTAAGTTGCAGGTCTGCGGTGTTGAAAGAGTTAAAATCCTCTATAGGTCTTTTGAACAAGTTCTCGGATTTGTCTACCTGTACAGAAGTTGCTGGTTTGGAAGAATCTGCTCAAGTTTGCTTGTGTTCTTTAACTTGAAGCTCAGTACTGGTGGTGATGGGTTGCTGGTAAAAATCTTGATAATTCCAGTAGGGAAGGACACAGTCATGTCCCCTGTAATTTTTACAATGCACCTGGACAAGGAAGAGAAAACAACCAACACAAGAATTACAAAATAATATTGCAACCATGATGCTGCTGATGCTGTCACAAAGTAGCAATAGAACCATTTATATATAAAAAAAAGAAGCCTTCAACTTCAAACTTAAATTATTTTGGGTTATTTTTTAATAAAGTTTAATAAAGGGCATTGCACATCTTAAAAGACTAGGACAGTTTCAAAGTCTGGAAAACTGAAGATGGTTTAAAAATAGTTTATATGGAAGTACACTGTCTGTGCTGCAGAAAAGCAGTTTGGCCAAATGTGCCAAGATTCCCCTTGGCCTACCTTATCTGCTTATACTGCCCGAGTTATTAAACTGCTCTTAGGGCTGGTAATAAAAAAAAAAAACGAGGTCATGTGGCACTAACTTAGAGGGGTCTGCTCCTTTGAAGTAGGCGTTGACAGACTCAGTGAAGGCTGCTGCAATAGGTAGCGAGTCCAGAGATCCAAGGCTAACCGGACTGGGGCCCCGAGAAATCCCTACAGTGAAACAGAACAGAAGAGTCAAAAATATTAACAGTACATGAATATGAGAATAGTGTAACAAAAAAAATAAGTTAAAAAGCGCTATATACAAATGGAAATCGTGATTTGTTTTTTAAATGTAAATAATAATGCAAATAATGGGGGGGGGGGGCGATATAAACAACATGCTCTTAACATTTCTTACAAACTACAGTACATGGATATCATGCTCAAGATTACATGCAACGGAAAGGGTTATAAAGTGTGTAGGGAAGACATTTATAAATATGATGCAGCTATTTAAAAAACAGGGTCTTTTTTATGAAAATGCGAATTGCATGGAAGTGTAACTGAAGTAACATTATCAATGTCAACTGCACTTCTGGCACATGCGATTACAAATACTGTATAAAGCGGGACTGAATTTAGTTGGCTCAAGTACTGTACATCCCAAGTGTAATGATTGTTGTAGCCGAGAGTGGTACAAAAATGACGCTTGGGTCACAGACAGCACAACCAGACCATTTCATTCAGCAGAACTCCAACTAGAGCCCACACAAACCGTCCTCACAAATAATAGCCACATGTTACAGCACAATCTTAAGATCCGATTTCATATTCAGCATTTTTACAAATTCATTTGAATTTGTCTATGGCAGCCTTTCTCACTAGGGTTTCATGCACACAAGTCCACTTATCCCTTAAACATAGCAAGCATGCTCTTGAGACAGAGGTCGAAGCAGTTACGTAGGTAGAACGCATTCTGTCAAGGTTCAGCAATGTGCCTAGGCATGCTTTCTCTGTACCCTGCTTCAATCATTACTTTCAGGATTAATGTTCAGCTAGAAAACGCATTCGGGAGTTACTAGGATTAACAGAAATTCAGTGGGCACGGTTTTTCATGATTCAAACACACACTTTGTATATTCAGTAATACTATAATAAATTCAAGTTAGGTTAGGATTCCTTTAGCATTACAAATAGGGGTGCACCGATAAAGATTATATCAGCCGATACCGATAACAGAGCAGTTAAGCTATTGTAAACTACTAGAACAAGGCATAGGGCCTATATTTATACTGTTTTATAATTATAAATGTTAAAAAATGAACAGATATCGTTTACTTGTTGTATTTATGACAAAAATGAACAGGTATTGTTTACTTGTTGCATTTACTGAAAATGAATACAAAGAATGATGTAGTATTATATTGTGTGTGTGTGACAGCAACTTATACATTTGTTTTACAAGTCACACAAAATTAACATTTGCATTTGTACTAGTAAAAACAGTTCTGTAGAAAAAAATATATGACCATTAACTTTTATAGCCATTTGCTGTCAAACATTGCGTATTATAACTTCTACCTATACGGTGCATTAGAAAATAAAAATGTAGCTTATGCAATGTCAACTACAACATTCATTAAATTCTTATTTTAAAAGATACACTGCTAAAACTGCAGCACAACTGAAATTGTTCACTTAAAAAAAAAAAAAAGATTTTTTTAAATTTCCACTTACAAAATTCAGAATATACAAACTTGAATTTGTTACTAAAAAAAGACAGCACAGTAGTCAATTTCTGTTTCAAAATGCTGCCAAATACATCCGCAACCAATGCAGATTAAGCAGGACAAACACAAATTACAAAATGCCATTCTGAAGTATTCCAATTCTGTGTTGGAATAAATTCATGCATGAATATCTGTGTACATTAAATCAGCTAAAATAACAAAAACTGCTGATCGCGGGTTTTTTTCTTCTTATAATCGGTGCCATGCCGATAGGCTACTGATTATTGGTGCACCCCTAATTACAACAGATGTTATTGCAGAGTGATTGGTTTTTATGTATCTATTTCTTCACTTTTTATTTATCCAGGAAATTCTTTTGAGATTCAATCTCTTTTACGAGAGGGCAAAAGTCCAAGATAAATATCAAAATATACTCATGCAAAAAACAAATTATTTGGAGATACAAGTTTTAAAAAAAAAAACTAGCTAGCTATTCAGGGATGCTATGCTCTCTATGTTTTAGTCACAAACTAAAATAAGATGTCAAAGACTCAATATTGCAAACAATGTAAAAATACATCAACGGTAGACTAATTTGTCATTCCCAACTACATGATTAGGAGGAACATGTTGATATCTGAAATAAAACTTTATGGGTTAGTTCTGGTCTCAGAATAACCAAGAAAAGCGGTAGATTTTCACACAAAGCCAGATAGGAGCTGGATTTTTAGATCAATTGTTAGAGCATGCCAAACCAGTAGGAGAGTGTTAGGAGACAGAATTGACAGGTTCACTTCTGCTACTGTACCTGCTGGTGTCTCACAGCGCTTTTCAAATGTAGGCAGTTTCCCAATGAACACATCATCCTCTATGACATTTTTAAAAAAGGAACAAAACAAAGCAAAAATACAAAAACAAACCAAACCAAACCAGATACAAGCACATCATGCAGTGTCATCTTAAAAGAAAAAAAAAATGGTGTACACTTGGGTAGGGCAGTCAAAATATACAGAACTATGCCAATACATCAATTCCTTGTTTTGTTAAGTCTGTTACTCAACTGAAAGCAGCCCCATAACTTTTAGCATTGGACTAGATAGGAGTATGTGCTGTGTCATTAATATCAAACTATTATGGAGTTTATCAAGGACTTGTGATATACAATAAACTAAATCAAGCATACTTTTTGATCTATTGATAATGTAAATAATTCCTGTATGGGATCTCCAATATTCCCTTTAGCTACAATACACAGGGATGGAAATAGGGCTCACACTGCATAGCAGTTTGATCCAATCCTGTTTTTTAGTTTAATAAGACACACCTGAGCTTGTTACCTATACACTGGGGCTAATCAAGCTTGTTTTAAAACCTGCAATGGGAGTCTTATTTCTATCCCTAAATACAGCAGCATTATGAAAGGCTAGTTTTGACTTGCTATGGCTTGTAAAAATTTGTGTTGCGAAGGATACCAGCCAATTATACAAACTCTTACACTGCGACACACATTCACGACCACATAGCTCTGAACTGCAATGGAACTTACCCACAGCTGGGTTGCTTGTGGCAGTGAGCGACGTGGAGGACGATATAGAGGAAGTGCTTTCTGCACGAGCCAGGGGGGCTGTAGGGGGTGGGCTGGCATTTGTTATCTTCGCTGGACTAAACGGTCTGGCCTAGAAAACAAACACATTTGCTTAACATTAATGAGAAGGGAAATGTATCCTTTAGACTATTCTGCTTCTATCTGCAAGCAGTAGAGGGCAAGAACGTTCACAAAACAGATATGTACAGTAGGGTTCATACCACCCACTAACGCAGGCCTTGTAAAGGAGTTAGTCATATAATAATACACCAAAAGCCAGTTTTACAAACATCAATTTGAACTAATCAATTTAAAATAGTAATGGCCTGGAAAATTTCATAAAACGACAGATTAGTCCTAACTTAATACTGCAAGGGACAGGTTTAACCCTCTATCTGCTGCAAAAAGATTGAATAGCCATGTCAATGATCACAGACATTATCCTATGAGACAAAGAGGTTTTGTCATTTTTACATTTTGCAGTTTTTTTTTTTTAAAATAATAAATCAAAGCAGTCTTTACTTTTTCGATCCATCATGACTTACTATTTCATTGATGCCACCAAGTTTTCCTGCAGAGAGCTTTGGTCGCGAGGTTGGTCGTGGTGGCGGCACTATTGCAGCTGTAGTGAGAGGAGTTGTGGGTCTGGCCGGCTGAGACACTGCTATAATCTGAGGCGTTGTGGGTCTGGCTGGCTGAGACACTGTCAAGAGCCGAATTAAAAAAAAAAACACAAGTTAACAAGGAGGAACTTGTTAGAAATAAAATTAAATAAGCATACATAACATCAGGTTAAAACAGCACAGCAAATACGAGTATATTTTGTATAAAAAAAGGAAAGCATACATTCTTTGTTGGGTATGTATATCCTTATTGGACTGCATATAAAACTGTCAACTACAAGTAGCTTATAGAGTTTCTTTCAAGTGGGAAACATTAACCTTATGTTTGAGATCTTATTATCATGTATGAAAAAATACATTTTGAATGATACTGCACCACAAGCAGTTCGAAATATTGACACAACACTCCATGCAAGTAGTTACTACAGGCATCCACATCCTAAATATCTTGTTTTTTATGGTATGATTCACACAGAAATGGAATACACTTGTATATACTGTACATCTTATAAGTTGAATCTGATGCACAAACACACACACAGAGTTTTCAAATCGATGTTGTGTCCAGAACACAATAGGTTACTATCTGAAAATACCATATTTAACTGAACAACATCGTACAAGTCATGCTTTCCTTTACCATTATGTTTGGGATTAAGAACAGGTGCTAAGTTTATATCCACTGGTGCTGGGGAAGAGGATGACATTCTGATGTTTTCTTCAATAAACAATGTTGTGCTGTGCGCAAGATCACTGCAAAGCTCACTGAGGTGATTAGAAATGCATTTAACAGAGGAGGAAGAGGAGGAGGAGGAAGACGGAGAGTTTGCTTTAGATTTAGACTGCAGTCTTTGGGGCTCCTTTGGGCTTGCATTGAAATGTCTGTATGACATCAGTTCATCTGTAAATGATATCCACTGACTCTGAGACCAAGACAAGGAAGACAGGATGTCCATGCTTTCTGGAGCAGCTGTCATAGTAACAGCAGTGCTTTGACCTGGGCATTTAGAATGCTCTGAGGGAGGGCTCTTGTGGCCGGAATCTGGCTGGCGTCCAAGGAAGCATTCACCTACTACACCCCAAGCTGAAGCATTAGGAGAACTGGACAGAGAGGAGTTCTCATTATGCAGCATTAGATCAGCTGAAGGAAAAAGGAACAGTTGAAAGCAGCACAATGCAATACCCCAAAAGGCACAATTGAACAGAAACTAGCACTGAGCCATTTAAGAGAGCAATAATCTTTCAATGATGCTTTTTAATACTGTATGTGTAATGTTTCCACTACTTCCTTCTTTAACTCAACACTGCAGACATAAATCAATGCAAGTCTGGGAAAGTTATCTCCACTCAAAACAGCATTGTTCCAGCATTGTACTAATGGGTCACTCCAGCTCAAGTTGACCAAGGAGTAGTTGCTCAATTCCTTGAGTAAAATTAATTACATTTGGTTGGAAAGCCCTTGAAACAAGCGTTAATTATACTAATGTTTAGTGTAACCACAAGGTTAGATCACAGGTCACCGTCACATGCGTTCTACCCATGTGGGGCACGAGTCACACACAGCTCTTTTTGCATGCACAGAAATGTGGTCCACCTGAGCTCTGATCACCCAAATACATTAACATGCCCATTCTTCAGTACAAGACATTGAAACTATTTAACAAGCTATCCTAGGGTAGTCAAAGAGTTAGTCAGCAATCCTGTTTTGAAGGATCTTGTTTCAATTGTTAGATATTGCCCTGCAGTGGAACAGCAAACAAGCGTGATACTATTGAAGTATGTGTACAGCAATGGCCAAATGTTTTGAATCACCCTCTATATAGAATTAACCAATTTGGCCACATACAGTACTGTGCAAAAGTTTTAGGCAGGTGTGAAAAAATGCTGTAAAGTAAGAATGCTTTCAAAAATAGACATGTTAATAGATTATATTGATCAATTAACTAAATGCAAAGTGAGTGAACAGAAGAAAAATCTAAATCAAATCCATATTTGGTGTGACAACCCTTTGCCTTCAAAACAGCATCAATTCTTCTAGGTACACTTGCACAAAGTCAGGGATTTTGTAGCATATAGTCAGGTGTATGATTAAACAATTATACCAAACAAGTGCTAATGATCATCAATTCAATATGTAGGTTGAAACACAATCATTAACTGAAACAGAAACAGCTGTGTAGGAGGAATAAAACTGGGTGAGGAACAGCCAAACTCAGCTAACAAGGTGAGGTTGCTGAAGACAGTTTACTGTCAAAAGTCATACACCATGGCAAGACTGAGCACAGCAACAAGACACAAGGTAGTTATACTGCATCAGCAAGGTCTCTCTCAGGCAGAAATTTCAAGGCAGACAGGGGTTTCCAGATGTGCTGTCCAAGCTCTTTGAAGAAGCACAAAGAAACAGGCAACGTTGAGGACCGAGACGCAGTGGTCGGCCAAGGAAACTTACTGCAGCAGATGAAAGACACATCATGCTTACTTCCTTCGCAATCGGAAGATGTCCAGCAGTGCCATCAGCTCAGAACTGGCAGAAAACAGTGGGACCCTGGTACACCCATCTACTGTCCGGAGAAGTCTGGTCAGAAGTGGCCTTCATGGAAGACTTGCGCCAAAAGCCATACCTCCGACGTGGAAACAAGGCCAAGCGACTCAACTATGCACGAAAACACAGGAACTGGGGTGCAGAAAAATGGCAGCAGGTGCTCTGGACTGATGAGTCAAAATTTGAAATATTTGGCTGTAGCAGAAGGCAGTTTGTTCACGAAGGGCTGGAGAGCGCATACGAATGAGTGTCTGCAGGCAACAGTGAAGCATGGTGGAGGTTCCTTGCAAGTTTGGGGCTGCATTTCTGCAAATGGAGTTGGGGATTTGGTCAGAATTAATGGTCTCCTCAATGCTGAGAAGTACAGGCAGATACTTATCCATCATGCAATACCATCAGGGAGGCATCTGATTGGCCCCAAATTTATTCTGCAGCATGACAACGACCCCAAACATACAGCGAAAGTCATTAAGAACTATCTTCAGCGTAAAGAAGAACAAGGAGTCCTGGAAGTGATGGTATGGCCCCCACAGAGCCCTGATCTCAACATCATCGAAGTCTGTCTGGGATTACATGAAGAGAGAGAAGCAACTGAGGCTGCCTAAATCCACAGAAGAACTGTGGTTAGTTCTCCAAGATGTTTGGGCCAACCTACCTGCCGAAGTTCCTTCAAAAACTGTGTGCAAGTGTACCTAGAAGAATTGATGCTTGATGCTGTTTTGAAGGCAAAGGGTGGTCACACCAAATATGGATTTGATTTAGATTTTTCTTCTGTTCACTCACCTTGCATTTAGTTAATTGATAAATATAATCTATTAACATGTCTATTTTTGAAAGCATTCTTACTTTACAGCATTTTTTCACACCTGCCTAAAACTTTTGCACAATACTGTAGTCGAATGAAACCTGCTGAATAATGTGAAGTTAAATATTGAAATTATACACCGCTTTGTTGTTTTCCATATACTTCACGAAAAAAGGGAAAAATTGAAAAATGCAACATTTCAAAATCTAATATGAGAAGTCATTGTATTTTATCTTGCTCTTAATTGTATTAATACTTGTACTGTGATTCTTGAAATGTAAGTCGCCCTAGATAAGGGCGTCTGCTAATAAATAAATAATAATAATACCGTACCGCTATTATGGCTTCCGGTAGACTCTTGCGATATCATTTTGTAGTTTCTTTGATTGCATGATGTTAAATAAAACATCTAAATTATGTTCACACTGTTTTTTAGTTTTACATTTTTTAAATGTTCTTATTTATTTTTATTTTTTTTAATTGTCTCAATCCTAAAATTGTAGGTGATGCAAAACATTTAACCATAGCTGTAGATTAGCAGTTTTTTTTCTTTGCAAATTTCAAAAAAGGTAATGTGATTATTACGAAAATAAATAAATAAATAAATAAATAAATAAATAAATAGGTGGTGGCGAGACAACAGTTATTCAAGGTGTTTTCATAACTGGACAGTGCAATTTAGTGTGTAGTACTACAAAAACACTAAGCAAATTCCACGGTCCTGCCATGAATACTTTTAAACCTTCAGAGTTTTCTGAACTCCCCGGTCCTACAAGATGTTTATACAAGAATGAAAACAGATACAAACAGATGCTGAAGTGTCATACTTGAACAAACAAATTAAAAGGTGAAATGCACTGGAATTGAAAAAGAAAACTGTTGCTAAGAACAGTATTCATTGCAACAAAACATCTGGTACATCATAAGGCTTGCATGGTAAACGCTACTGCAGGAATGTAAAAACGGAACAGCATGCGCTCAAAGTGTTTTACCTGTGGCAATCGAAGAACATACTGCAGAATCTTTAGTTTGGACAGAGGTAGGAAAGCTTTGGGAAAGGGTAGGAACGGCTAAAGAATAGGAACAGAAGGCAGAGAGGAATAAGAAAGAACAACAGTGTTAATAGTTAGGGTTTATCAGCTCTAAATTTCATATTGGAGGTGTAATAAAGTGTGTTTGTTATCTATCGTATAGATTGAATGACAATTCAACCTTTTCATTTTCAAACTCAAACGTTTAAAATGCGATGTACAGAAACAATTTTTAGGATAGGCAAACTTTTTTTTTTCTTTCTTTCTAAGGGTTTGCTTCCTGAATGTTTCGCTGAATATATTGCAAAGCTGGATTTCATGGGCTGAGCTGAGCAACAACCAACCTGCCCATCCCAAATCGATCACATTAACAATACTGCAGATCAGATTCAAGTGATCAATCAATTCATTTGCATTAAAAAAAAGTTAAGAAGAAATTGGCAATGGAGGGTTCTCAATGTCTGTAACTCTGAAACATGTTTGTTTGTTGGTTGTTTTTTTATTGTTTTTACCCCGGTTTTCTCCCCAATTATTGTTTTTATCCCGGTTCACCGCTGCAACCCGTCGGCGACTCGGGAAACGGAGGCTGAAACACGCATCCTCCAAAACGTGTTCCTGCCAATCCATCATTTTTCACTGCAGATCCACAGCGAAGCCACCAGACCAGAGGACAACAGATCTGAATGGCTCCACTGCAGACCCACAGGCGCCCTATCAGCCACAGGGGTCGCTGGTGCACGGTGAACTGTGGATTCCCCTGCCGACCTAATCCCTCCCTACCCGGGCGGCGCTCAGCCAATTGTGCGCCGCCCCCTAAGAACCCCAGGTCACGGATTCGAACCTGCGATCTCCAGGCTATAGAGCGCATCCTGCACTCCACGCGGAGCACCTTTACTGGAAGCGCCATTCGGGAACCTGTGTCATTTTTAATGGTTTAATATAAGTATACTGTAGTAATAATAAAAAGGTCTACATGAGGAATACTGATATGAAAACCAAAACTAAGCCAGGAGAGCAGTGTTTAACTGGTAAAACTCCTCACGCCTGACCTTCCTGTCTTTCACATTAGCCAGGAGCCCTGCTTCCTGCTTCAAGCGGTGTGTTTGGTTGACCAGTCAATTCAGAAGTGTACCTTTCGTAACTTTGAGGTTCTACTGTCTCTCTGTGTTTTCTACTGTATGTAACTTAGTCAAATTGCACTCTTAGTGGTAGTAATTACACATCAAGTACTATGTAATAACACATGTATTAAATGTTTTAAATGTAACTGCTATGTACTTACAAATGTAACTGCTATGTTCTTACACAATGGTCACTATTTGTAATAAAACCTGTCTCATATGCTGAGACAATACTACCTACAGTGGTAATTATTTACAATGCAGCCAATGTGTAATTACTGCCACTTAAAATGAAACTTTGCCTATCTTTTTTCTGAGACGTATAAAATGGTCACATCACTAATGCAACGTACAATACAAGAGTTTATCACATTGCATTCTGGTCAATTCGGAGAAGACTAACAAAACCAACTGAATATCAAGAGTGATTTATTTCACTGTTACAAGGACATCATGCTTTAGAATACTATATTTAGTTATGGATAGTCTTTGTTGTGTTGCAAACCTGTTATTATTATTATTATTATTATTATTATTATTATAATAATAATAATAATAATAATAATAATAATAATACACAATCGCCTCATTATTGTTATTTCCTGCAAGCCTATTTCAAATTATGGATAACCATGTTTTAATGTATTTATTTTGAAAACGGCTCATTTTAAACCCAGTCACCTGTTGAAGATGTAGAAAGAGAGGATGACGAAGACGATGACTCAAGAGGAGGCCCGAACAGTGGGTCCAGAGAGAGGAGGTCACTGTTGACTCGTCTGCTTCTACAACAACAGGGAATAAATCGATTGAATTGTCTTTGAACTGGGGCATACGTCAGGTGTCAGTTTAGGACATATCAGGTATACCATCATTTTTTGAATAAAACAGGTGCTTTTTAAAATAAAGGCATGTTATATTTTATTTAAAAAATGTTTATTTGGGAAAGCCATATGAGCTACACTTAGCTCATTTACAACGGCGTTATATACAGGTTGCACATTATATACAAGGTGCATAGTATATTCAGTTATTATTCCATATAGTCTACTACTGTATGTATATACAAGAGGTGCACATTATACCTGGTATGTAACCCAAGGCAACTCAGTCAAGTGCATTATACATGGGGGTGCGATACACACAGAGTGCACATTATTATTCAAAAAATGACAGTACGTAAAACTACAATGCATTTCAGACTCATCGCTGTGATCAATATAATGAATGGATTGGGTGAGTCACTTTGGATGAGTCCCTTATTTCACAATGTTTCTTTAATTGTGTGACTAGTAAAATCTCTCGTTATATCCTGGAGAACAAAAAAAGTTTAAAATAAATAAACTTACTCATTATTATATGATGCCTGAAGTCTGGATTTCACCAAGTCTTCACCTAATTCAGGAGAGATGTTGTTAAACACTAACACAGTGTTGCTATTGCCAAGTCAATCACACATTGTGTTTGGCCACATGTAATTAATTGGAAGCCCCTCTAATCATTCTATTTTGAAGCAGAGAACCAATGATCAGCAGTGTGGAGTAGTGGTTAGGGCTCTAGACTCTTGACCGGAGGGTCGTGGGTTCAATCCCAGGTGGGGGACACTGCTGCTGTACCCTTGAGCAAGGTACTTTACCTAGATTGCTCCAGTAAAAACCCAACTGTATAAATGGGTATTTGTATGTAAAAATAATGTGATATCTTGTAACAATTGTCAGTCACCCTGGATTAGGGCGTCTGCTAATAAATAAATAATAATAATAATAATAATTAATGTGATAGAACTATGGGCTATTATTATTATTATTATTATTATTATTATTATTATTATTATTATTATATTTACTTTTTTTCTTTTTTTGTATTAAACATTTTAATGCTATAGTGCTACTTTGGATGTTAATTTATTATTTTGTGTTGTGTTTTCACACAAAACACTGTAATTTCTTACTGCAGAGATTATGTAAAGCCCTTTCAACGTAACAACTTTTATTTTAGCATTTATCACCTACAAATGTGGTTTATCATGATGTGGTTTTGCACTCGACGCTTTAAAGTTTGTTTGTTTTGTGAAACGATTTGAAATGAGAAAAACAGTGGACATACTGCAACAGATATGAATTGTATTTCCCCAGTTATTAAATATGTTGACTGCACTTCTTGATTCTTTAGCGTGACTGTGTGCTGTGCTCTACCTTTGAATTTTAAGCAATTGTAAACGTAATCTATCTACCTAATGTTAAAAATACTCCCTCCGCAACAATGCCTGTAATTTCGCCCCTGCCTGGGTCAAACTTTAGAAATGATAAAAGAGCAGTGGAGATTACATATCTTAATTTTAACAGATGTTCAAATATTTATAGAAGTACTTGTACTTAATGCAGGACATTTGGTTAATTTTCACGTCACTGATTGTTTTTTTAGATGTAAATGCATTAGTCTGCATTAATCCCTGACATCTGATGGTCCCAAGAGAAAGCCCCAAAGTAACAGAAGCAGCACTGTTTTCCGGATTACTTACCAGAAACGAGCTGCGAGTCTAACGATGATGACTGTGTAACCAATCCTGACAGTCCTAGATCACGTAAAACAAAAACACCTCATTTAAAATGATAAATCCTGGCTTTAAATAAAACAAAAAGTAAAATAAAACAACTCATTTAAAATGATAAATCCTGGCTTTAAATAAAACAAAAAGTAAGCTTTTAGAAACTGTTTTGTTTTCTCTTTACTGAACTTCTCTATAACTATACAGTATACGGTATCATTATAATTAAACAGAACAATTGTTCTGTAAGCTTATGAATTACTTATCTACATTTACCTACAGTAAGCGTTCACCTACCAGAACATGAGACAAATGTCTGCCTACTGGAGAATTTACTTCTATATTTCTTTTTAGAAGTCTGCACTTCTTGCATTGAAACCCCTTTGTTTCCTTTTCTCATAACTTTTGAAAACTACTTCTCAATAAAAGTAACTGAACTCTTTTACATTTAAACTTCGTAATGCCCCTCATTACAAATGATCAAATGTTTTGGAAACTGTCCATTGACACTGCCTAGAAGAAATGGCTTGAGCGGAAACCAGAATGTATTCTCCAAACAATTCCTATCCTATTCAACTGTTCTCCCTCTGACCTCTCGTGCCATCCTAATGCATCACAGTATGGGTGTCTGTGAACTGAAATAAAATGTAAAACGCCCCTAGAGACCTTAGACTTACTGAATGCATTCAAGTGCTTTCAAAACCTTTAAAAAAAAAAAGTTTAAGGTACCAATCTATGCATATTATCAGGCTTATATAAATGTATCCCCTCATGCAAATGTGCAACTTTACATAATATTTAAATCCTGGTTCAGATTAAATTAAACATTTTGCAGTTATAGTGCAAGATAAATGTATTTATCGCTGCTTCTCATTTCCAGTTCTGATTACTCACACATGTTTTTCTCCCTTTCTGTGAACTGTGGTATTGCTTGGCAAGTAGAAAAATACAGGGGTCTGATTAGAACTGAGCCTAATAACGAAACGCTGAAATTGTAAAAGCTTCTCTTCGAATTCCTCAGGAAGCTGATGAGACTTTGGAGGACCCTGTCGCTGCTGCTGTGGCAAACAGGAAGGCTTGCCCGGAGCTGAGCTGATCGGGAGGTCCTGATTGGCAGGGGCCCCATCGTTGTCTCTGAAGCAATGTGACGGCAGTCGTTCCAAACTCTGAGTTAACTGCCTTGCATTAACAGCAGCTACCGGTGTATACAAAAAGTGTCTGTGACACCAAATTAAATGTCAGATGCAGAAGCTGGACCACAAATCAAATGAAAGGAGGGAGTGCATTTCCTAACTGAATGTGACATGTGACAATGCAGAACATTGAATAAAGGTGCAAGTGTGAATCGGCTTAATAATTAAAACGCGAATGGCAAGCAGTGGCACTGATCTTCTGTCTCTGCAATCACCAGCATAACATAACCGCATAAGATGCACAAATGTGTCTAATTTATTCCAGTGGCTCAGTTTTAATTACAGGAATGAAGGGACTAGCCAAAACTCTGGTCCAAGTGACTTAGCTTCTTGCAAGTTTAGCCCAGAATCTAACTGAAGTTTGGATGAATTATTAACAGCAGTGCAACAACCGCTTATTGCAGAAACAGCCACTATTGCATTCGGGACGATCAAACACTACTGAAGGGTGTACAATATATGCTCTTTTATTTTTGTAAATATGTTTCCTCTGCAGCAGGTGCATTCTGTTCTATATTAAAGCTGTTACTAAGCACCTGGGATACCTTTCCATCACACAGCTTAAGATTTTTTTTTCTCTCCACAAATAAAATACATTTGTGTTATTGTAAAAAGAACTTTACTTTCAAATCAAATTGCACCACTAGGTTTTGATGTATTACACACAGTATAGTGTATCCCACTAAACATAAATGACACTTTTTGAAAATAACCCACAGTATCTTATACAGGGCCTTGCATAAGTATTCACCCCCCCTTTGACTTTTCCACATTTTGTTGTGTTACAACCTGGAATTAAAATGGATTTAATAGGGATTTTTACCATTTGATTTACACCACATACTTAACACTTTGAAGGTGCAAAATATTTTTTATTGTGACACAAAAGTTAATTAAACAAAAAAAAGACATTTGTTGGTTGCATAAGTATTCACCCCCCTGAGTCAATACTTGGTAGAAGCACCTTTGGCAGCAATTACAGCTGTGAGTCTTTTTGGGTAAGTCTCTACCAGCTTTGCACATCTGGATCCTGCAATTTTTGCCCATTCTTCTTGGCAAAATTGCTCAAGTTCTGTCAAGTTGGATGGGGACCGTTGGTGAACAGCAATTTTCAAGGCTTGCCACAGATTCTCAGTCGGATTGAGGTCTGGGCTTTGATTGGGCCATTCTAAGACATTCAGGTTCTTGTTTTTAAACCACTCCAGTGTAGCTTTGTATGTGTGTTTAGGGTCATTGTCCTGCTGGAAGGTGAACCTCCGCCCCAGTCCCAGGTCTCTTGCAGACTGAAACAGTTTTTCCTCTAGAATTTCCCTGTATTTGGCTCCATCCATCTTGCCCTCAATCCTGACCAGTTTCCCAGTCCCTGCCGATGAAAAGCATGTCCATAACATGATGCTGCCACCACCATGCTTCACCGTGGGGATGGTGTTCTTAGGGTGATGAGCAGTGTTGGCTTTGCGCCACACATAGTGTTTTGCGCTAAGGCCAAAAAGTTCAATTTTGGTCTCATCACAGAGAACCTTTTTCCACGTTTGCTGTGTCTCCCACATGCCTTTTGGCAAAATACAAACAGGATCTGATATGGGTTTTTTTCAGCAATGGCTTTCTTCTCGCCACTCTTCCATAAAGTCCAGCTTTGTGGAGCGTCCGGGTTATAGTTGTCCCATGGACGGTTTCTCCCATCTCAGCTGTGGATCTCTCCAGCTCCTTCAGAGTTACCATTGGCCTCTTGGTTGCTTCTCTGACTAATGCCCTCCTTACCTGGTCACTGAGTTTTGGTGGACGGCCTTCTCTAGGCAGAGTCGCGGTTGTGCCATATTCTTTCCATTTTTTAATAATGGATTTAAAGGTGCTCCGGGGATGGTCAAAGTTTGGGATATTTTTTTTATAACCCAACCCTGATTGGTGCTTCTCCAGAACTTTATCCCGGACTTGTTTTGATAGCTCCTTGGTCTTCATGATGCTGTTTGTTTAGATATGCTCTCTAACAAATTCTGGGGCCTTCCAGAAACAGGTGTATTTAATCTGAGATCATGTGACACTTTAATTGCACACAGGTGGACTCCATTCAACTAATTATGTGACTTCTGAAGGCAATTGGTTGCACCAGTCCTTATTTAGGGGTGTCACAGCAAAGGGGGTGAATACTTATGCAATCAAGACTTTTAAGTTTTTTATTTGTAAATAATTTTGAAAAATAAGTAGATTTCTTTCCCCACTTCAACATTATGGACTATTTTGTGTAGATCAGTGACAAAAAATCCTAATTAAATCCATTTAATTCCAGGTTGTAACACTACAAAATGTGGAAAAGTCCAAGGGGGGTGAATACTTATGCAAGGCACTGTATGTACACAAAACTTGAATGCATTTTCAGCTGGTATAGGAATGGAATATCAGCATTATCTGAACCAGTGTCTTTTTTTGTTTTTTAGTCACTTTGTAGGATAATCTGTTTAAAACTCAGAGGTTTAATAAATTACGCCTTTTTATTATTTTTAAATACTTGTATTGCAAGATTGCATAACAAATTCAAGGCGAAAATTAGCTAATTCTAGCAATCAAAAGCAAAGTCTTAATGTAAAACAAATGCCATAAAAATACTTACTGGGTGAATTTCTCTTCATCTGAGCCTGAAATAAATTAATTTGGATTATTATTTCAAAGATTAAAAGACAGCAATTCATATAAAAAAATACTGCCTTTGCCATACAAAACATAGCACAGCAGACCACCACAACAGAAAAAGAGAAGACGCCAACAAAATCATTATTCATCATAGAATCTATTATTTTATTGTATTTTTTTGCAGAGGGAATGTGCTGGTGATTTAGTTTTATTAGTTATGAAAGTGTCAACATGAAAAGCTATAGAATGTGCATAAGTATATATATATACTGTATATATATATATATATATATATATATATATATATAAATAAAAATAATCAACAATAAAAAGCACAAGAAACAGTGACAAAAAAAATCAGAGAACGTCTGCCTAGCAATTGTACCTTTAATGATAAAGCTAGTATATAAACACTTACTGGGCTGCTTCTCTAAAATCAGCATGTGGAAGGAATAAAGTAATTTAAAAGTTATATGTTTTGAACACTATTTTAATTTTCCCTATACTGTGTCATTGTCTCGTTGCCCCCCCCAGAGGGAAATAAAAATGTTTCAGGACGGAAGGTAATACTGAACCTTCTAGAACACTCAATCTTGTTTATAGCAAATACTTGCATAGTTCTGTCCGTTTCAGTATGAAACTCTAACTCACTCGAGACATGAGCAGTGTGCTCAAGAACGCAGTGGAAATAGAGGAAGATTAAATACAGTTTAACCATAGGGGACCTATAAAGCTCCAGCAGGTCCCATGGGCATCACAAGACAAATAGGTTCAATTACTGGGTTCTGGCCACACACTTTACTTCCAATGACAGTTCAATAAAGAATTACACATAAGGGACTTTTGGACAGGTTTTGGAATTTTTTTTTATTTATTTTTTTTTTACATCAAGCGATAGAGTACATCACCGGCCATAAACTTTTAACTTTTTACTTGTTCCTGTTTTGGGAGGGAACATACTTACTGCAAGCTGTAAAATGTTAGATTTTGATGCAATAAAATACCTTTGTTTCCAATTTCTTTGCACTGACAAAGTAAATGACCCGTATTGCAAAGGATCTGGTTTTAGAAGCTACTTGAGCTTTTTATATGGGGTAAACTGTAAAACAGAGGTTTTGTGACCGTCGGGGAAGGAGGATCGGAGTAAAAATAACTTCCACTCCCAAGGGCCACTGAAAAGGGTTAATTAAACATTTAAATCTGAAATTCCTGTTAAAATGTAATGCAGTGGTAGATTATACCACAGGACTCGCCAAAGACCTGCAGCAGAAAGGAGATGGATCATAGATGAACAGAATGTAATATTCATAATGTGAAAGGAATTGAACTATAAAATAAATTGTCCAATGCTCTACTGCTCCTATTATGCACCATGTTACTGAATCCTCAGCTAATGCACTATCCTTGCAGTACTATGTCATTGTTGATATAACTTGTTGCATCCTAGTTTATATTGTATTTTAGTAGCATTATTTGCACTTACTGTAGACAACACTGTATTTAAACATAAACCTTGCATTGTAACCCTTTACTGCTCTGTAACACCTGTAAGTCGCCTTGGATACATAAAAATAACAACAACAGTATGCGTCACAATTTCTACCAGTCTGACTATTTATTTGGCATTTTAAAATGCATAGTTCATCCCTTTCGTAGTAGTGATGTAATGATTTACTCCACAATTACTACTTACTGTAGATCTCAGGGTGTTCTGGGTTGTACCAGCATAACCCTTCTAACCAATCAGATAGCTCCGTTGCAGTAGATTATGTCACCATACACTACAGTTTTTGGTTTAATAACGTCACTGTGGAGACTATGGCAGAAGAAAGCAAGGTAAAAATGAAAGCGTCTGGACTAATTAAAGCATCTGAGAATGAAAGCAAAAGTTGATTCAAGAAAGGAAGAACAAATGATGAAAAAACAAAACAGTCATTTTGTAAGAAGGGATGGTGTATAATAGAAAGATCAAGTTTGGTGACACAGTCTACATGGCTAGCCTGGTTGTTTATTTAAAATGGGCAAAGTTATCATTTTTTCATCACAAAAATAATTTAAAAAAATGTAGAAAATACAGGTTTTAATAAAGTTTACCAACTGTGACCTATCGGAACACTGGTGTATAAAACGTTGTTATTCCCTTGGACAATGGTTGATGTATTAAATATTTACTAAAATATTCACCATTATGATTGTTAATAGTAATGTTTCTGAATTGAAAATAAAAAAATAAAAAACCGTACACACACACACAAAAAATGAATATATTTAAAATTAAGAGTATTGCTGCCTTACCTAACTGGAGATTACTATATCTAATGCTGCCACCTACTGTTCTTTCTTCATAACCTATTATATATTTTAACAGTCAATTTGGGAACAAAATATAAAAACTGTGTAATTGAAATGTACCCATGTAGCTTTCAGAGGTTGATGTGTAAACCATTGAAGAATCTACAGGCATGTTGAAGTTTCTCTCATTGCTTCAGACATTGAAATGCTAAATTATTTATGACTATCCAACGTAGTGCTGTGTGCAATCAGAAGCAAAGTCCAGTTTGGAGGACAGCTTCAAGTTACTGTTTGTACTTTGATGGGTTTAAAATGTTGCAATATGAACACACAGTTAATGAACGGTTTACATGCAACAAAATCCCCTGAGGCAGCCTTTTCTTCCTCGAGAAAATGAGTCAGCGTGCCGTGTAAATACGATATTAAATGCTGCAACCAGCCCTCAACATCTTTTTTTTTTTTTTTATATAAAAGGGACAAAAGCAGTTTATTAAAACAATAGACAGCTTCAATAAAACAAAAACACTCCTCAGTGTCTAAAGTTCTTGATACAGTAAACTGGCTCCCTGTGACCAGCTTCTTATAAAGACAGCTCAACATACACACCACTCTGTCAGCCCCTTTCAGAATTAGGGCCAGTTCTCTAAGCCCCTTTTTGCTCCTTTTGGTGGTCATGGGAGAGAGATTCTGCTGTTCTTTATTACTTTATTACGTTATTACAGTCAGCAACACGATTTAAAAAAAGCTGAATGCAATATTCACATTTCTGGGGTTCTGCTCCTTAAGGTCACTGAATAGTCTTTGCAGGATTGTTCCTCTGTTACTGCACACATAATAAAGGAATTGAAGGGCTTGCTTACCGATGCCGAAGGTGAGAGTGTTATGTTTACTATAGAGGCCTTCAGTTCATCTATTGAAGCTGATGCTTGATGGTCTCCATTGTTGGGCTGGACAGGTTTTATTTCCACATGAAACTTTCTGGGTTCATCGTCATCTTCAGAATCGCTGGAGGAGTAGAAATTGTTCTCTTTGGCTTGTTTTTAATGTGTTAAGGAACTTTATTATTTGTACATATAATACACTGTGTGTGTATACATATATATTATTATTAAAAAAAATGTGCACATAAAGAGAGCCAACATCCCAACGTTTCGCTATGTTTAACAGTACTTTCCCAAGGTAAAGTGTGTTTGAAAACAAACAGGCTTATGATGCCAGGTAACTACACTCATTGATTCTATTTAAATCTATGAATGTGCTTGTGATCTCATTTATAACACATTATATATATATATATATATATATATATATATATATATATATATATATATATATATATATATATATATAATTTAAAAAAACACACAAAAACTATTTCCTAATGCTATCTATTGAGGACAACAACTGCTTTCTGTGTTTTCTGCAAGAGGATGCTGTGCTAATGTGTTTGTCAGGCACAGTAAAAGCATCCACGGATATTACTTGAACTTTTAATGTGGGGGAAAAAAAGTTAGTGATATAATTTGAGGAGCACAAGAGGAACTGTGCATGCAATGTTTCAGACATTAAAACAAATATCTTGCAAATCTCATTGCTTCAAATGTATGGCCTTTCTATTCCACTTTTACCTGAATGTATTTTAAAGACTACAAGCACCCTGATAAATGTTAAAGGATATCATTCTCATTAACTTCTGGCTTGAGACAGAATCCCTCGTCGTCAACCTCTGGAATATTCTTTAATGAAAAGAAACACCAATTAAAGCCCATTCACAACACTGCAATGACTGAAGCTCATTAACCTCTCCATCAAAACATTTCCTGACGTTTATCTCAAAACCAATACAATGACTTTAGCAGCAATGAAGAAGTGTTGAAGCAGAAAGAGAAAGGCAAGATCTACTTTCTTGAAGCAGACTGCAAGCAAAACCAGCAGACTAACAACACTTAAAAGGACATGCATTCAACTATCAAGGCCAGTCATCTTTAATAAGCTTTCACTTTGTCTGACAAATGTAATACTTTCAACCACAGCCTGAGTCAGGCTTTAATCAGTACACGTTACATTTGTTAAAGTGTCTTTTAAAGCAGCACCCATCTAATGGATGCCACCAAGCCTCATTCAAATACATTTGTGCCCCATTTTCACGCATACAGAAAATAATCCACTAAAACAATAATGTGAAGCGCCTCTTCATTAGTGGAAATTGATTGTGCCTGAAGGAATTTACTTACAGCATTCTGTAAATCTATTCTCCCATAGTAGCCAGTGGGGGCTCCATTTGATGTCTTCTTCAATAGAATATGTATATAGACAAAGAAAGGTAGATTTAAACAGAATTTAAATGAAGAAGAAAAAACTGAAATTAAAAGAGGTTTAAAAAGAAACACAGATGATTGATACTATATGATGGTGCAAGAAAGGCCAAAGTTGCCATGGCAAGGCTTTTAATCTGAAAAATCATATGAAACCACTAGAAATGCATTGCAGGTTTAAGAAAATGATCCGATACTATTTTTGATAACAGCGTGCCTGAATAAAAATGGTGTCATACCATTTTAAAAGAGAAATTCAACAGTAATTAGGAAAGGTTTTGTTTTTCAGGGCTGACGTTTTGTTACCAATATCATTTACAACACATATTTTTACTTACAAGTGACTCGGCATCTGGGGATTCGCTGTAAAAGAAACAAAATCATAAAACCCAGTTTCACCAGTATTAACCAGCACCAGCAATTTTACTGACTGTTTAGAAGCACATATTTGGGATTAAAAATAGAATAAAACATACAGATTAAAAATGATGCAACAGTTATATGATGTATGTAATGTTAGTATGCAATTAATTATTGATTAAAGGGGGTAAAATAAATACTTGAAACATCATTGAATTGTTTTGCATCTTTATAATGAAAATATATATATATATATACAGTATATATATATATATATATATATATATATATATATATACACACACACACACAGTATATATATATATATATATATATATATATATATATATATATATATATATATATATATATATATATATATATATATATATAAAGAACATAAGAAAGTTTACAAACGAGAGGAGGCCATTTAGTCCATCTTGCTCGTTTGGTTGTTAGTAGCTTATTGATCTCATCAAGGAGCTTCTTGAAGGATCCCAGGGTGTCAGCTTCAACAACATTACTGGGGAGTTGGTTCCAGACCCTCACAATTCTCTGTGTAAAAAAGTGCCTCCTATTTTCTGTTCTGAATGCCCCTTTATCTAATCTCCATTTGTGACCCATGGTCCTTGTTTCTTTTTTCAAGTCAAAAAAGTCCCCTTGGTCGACATTATCTATACCTTTTAGGATTTTGAATGTTTGAATCAGATCGCCGCGTAGTCTTCTTTGTTCAAGACTGAATAGATTAAATTCTTTTAGACTGTCTACATACATGTCTTTTAAACCCGGGATAATTCTGGTTGCTCTTCTTTGCACTCTTTCTAGGAGCAGTAATATATATATATATATACACACATACACACTGCCCAGTATTTAATAATTAGAAAGGATGCAACACGTATTGGAAAACATTGACAGGACAGCTGAGTATGTTATAAACGGTACTTACACTGAATCAGTATCTTTTTCTTTCCTTCGACCCGGGATCCCAAAGGTTTTTCTTTTACGTGGCTTTGCCCCTGAGTAACAAACAGTTTAAATCAGACTGGTAAACAAAATGTAATGTTCAAGACAATTTAAAATAAAACATTTCCTATGCCACATCTGTAATCCAAAACTATAAGGCCATTATAAAGAACTAAAAGGCTGTCATACATTTAATAATACACTGACCTGATCCACATCTACAGTAATATAAAAACACATACCGACAATAAACTAACTTAATTTTAGGAAACCCCGGGCAAGGTGAGGGAGTACCAATACAACTGTCTAAAAAGTACAAAAGTCCCCAGCTATACATATTGAGGGTACCTTGCATGTTCAATTATGAGGCTTCACCGATTACTAGTATAAGAAAACAGGGGGGAAAAGAATCTCTGCAGTGAAATATCATAAGGCTTTGGTGGATATTTACCTTCTGTTGCATTGGCTATGTTGCACTCTTCAAAGTCAATAGGTCCTAAAGAAAGAAAAGAAGGAAAAAAAATGACCATTATTATTTCTTACTGAAAAACTGCTATAATAAACCTGAATCTTTTCATTTGCCTCTGCACTTGCTACTGAATAGTGGCCTTTGCCAGTTAGATGTCATGGGAGGTTTAGAGTCTGTCCAGATATTCTTATTTACATAAAACTGCAGCACAGAGCAGCCTGGCGTATAAACGTTTTTGTATTGAAATATCAAATCATTATAAAAATCGACACCCTACCAGGGCTTGATTGCCAGACAGATATGACAGCCCTGAAGCCAGGTTACTGCTCCGATGCAGCCAGCCTGGCTCTGGAAGACATTGCCACAGGATTTAGAAAACCAAACATTTAACAGCGGTGATGGCTGAAAACACACTTCTAATTAGCAAGGATTGGTAGTGTACAAAAAAGGCATCATTTATTCTTGTTATGATGATAAAAATATAGATTTATGAAGCTTCCACCTGCTTTTTGCAGACACCTGCAAACATGTTAACAGTGCTTTTTGAAAGGTTTTAGAAACAGGAACTCATCAGACCCCCCCCCCCCCAGGGAGAGTGCAGAAATGGCCCTAGAATGTGCCGACATGGAGCTAAATGAGTGATGACATCCATTTAGTTTTGTTTACTGCTGCTAATTGGGACTTCAGCCAATCAATTCAAACATTTTAAATACACTTTGCAACATGCATGCAACAGAAAGGTGTAAGTGCATTTCTATTAGTGTTACACATGTGCCCCTTTAAGTACATGCAGGTAAACATGTAAACAACACAGCAAACAATGCATATTAGAAAGTAATTCAGAGGATCAATAAATGAATCCACACCCATTTGTAATCTTAAACACAGCATACAGTAGTACAATACATGTATTTTTATGTGTGCTGATAATTGTATTTAAAATATGCTTTAGATGAAGCTTCATTTGATTTTAGCTGTTTGAAGGAAATGTAATCTGAAGCACAGCCACAATACACAACATCATATTCCTGTCTCTATACTTATCTGACCAAAGGAAAACCTCATCTAGGATATGGCAACTGTGTTTACTACCAGACTACACAATCGCCTGAGGCAATATTTTAGAACACAGAACTCTCTGACCTGAAAAAAACAGCCGGTATACAGTGCAAGTCATAAGAAGTATGGTGGTGGTTCAATATTGTATCTCTTGAGGATTGCAGTGAAGTGTAGAATTAATGCATTGTTCACAGCGCTCCTCTGGAATAAGTGGCACGAGAGACACACATCATCTAGTGAAGTGGATAAAGTACAGCAATAACTGATCTACTCTACTGTACAGTATCAGACGTTCTCCGTTTATCTTCTTCCCCCAACATACTGATGCGACTAACCTTAAGGGTAGTACAAACAGAAATAAGCGTTTGGTCTTCCAAAACCAGTTTAGTTTTATTTCTAACAGTAGTAGTTTTTGTCTTTAGAAAATATGTATACTGTAGGATTTTGAGTCACGCTCTCTCTAAAAAGTGTCTATTTTTGAGGTTACCTATGCATTCTTATCTTCAATCGAATGAACCCTTTCTTCTGTAAAATAAACATGTGCAGCATGCACTCTTCATTAAACGAAGAACCAACTCAGATTCAGGAAGCGGGTTTGTTTACATTGGGAAACACACATTCGAGGTTTGCAGAGTTTAAACAAAGGCTAAATAAAACTGCATTCACATTGCATGGAAAGCCTCAACAGCATTCAATGTATGTTAATAAAACAATATACAGGGCTATTTGAAACAACTCCAAAAATCTCCCATATTTATTTTGAAATGTACTGTGATATAACACACACACAGAGGAAACAATCAGCTTAATGTCATACTATACTTTGTATAAATCTAACAATGTTTTTTTTTTCTAATGCAATGTTAATTACAGCAATTCACTCAAACAGCAGCAGCAGGTAAGTCCATGCAGGTGATGAAGGTGATACTGTTTGATTATTGAAGATTTAATATGTCCCAGTCTCTGCCCTTGAATAGACATGTCGTATTGGTCTTCAAGAGTGAGGCGTGTAGCGATGAATCGTGGGGAGCCTAAACTAAAAGGTTTGCATTGGAGCAAGTTATTTATAAAAAAACAAAAATTCTCAAACACTGGCCAAAATAAACTGAGGATGTAGAGACAATAACATTTTTGTTGGTAAACAGTTTTTGAAAAGAAGCAAGCAAAGCAAATATGTTGTCTAAATGTTGCAAATTGCTGGGGTATTTAAGAAACAAAAAAACAATGCCAAAATAAATTATGATTCCCCCCCCCCCCCTAAAGTAGCAAATTCAATTCTGCCAAAAGCATCTCCCAAGGCAACAATGCCAAGCAGAAGTCCAGCCAACAATGCCAGCTACAGAGCAAGTTGCAGCAGAACCCCAATGCTGGTTTATGCACATGTTGGACTGGTAAGTGCAAGATAAGAGGTGCAATGCTAAATTTGATCCAGGGTTATTATACGTTACCTGTTATTTTTAAAGTAATTTTAGAAATGAACCCAAACTACGTTCCTAACGTTGCTTGTTCCCGTAAAGGTGTACTGTACAAAAGGTACTGCACTGTTAATCAGAAAACAATGTAAAGTACATAAATCAGACACCATGACTGTAGAGCTATGGGAAACAGAACCAGTGACAGCAATATTAACTTCAAAGAACATTTTCCCTGAAACCTACAGCAAAAAACACGGCAAAATTACATAAACAGCAGAGAGGCATTGTGTATTGTTTAAACCTTTTGTAAACAAACAGACAGCAGACTTGGTTTATATAAAAGAAGATTTTTCAGTGGCACGAAATGACGCATGAAAGAAGGACAGGTTTTTAAATTGCATATGCTTCACATGGTGCTGGAAGCGGCAGAGGCCTTGCGTGCCTGGCTCAGAGCCAGATGACAGCTCAGCTGGATATCACTGCACAGTCTGACCCCCTTGCAGCGTGTCACATCGGAATTGTTTCCGCAGTAGAAAGTTTATTCAACCTCTCTCTCAAAAGCACTGGACCGGACCATCATTCTGCTATTTAATCAGAGCAGGACAGGTTATTTTTCTGACAGCACTGAAGCCAGAGTGCAATTTCTAATGAACAGCTTGATACAAGTGGAATTTCGACTGCTTTAGCCTCAATTAATCCTGCTGTCAAAACAAATGTGCACTCCTGATGCATAGATGCTGAGCTTGAACAAAAAAGTCAACTTGTGTGTATACACAAACACACTTAAGAAATCCCTTTGTTTTCAGTACCTCATGCAATGCAAATCAAGTGCTGTGAACCCCATATAAATGAACTTGTATTGCACACCATACAAGCACACAAAGAACCCATTCTCATTAACCAAATAAACATGTTTAAGTATGCTGCATTTGGACATGTATTTAAGTTGTTTTTAATTACAGTGCGTAACATATTAACTCAATGGCCACCAGCCATAACAAGCTACAGTGTTATGATACAAATAAATGGTCACCGATTTTATTTCATTTAAAATAAAACTTTCATTAAATATATGAACACACAAGTAAAAAAAAAAAAAAAAAAAGAATAAAGCATGTAAATAAATAACCAGAACTAATAAAACAAGCACTAATACACCAATAGTAATCCACTTTTTATCTGATCAATCAGAGCCACTTTATGTTTATGGGTAAATACGGGAGTTCCCCTCTAAAAAAAACAAACAACAATCAACCAAACAAAAAAACAGAACACTACTACACCACAACAGTCTTAAAAGAGTTTTGTTCCTAAATTCAAATCATTTAAATCAAAAAGTGAGGCACATTATTACTTCTTAAAAGCATTTAAATTCCCACAAACTGAAAGACTGACTGAGTGTGTGTGTGAGAGAGAGACATAGAGAGACAGAGAGAGGCAATTAAGGCCTGAGAAACCAGACACTTGAACAGATGTAATCTCATGAAGCGGTAGGCAGCCTTGCCATTCCAGTCTGCATGTGGCAAGCAGTACGGCTTTGCTTAACTTCTAGACAAAGCCGTCAAAACTAGCTTTACGGGGTCATCGCTCAACAATTACTATTGTGTAAACGATGCTATGCTACAGTAATCAAGGGGACCCTAGGCCTCTTCAGTGCTTCTCTTATCAGATCTTTTGAAAAGCAGCAGTTAGCTTGTGCACATATTAATCGGTTTTAAATCCTTGCTTAATAGAAGCATCAACAGAGAGAAATGGCATGTGTGATCATGTACAAGATACTGGTAATTTGCAGATCTCTTACCGGGCCTTTCTTTGCCGGTTCCTTTAGTCTCAGCACACTTCTGCAACAAGCTTTCCACTGTAGTGTTTTCCATGTTGTTTACAAATTCATTGTGAACCTTAAAACAAAGACAGAAAACACACACACACACTTTACTTTCAAATCTTTCCTTGACACAATAAAAAATGTCACATTAACCCACCAGATATGTAAATATTTATGGTAAATAGTTCTTACTACTTTTCATGTACAAAAATAATAATCTAGTACCAAACTAGCGAAACACAGGAATCTGGAAAAAAAGTTCTTAACTTCAAAACTACCATGCATACAACTTTAAAATCATAATAAAAAAAGAAAATAAACACACAGTCAGGCCTGTAAACCATTTAAAACAGTTACAAGTAAGCAGAGGAAATGCTGCAGTCAAGTCTGACAGCACATGTCCTAGGGTGGGCATAAGGTTTGAATCCAGTGTTTTAATGGACATTCAAAAGCGGCGACAGTAGCAATCTGTGTAATGTTAAATTCTTTACGTACATCAGAGGATTCTATTTTCTGATTATTAGTTTATTTAGCAGACACCTTTATCCAAGGCGACTTACAGAGACTAGGGTGTGTGAGTTATGCATCAGCTGCAGAGTCACTTACAATTACATCTCACCCGAAAGACGGAGCACAAGGAGGTTAAGTGACTTGCTCAGGGTCACACAATGAGTCAGTGGCTGAGGTGGGATTTGAACCGGGGACCTCCTGGTTATAAGCCTGTTTCTTTAACCACTGGACCACATAGCCTCCTATATACTGATACTTAGCTGACAAAACATTTTGTTGTGCTGAATGATTCTGCCTTGATGTAACCTAGGCAGACCCTAGTGCAGCACTATTGTGCAGAACAGGCCGCCAGGTACAGGAGAAGACAGCTGGCTGTGTCACCCCACCTACTAATGACCTTTCCTACAGTGGTTGGTTTTGTAAAAGAGCAGCACTGACAGGTACTGTCTAGAGAAGACCAGACACCACGTGTAAGGGCTCGCTACAAACCTAAGGGATATTTGGCTGAGATAAGGATAAAAAGTAAAAATCCTACATAACTGTATAAATAAATCTGATCAGGTTTAATTCCATTGCACAGGTGCCTAAATGCCCTGTAGAGCTGACTAACACCCACACCAATCTCAGGTCACATACACTGTACATATAGTCATGGATGTAAGAATAATCTTAACTATGTACACATGGCATGTCTGAGCACAGCCACGCAGTGTTTGTTTGCTTGTTTTTCAGCGGCACTTCTCAAGCTCATGACACAGAGAAGCATTTCAGAAATTCTTTTTGCAACACTTTCTTTCAAACAGGAAAATAAAACTGATATTTAAAAAAAGAAGAATCGAAAAATCATTTACAACTCAAGAATGATAACTGATGGACTTCTGTGTATTAAACCACAGATGATTTGTGGTTTTTTTCCACCCTACCATAACTAAGAGGAATTAACTATTTGAGCCTGTTTCAGGTTACCATTTTAACTGGGGAAAATTAATGGTGTGCAGAACATTTCAATTGCAAGAGGGATTACAGCTGCAACTAATTGAGCTGGCATATTGTCAATGCACCAATAAATCAGTTTAAACACCATTTCAGAACAGGCCACTGATATCACACAACACATGGGTTAAGTAGAGATGTGATTACTAGAGTTTAATTAACATGTAATCTTTCCCACTTAAAGTAACTATACAATTAAAGACAAGTGTCTCAATCGAAAGTCTTCTTCAATGTCTTTGAGGGATTGTTAGGCAAATGGCACTCCCGACATGTATTTTATTGAAATTGTTCTTACCTGGCCTATTTGTAAGTGTGTCTCTTCAATGGACTGTGAATATGACTGTATAATCTCCTTCATTTGAAGAACATGAGCTTCTTCGATATCCTGAAATTTCTGTGTAAGAAAAAAAGAAAAAAAAAAAGTATGAAAAATAAAAGAATTATAAAACCATAAAAATATGTAGTCATATAGGTCAAATGACAGAGTACATTAGCCAGCCAGACACACACACTTACTGTAGTCCCAGAGATATCTATTAACATCCTTTATCAAGCTTATTAAAACAGTTGTTAAGATGCAATACTGTAGCCAATTATATTTACACACATGTATTTTGCTCAAATTGGGTGCAACAGTATTTTAATCTGCCTTGGAGAGTCTTAAAATGCATTTGTCACGATATGTTTTGTGCAACCCTTTAAACCTGGGTGGTCTGTACTGTATAAATGTCACCAATGTGGAATACAACAGAAGGCATCAATTATTTGGGGTGGCCCATAAATCCGATATACTTAAATGGCATTATCTATGGTTTTAAAAACTTTTACAGCAGTGATTTTGTCCGCCTTTTATATATATAGTTATGGTAAACCAGGGAAATGAATGAGACTGTGCAGTCAATTATTTATTTCTATTCTTGGAACAAAATAATTTCTAAGTCATTGTGGGGTATGATTCCTGCTTTATTGGGAAAAAGAAAATTAAACTGTTTACTGAACAAGAGATGGATTAAACTATTGGAATGGTTAGCTTTCATGGGGTTTTTGCTGCAATTAAAATGTATCTTTCCTTGAAGTTAGAATTACAGTGAATTAAAACAAAAAACAAACAAAAAAAAAACAGAAATCAAGTTTAAAAAGTAAGTAGGGTGGGGCTCCCGAGTGGCGCATCCAGTAAAAGCACTCGCTAGAGTGCAGGATGCGCTCTATAGTCTGGACGTCGCCGGTTCGAGTCCAGGCTATTCCACAGCTGTATTCCACAGCTCCCAGGGGGCGGCACTCAATTGGCCGAGCGTCGTCCGGGGGGGAGGGAGGGTTAGGTCGGCCAGGGTGTCCTCGGCTCACCGCGCACCAGCGACCCCTGTAGTCTGGCCGGGAGCCTGCGGGCTTGCCTGTAAGCTGCCCAGAGCTGCGTTGTCCTCCGACGCTGTAGCTCTGAGGCAGCTGCACAATGAGTCTGCAGAGTGTAAAGAAGCGGGCGGCTGACTGCACACGCTTCGGAGGACAGCGTGTGTTCATCTTCGCCCCTCCCGAGTCAGCGCAGGGGTGGTAGCGGTGAGCTGAGCCTAAAAATAATTGGGCATTTCAAATTGGGAAGAAAATAATAAAAACTAATTGGCAACGACTAAATTTAAAAAAAAAAAAAAAGTAAGTAGGGTCTCGAAGAAGAGTTTCCAACAACTACATACGATTTCAACCTACATGTATTTGATGTAAAGTATAGTGTGTACATGCCTCCAGCAAGGGATGCCACTGGTCTTAAATTGACCTCAAACTGTGCTAATTTTAGAGCCGTTGCACGACACTGCATCACTTCAAAAGGAATTCTAATGCAACATTTATGTGGCAATGTTTCCTTCCCTGATGGCTAACAGAACCTCACTAGAATAGAAACCAGAAGTCACATCACAATGTTGTTTTGTTTATTTTTTAAATAAATAATTACGGTACATAAACAATCATTATAGTCTTTGAGCCAGCAGGTGTGTTGTCTGAACTGTAGGTGTTACTGTTATTGAGTCGTAGGCTAGCTGCAATGGAAAACTTCAGACACATTTTAATGCTCCCCAAATATAGTGCTGTCCCCAGCATTAAAACCGGCTTGGCACAGGCTGTAGGCCCTGGCCGGAATGTGGCGATTCATATATGCTGCACGCAATCTGTAATGCACGGTTCCTATCTTAGGAAAAATCAATTTCACTCTTGCAATTACTGTAATGTAACCAGTCTTGCTTACTAAAAATGGCATTTGTATTGTTTTTTATTTTACTCAGGACTGTACTCTGTAAAAGTATATACTAATGTAAGCCCAGACATATTACTTCAAAGTACTTAAAAGCCAGATATAAGAGAGAAAGACTACCCTACATAAACAAGACACAGGGGCAGGATATGTTTATAATTTATTACAGAGAGTTAACCACCATCACTAAAATAATAATTTCGCATCTGCTGTCATCGCCACCTCGAGTCTGGTGTGGAGGCACACAAATGGTCTGGCAGGCTGTCAAACGTGTTTCCAATTTAAAATGAATGGAATGTTAAACACTAGTTAGAAAACAGACCCATAATATTTTATTCATTCAGATTTAAGATGACAGATACTGTAAGTCTGCAACATGATACAAACAGAGGAGCTGTTTAAAAAAAAAAAAAAACACTTTTGAAATACACTCACTAGGAATAATTTGTCCTCTCATACACACACACGTAGATATACATTGCGTTCAATTTTATCCAGGGAATAGAGACCTGCTTCTGTCAGCACAATACATATTTCAGCAATAACATTTACCTGGGCGGTTTCGCTCATTTTCTGTTCAAAGTCTGTTTTGGCCACAGCATATTTTTCCACATAAGATTTGTAGGATTCTGTAGCTTTCTTTGTTTTCAGCCCTGCCTGTGTGGACATAAAAGTTTAAATATTTTTTGGTTACAGGACAGAATTAACAAGAGAAAAAAAAAAAATTCAGCAGGCTCCTGGCTTAACAATGTGAAAGCAGCTAGCTTGGACTGGGCCCTTTTCCTTGTAGTCATCCCCTTGGTCCTTCATAAACAGATGCAGTCAGATGGGCTACAGATCAGCCAACATCGTAAAGGGCAAGTTAAGAGAGGTGGGTGCAGTTTGTGCATGTGTTTGCTAGTATAAGACTGTACCTTTTCCAATTCCTTCTGTGTTGCCCCTTCCTTTTTTAACCGCTCCTGCTCGACACTCTTTGCGTTGTAGTTCTCCTTGGATTTCTGTAAGGTCTGAGTGATGCTCTGAATGTTCTGTACAGCTTCCAGAGTGCTGGCCACTTCCTCCTTTGTCTTTTTTTGTAACAGAAGATAACAGCAAATTAGCATTTTACCCCCGACCAAACTTTTACATTTTTTTTTTTGTTTTTAAGATTTGATTCATGGCAAAAAATAAAATGTATATTAAGAAATACCATTGGTAAAATCTCTGAATATATGGAAACAGATGTAATTTATTATTACATTTCATTTATTTCACAATAAAGAATGCTATTGTACACAACCAAAACCTCAACTGAATTAGATATCAATTTTTGACACCACCTCCAATTGAAATACAGAAGAATAGACCCTAGCTGAGAGTCACAGCAGTGTCTTAATGATATAATTTATTTTACAATACTTGCTGTACTCTCACTTTTTTTACATAACGAATATGTGTTGCATTAGCGCTGCATGGACAGAAACAGTGATGTTTTATTAGAACAAAATTTGTCTAAAAACATAAAATACCTTTTTATGTGCTTTTATTTGTTCTTCACCATATTTTTGGACTTCTTTTATTAATTCCTGAAGTTTGCGCACCAGTTCTAAATGACAGCTTGCTAACTTTTCAGTTGAGGTTTTAAAGACGTCCCACACAGGTGCAAATGTCCTGAAAGTAAAACAAATAAAGTTTAAAACAGTGATAAAATAAAAAATAAAAAATAAGGTAAAACTAAGTCAAGCAGACAAACACTTCGGCTTGTGCCTTCAATAGCAAAATGATCAATATACTGATGAAGACACGTGTCGTCTAAATGACTTAGCTCCTGAAAGGTTTTACCTTGATAAATTGATTACATTGTTTCAAGTTAAGGGTGGATAAAATGAACATCCCTGGAGGAAACTTATTTAAATGTAGGATTCTTACCCTAACTGTGAATAGTTGCTAGCAGATTTGGCCAGTTTGGTCATCGACCTTGCATATGTCTCTTCAATTGTAGCCCTGATGAAAGAAAAGAATATTTAAGCAATACAATATCTATTTATTGCAATAAAACACACTATATTATAGGGCTCAATGAGATCGCGAGATTCAACATGTAAATCTTACATCTCACCATCACCACTAAAATGTATACTTAAAACCACCTGTAATGGAACTTCATTGAGAGAATCATAGAATACAGCTGCATATAGTTACAGGAACACTGGTCTGTGTCATCAACATTGCAATGTGGCAAAGTCACATGACCGCAATATGGCAGCCGTATTAGATCAGATGTTACAGCAATATATAATTAAATTTAAAAAAAATTATAATCTGGAAAAGACCCACTGAAATAAAACATCTCCTTTACAAGGGTGACCTACTAAGTTATGCTCATTGTTACTGCAGAGTGAAAAATACAGTTGGTCCCATTAAATCACATGTATGCCTCCATTTTAAAGCTATGTGACTTTGAATAAACCCATGTGTTAGAAAAAAAAAAAACCCAGCAGGGTCATAAGCAGTGACCAAGTACAAGGAGTGAACAGTAGTAACTAGCTACATAGTGCATCTGAGAGAGTGTGTGTGCTGGACTGTAAATAAACTATATAATTGCATGAGCAATACTACGGGAGAATGCCTGCACTGGTGTATATATTACATACCATTAATCTAAAGTTGTATTAAATTATTTTGAAATTACAGCAAACAGAAGGTGCAGAGCATGCTTGTTGAGATGCTGTCTTCGCTATAGTGCTGCAGATTTGGCTATCTAGTCGCTGCAGTAACTGCTATGTGAAGTTACAATACTGAACGATTTTAGATTTTAATCTTGTAAACACCAGGTGGCGCTAAATTGCAGTTTACATTAAATCTGTCCACTACATATAATATTCTGAACAAAGTATCAACAAACACTTTTTTGCTTGTGTCTTTTTTGTTGTGTCTTAATTCAAACACTTCATCCTACAATATATGTTATACATTTCGTCCCCTCTCATTTTGTGATGAACTTCTAACATATTAATCCCAAACATTCTTTAATGAAAACATATAGAGTCAAACCTGTATTAAGAGACCACTCAAGGGACAGTCTAATAGTGGTCTCTTAACACAGGTGATCTCTTAAAAGAGGGCTCATAACTTTCAAAATGCTGTATCTGTGTCTTTCTAGTGATGCATTTTCCAGCAGTTATTCTGGCACTTACTGTCTTTACAAGTTTAATAACTTTAATTCTGTCATCTAGGGAAGACCTTTTGTTTCTCCGCGTTTTCTCTCTTCCTTTACAACAGAGCGCTGTTGTTTTACTGATTACAGATAAAAGACCGCTAAATTGGGTACTGAATAACTTTGAATTTAGGACGTACCATTTAAAACCATATTTGTCTTATAACAGCAGCCCTGTGTAAGTGTGCTTAATACAGGTTTGAATCTGTTGCTGGGTTCAGAGAATTGTGGTCGCTGGTCTTGTTAGACAGGTGGTCGCTTAATACAGTTAAATAAAAGCACAAATATCATTGGGAGGAATTTAAAGTGTTAGACCAGGTGGTCGCTAAATAAAGGTGGTCGCAGGAGCAGGCTTGACTGTGTGTGTGTATGTATATATATATATATATATATATATATATACACACACACACACAGAACTGTGCAAAAGTTTTAGGCAGGTGTGAAAAAATGCTGTACAGTAAGAATGCTTTCAAAAATAGACATGTTAATAGATTATATTTATCAATTAACTAAATGCAAAGTGAGTGAACAAAAAATCTACATCAAATCCATATTTGGTATGACCACCCTTTGCCTTCAAAACAGCATCAAGCATCAATTCTTCTAGGTACACTTGCACACAGTTTTTGAAGGAACTCGGCAGGTAGGTTGGCCCAAACATCTTGGAGAACTAACCACAGTTCTTCTGTGGATTTAGGCAGCCTCAGTTGCTTCTCTCTCTTCATGTAATCCCAGACAGACTCGATGATGTTGAGATCAGGGCTCTGTGGGGGCCATACCATCACTTCCAGGACTCCTTGTTCTTCTTTACGCTGAAGATAGTTCTTAATGACTTTCGCTGTATGTTTGGGGTCGTTGTCATGCTGCAGAATAAATTTGGGGCCAATCAGATGCCTCCCTGATGGTATTGCATGATGGATAAGTATCTGCCTGTACTTCTCAGCATTGAGGAGATCATTAATTCTGACCAAATCCCCAACTCCATTTGCAGAAATGCAGCCCCAAACTTGCAAGGAACCTCCACCATGCTTCACTGTTGCCTACAGACACTCATTAGGTATGCGCTCTCCAGCCCTTGGTGAACAAACTGCCTTCTGCTACAGCCAAATATTTCAAATTTTGACTCATCAGTCCAGAGCACCTGCTGCCATTTTTCTGCACCCCAGTTCCTGTGTTTTCGTGCATAGTTGAGTCGCTTGGCCTTGTTTCCACGTCAGAGGTATGGCTTTTTGGCCATAAGTCTTCCATGAAGGCCACTTCTGACCAGACTTCTCCGGACAGTAGATGGGTGTACCAGGGTCCCACTGTTTTCTGCCAGTTCTGAGCTGATGGCACTGCTGGACATCTTCCGATTGCGAAGGGAAGTAAGCATGATGTGTCTTTCATCTGCTGCAGTAAGTTTCCTTGGCCGACCACTGCGTCTACGGTCCTCAACGTTGCCCGTTTCTTTGTGCTTCTTCAAAAGAGCTTGGACAGCACATCTGGAAACCCCTGTCTGCCTTGAAATTTCTGCTTGGGAGAGACCTTGCTGATGCAGTATAACTACCTTGTGTCTTGTTGCTGTGCTCAGTCTTGCCATGGTGTATGACTTTTGACAGTAAACTGTCACCTTGTTAGCTGAGTTTGGCTGTTCCTCACCCAGTTTTATTCCTGCTACAGAGCTGTTTCTGTTTCAGTTAATGATTGTGTTTCAACCTACATATTGAATTGATGATCATTAGCACCTGTTTGGTATAATTGTTTAATCATACACCTGACTATATGCCTACAAAATCCCTGACTTTGTGCAAGTGTACCTAGAAGAATTGATGCTGTTGTCACACCAAATATGAATTTGATTTAGATTTTTCTTCTGTTCACTCACTTTGCATTTAGTTAATTGATAAATATAATCTATTAACATGTCTATTTTTGAAAGCATTCTTACTTTACAGCATTTTTTCACACCTGCCTAAAACTTTTGCACAGTACTGTATATATATATATTACACACTGAACCTCCCTGCAGCAGAGCCCAATAACAAACCCATTGCTGAAAGGCCACGGAGCAGCACCAGTGAAAGTATGTCTTTATATAAACAGTAGCATAAGTATATTTACATTACCAGCGCAGCATTTCAATAGCTACAGTTAGCTGTTACACCTGCCGATTTATGAAGCATAAAGGTTTAGGTTTCACTTGCATGCTAACCATCAAAAGAAGTGTGCCGTCAATGTAGGCTGTGCTGCGACTTGGCATAACCTGAAGCCAACTACATTAATGGGAGGGGCTGGGGACCCAAACTTAAATTTAAATGATATTATATCCTTGTCATCCAGGTTCACAGTGATAACCCATGCTCCTCCTTCTGGGTGATGTGGTACAGTTAAAGTATGAACATTTCTCCTGCTTGCCTATCAGAACTCAGTGCAAGAGCTTTTCAAAGGTAAATATTATTATTTATTTCTTAGCAGACACCCTTATCCAGGGCGACTTACAATTGCTACAAGATATCACATTATACATTATTTCACATTATACAGATATCACATTATTTTTTACATACAATTAACCATTTATACGGTTGGGTTTTTACTGGCGCAATCTAGGTAAAGTAGCTTGCTCAAGGGTACAGAAGCAATGTCCCCTACCTGGGATTGAACCCACGACCCTCCGGTCAAGAGTCCAGAGCCCTAACCACTACTCCACACTGCATCGTCATCACTGCGCCTGAAACCCACCTTCAGTAAGAACTTTTTTTTTTTTTTAAACATTTTTTCAAAATTGAAAAGTTGTCAGAAGTACATCTATATACAGAAATCAAGAAGTAATTTAAGAGAGACATTCATATTCGACATCAAGTAGAAAACAAGAGCCCGAGCTGAGAATGGATACAAAGTTACATGTACTGTAACTATTTGAGCAATTCATATTTTTGCTCAATCATCCATCAATGGACTTTTTAAAATGTATTGCGTTCTGATGCTAACACCTGTCCACTACCCGCGTTCATAAAAACTCAGCTTTCTCATCAATAGAGTGCACGTATTACATACACTTTGACAAACATTTCACAACAGTAAATCAATTATAATGCAGTGTAGTGATTCTATCACTCTTCATTTCAACATTACTGTGTGCCACCATTTTTTTTCTTAATGAAAAATGTAATTATATTGCATAAAGTCTACTGATTTAGCACAACTATAATTTGCAGGCTTCAAAACATCATAATCTTCCAGTTATACAGTTAGGAAAACATTTATTACATCATGTTTTAGCTTGAAGCTGCATGCAGAACAGCAACCCAAACAACTCACCTTTCTCTAATAAAATCTGATACCTCCTTTGTCGAAATCTGTCCATGTTTCATATTATGGTAAAGGACATCAAACCCACTGTTCTTTTCCCCCTAGAATAAAACAACACAACATTCAATTAACACAAGGCACCTTGTTATTTTGACTGTTCTCAATCCAAGAGGTATTGAGTTACAGTATAACAACATTGAATTAATAGTTAAAAATAAATAAATAATTAACGTTCATTCAGTAATAATACATGTAATAATTACCATACAAGTCCTATTCACAATAAGCAGTTTAATGGTTTGTAGAGCTGTAAATTGTGCTTTTAGTATCCTATACTCAGCAGTCTGCATTCTGGCCATGTTATTTTCTGAACGCATCCACTTTAACTGCACCACTGTGATGGCAAAGCAGAGCAAGGCAAACAATAGCAACAGCTCACATCAGGATTTAATGTTTCACAAGTTTTAATAATGCAATTTATACCACATAAAGTATTTAAGGCTATTTTTATTATTACTATTTGATGCTGCTATAGGTAGCTATACCAGCATTTCTGCTGCTGCTGCTGTATACAATCTCAAATGAAAAGTGAAACCCTTTTGGTGCCATGTTTAAAATCAGATATCTGGTCTCCAAAGCGCTCAAAGCACAATGTAATTTTATAGCAAGAATTTCTTCCTTTTTTTCTTGGGATAACTTGTTCTTTTAATGTAATCCTAAAGGAAATTCTTGCTGTTTTGTGCCCTTATTACTAAGTGAGTGACCGTCACCCCACTGAAATCAGCTCGGGGGGGTGGGGGACGGTTGTTCATCCTCATTACTAAATAAGTGACCGTCACCCCACTGAAACCAGCTCGGGGGGGTGGGGGACGGTTGTTCATCCTCATTACTAAATAAGTGACCGTCACCCCACTGAAACCAGCTCGGGGGGGTGGGGGACGGTTGTTCATCCTCATTACTAAATAAGTGACCGTCACCCCACCGAAACCAGCTCGGGGGGGTGGGGGACGGTTGTTCATCCTCATTACTAAATGAGTGACCGTCACCCCACCGAAACCAGCTCGGGGGGGTGGGGGACGGTTGTTCATCCTCATTACTAAATGAGTGACCGTCACCCCACTGAAACCAGCTCAGGGGGTGGGGCTGGGGGACGGTTGTTCATCCTCATTACTAAATGAGTGACCGTCACCCCACTGAAACCAGCTCGGGGGTGGGGGCGGTTGTTCATCCTCATTACTAAATAAGTGACCGTCACCCCACGAAACCAGCTCGGGGGGGTGGGGGACGGTTGTTCATCCTCATTACTAAATGAGTGACCGTCACCCCACCGAAACCAGCTCGGGGGGGTGGGGGACGGTTGTTCATCCTCATTACTAAATGAGTGACCGTCACCCCACTGAAACCAGCTCAGGGGGTGGGGCTGGGGGACGGTTGTTCATCCTCATTACTAAATGAGTGACCATCATCCCACTGAAATCAGCTCGGGGGGGGGGGGTCATATGCAAGTAGTCTTCTGTTTCTAACTTATTTACCCTTCATTTTATTAGTAGTTTTTGTTGGGGCCACAGTTTAAAAATGGGGAATAGATTCTAAGAATGAACTACAGCACCTAGCTGAATAAAGGGAAGTAGGGTTGAGGGGTCTCACTGTACAGTAAAAAGACAAAGTTTATTGTAGGATGGGAACTCTTTGCATTCCACTTCTGTTCAAACCTGTGCAATTTTGTTCCAGACACTATGTTTTTTAATCTGCAGTACTGAGATTGAATTTCAAAATGACCTGTTTTATGCTGTTAATTTACACTGAAAAAGAATGCAACATGAGTGCAAATATGTTACCCCTTACAACACCAGCATGTTTATCTATGTTATTTTTTCATTTGATTACTTCTGATAAGAACAACAAAAAGCCACAGCATTTACTCATCTTTACAACGGCACTGTAAAAGCGCATTCTATTATGCAAATGTTAACAATGAGAACAATGTTTGATGAATTGCTTTATTTTTTATAAGTCAAAAATGTCAAAACAAAAAGGTATACAAAGTGTTGCTTTTAAAAGATAATCAATGATAAAGAAGGCCAGGAAAAGCATGCTGTGCTACAAAATGGGTTCCTGCACTCAACCACGTGACTGTAAATTACAGTTTAGCATGGTTAAAACATGTCTAGGCAAACCCTTCCATACATATATATAGTTAGTAAATAAAGTGAAAACATTGAATAGTAAAGTCTTGGTAAACAAGTTTGCTTAAAATACTGTAGGCGAAAAAGCATATTAACAGAGGTTAAAGGTCTAGGACAACTGGGTAAATAATTTAGCCATGCAGCCAAGAGAAGTACGCCTTTTTCAATTCTAGTTAACAACAGGAAGCAGACTGCAGGAACACCCTATTGTCAACATTCTCAGAGTTACAAACTGGAAAACTGGTAGCACAGTGAATAGAACACGTTTTGAAAAAAAAAAAAAACTGCAGCATTACTTAAGCGGACGCGGCATCAAATTATCACCCTGTCTTTATTTACACACTGCAAACAGAAAACAGAGATCAGTGGTGTTTTGAAGATAGCATGTCTGGCCAATCCTACTTGGTAAAACATTTTTTATATCAGAATTGTGTACTGTAAATATTCTTCAGTCAACACAATGCAAGGTTTGCCTTTATGGAATTTATCTTTTACCAAGGTTCATGATTAGCAATGGGCCATGAACTGGAGTATTTGTCAGTAGAATGGACAAATGTAATCTCACATTTAAAGAGGAGAGCTTTTAACCACAATCAAACCCCTTTTAGCTGTGACATTCTATACCAGGGGCCTCCAGTCAGTCCTGGAGGGCCGGTTCCTCCTGGTTTTTGTTCCAACTGTACCCTAAATAACTTAATTGAACCAATTAAGTGCTTATTAGAAGCTTAATTGGTACAATTAAGTAATTTAGGGTACAGTTGGAACAAAAACCAGGAGGGACACCGTCCCTCCAGGACCAGGATTGGAGACCCCTGTTCTATACTGTACAATAGTCATGCAGCACTCATACATGAAGTATACGAGGAAGAATTTGCTATGGATTCACTAAACGTTCCCTTCCTCTCCTTAAGGTTCTGCAATTCAGTTTCGAAGTACAGTAGTCTCCACGTATAGGAACACCTCCTAAGAGAACACTTAGCCTAAGGGAACAACCTTGTGGTGAAACGGATTCTTCCCATTGTAAATGCTCCGGCTAAAGGAACAGGAACTTTGCTTAAAAGAAAACCTTCCTCGCACCGCTAGCGATTCGTTCAAAACTGATAAAAGTACTGTTTTGTAACATGGAGGTCGCGTGAACGCAAAATTTTGAGTCCTAGGCACAAAATAAATCCATTGGACGGAAAAATATTTTGTCTTGCGTTCACGGGACGCACAGAATGGAAAGGGACGCAGACCTGCATATTCGTGCTAATCCATTACACTGCAGCAATGACCGTAAAATACTTGCTTGTTTAAAAACAAAAACAAAAACAAAACAGAAAAAAACACTGTTCTGCAATATAAAAGCATTGATTAAGGTACACTCCAGTCCTGTAGGTGGCAGCAATAAGCCTCATAATTGGCTTTGCCAGCAATATTTACTTTTAGGCCCTTTCCACATTACTAACCGATCGCGAGAACCGTACTCAAACGTTTTAATTAATCCAGCTCATACTTTAGCATCCACACTGAAGTACCGTTTCAAGTTTAGTCGGGCGTAATGCGTACACACACTAATGCTGTTAGAATAGTTCAGTTACAGTTCTTAGCAGCGCAATGAACAGTGGAAATTAATACGATAGTATCTCACCATGCACTGTATTTTATTTTAAAATAATGTGTTATGCCCCATATTAATAAAGGTCCATATTGCCCTCGATACATTTTGTTTTGATTCACAGTAACACAGAAGTGTGTCAGTCTCTTGTAGAATTAGGGAATTTTTTTGCTGTAAGTTAAAATACAGGTATGTATATGCTAGATTATGATAAGACTAAGAATCCCTTTTTGGGCTCTCGTGCCACACTTTTGGACCTGAAAGTGGCACACAAGTACACCATTACAGTATTTGAGTTGCATCTGGTCGGCGTCCTATATCCTACAAAACATTAATCTGTATGTCAAAGAAACTTGCACAACTCAAGGAAACAAACTACAGTATACAGTATGAACAAACTCAATCCACTATGAAAACAACAACACTTCAGAATTAAGAATTACTAGTACAGACACTTTGTCACCGAGACTGGTGAAAGTAAAAAGAAGCTGATCAGGTGCCAGAACCATTCAGTGTCTGACCTTCTTAAAAAGCTCCGTTCTTTATTTTACACTGATTTCAAATACAATCTGTAACAGTGCAGTGGACTTTGGAAAACAGGAAATAAGCTTCCAGTGTGCTACGACTTCATTTGCATGTAAGCACACTCCAACACTTCCACAGCTAATGTAATGAACACAGTGCAGTATTACATCTCAAGAGACTTCACTGCACCTGCTGCATCAGGATTTGGCACGGCCACACTGGGTTAAATAAAAACTGCACTGATTTCAATGTGTTTGGTTTGGTCTGGTCTGGGTTCTGGGGACGGCTCTTAGGTTTTTTTTATGTAAACATCCACAGCTGTCTAAACTTGAAAGCAAAGTGGTATTTATTGGTTTGTTGTTGGGTGTGTTTTTAATGAAAAAGTAAGTTTTCACTGCGCCTTAAAAACACATAACAGATCCGTACCCAGAGGAAAAAAGCGTACCAGCGCTAAATTCAATGAAAAACAACAGGCTGTATTTATTAATGACAGGCTAAAACACAATATGCATAATGAGCAATAAGTGCAAAGTGCAGATGTTTCAGTCAAACACTGACCATCATCAGTGCTACATGTGTATTTAATTAAAACATGTCACACAGCACAAAGGACAAAGTCAGCTACACCATTCGTATTATCCATTTTTCAGGTCTATTTTCCTAATTCTCAACAAATATAGGAGGTCCCCGGTTCAAATCCCACCTCAGCCACTGACTCATTGTGTGACCCTGAGCAAGTCACTTAACCTCCTTGTGCTCCGTCTTTCGGGTGAGACGTAATTGTAAGTGACTCTGCAGCTGATGCACAGTTCACACACCCTAGTCTCTGTAAGTCGCCTTGGATAAAGGCGTCTGCTAAATAAACAAAATAATAAATATCTTCCTCTCGAAAGGTAGCATGTGTCCTCAGGTGGTCAGAGATATGCAAACAATGTGTTTTGGATTCCTGTATGTTGTAAAGACATCAATAAGATGGGAAGGGGAAATACTTTCTAAAATGTCAGCCTCGCTGAGCTGAACTACAGCTGCATATCAAACATTTCCAACCATAGCAATGTTTAAAGAAGTAAAATGCTGACATTACAGAACTCAGGGCTCATGCTGTGGGTGGGTCATATCATTTCAAGGCCAATTGCTTTGTGTTGAGAACAGACTGCCATATTACTGTAACCTCAACTATAAACTGAAAACTGGCTACAAGAGAAACAGGTCTGTGAAAACTAGTGTGCATTAGATAAGATATATAATAAGTTGATATTTCCAGTAATAACCGTCTGGTAATTAAGGGAAACACTCGCTCATTAACACCAGCAACAGAGCACGACCCCAGTGCAAGCTGTCAAACTGGGCATGGCATTCCCACTGTGCCTCACATAGCTGTTATCCCACAACAATGAACACAGAACTTTAGAACTCTAGCAGAGATTATAAGAAGTACTGCACAGGGAGGTGTGTGATGAATGAGAATGTAATGCCCACCCTCAGGGTGGGATGCTATAATGATACTAACTTGCTTTATAACTATAACGTTCCAGTACAATTACTTCAAAGCCTGTTAATCTGCTTGACATGCCTTTCTTGTATTGACAGAAGCATGAAGAGGCATTGTAGATTAACAAGTGTCCAGTAAACACACAGTTAGTGAACCATCAACAAAAACCAATTGCAACACATTAATTTTACTTCCACATATTACTTCTCTCATTGTTACTTTATAGACCAGTAATTTGTCGATACTTAAACTTCAGCAGTAAGTCTGAAACCCCATTCAAGATGTGGTACATTTAGCAGAAACAACATACTCTATATAACAATTGTATACCTTTAGTATACACATGCTGTTCAACAGCAGAATATATAATAAGACAAAATGCCCCAGTGTAATTGTTTCAATCATTCAGTCCATTAAATTACAATGACGGTGGCACACTGGTGCTGGGCCTGAGAGAAACAGTGAAATATTTAAACACACACCGCTTGATATGCATTCAAATTAAATGCATCAAAAAGATATCATGAAAAGGGAATGAATGCTTAAATGATGCCTGAAATAAAGCAAGCCAGCCAAATGTACAGCAGAGTAGAGTGTTTCTCTCCTTTATTCCACAGACAATTTGATGGGGTTTCGGACAGGCTTATTGCGCTCCTGAGAAATGTCTTGAATGTAAAATGATAGGCCTATTATTAGTACACTTTGAGGAGTGCTGTTTCTCTCGACCAAACACTACAATAGTATTTCAAAATGTCACATTTTTTAATTCTTTGAAAACTACAAAGCGATATGTAATTTCAATATGTCAACATAACATTATTAATTCTAATAATTAATAATGTTACACTAATTCCTATGCTGTTTTTCTGTTGTCTATATGCAGGTGTATGAAATACGCTTAGCAAAGAAACATACAATATGTTGCTGACAGCTTACTACTAAAGTGTTAGAAAATATATCCTTTTACAGCCAGTTATTTAGTAAAAAGAGTAGTGAACTACAGAAATAATTTTTAAAAGGGCAGGGAGGATGATTATCAGGGGCGATGTACTGACTTGCCTGTCCTTGTATGAAATATGGGAGGGATCACACACTTCAGGGTGCTTGGACACCTCCATAGACAACAGTTTCATTCATGATTTTTCCTGGCAAGCACGTGTTGTCAACAATTGGCTGTGATTGGTTAATCCACCGACAGTACCGCGCGGCAGCCAGAAAAAAAAAAAACGGTGATCTGTCCAACACTACATGAAAGTAATGGCAGCGATACAGGCGGCAAAATGCCGCGCCACGCCTGTCTGTTCCAGGCTTTAATTTAGACCAATGTGCATTCTGGAACCAAATGGTGAGAATCAACTGTCTTGCATGGCTGCAATCTATCACATCAACTGGGCATTTCCCCCCCCCAGCCTGAAAAATATTGCCTTGAACAAGCATTGCATGTACTGCACTACTGTATATATTCCATACTTATGCCAATGGGCTACAAGACATGTGATGTGATACTGCAATGCAGACAGTTATATTAACTGCATTATCTTTTTTATGCAGTGCAAGTGTATGAAGTTCCAAGAAGTAGCCAACTGTATAGATAGTGAAGATAGGAAACACCCTCTTAAAACTCTGTCTCTAACCAAATTCTGCACAAGCTAGCCAATGCATGCATTTTTTTAAAGGAAAGTTACTATATAAAAAGATGACCATCCTACAATCCTATAGAAGAGGGTAGCAGAGGGCAGAACAAAGTCATGTACACGTTTAGACACAAATTACTGTGCATTAAACACACTTCAATCAAAAACACAGACAGATGAGAGGGGAGTGTTGTTGGCTTCTTTACAGTCTAGAACAGTTTATATACCACTCTTTTTAGTCCATCAAGAATATAAAAAAAAATGTTCTTCAAATAGCTAAATCGGGCTTATAGACCACACAGGATATCTCAATTATTAACATTTGTTAGCACAGATTACCACAGTGCCACCTAAAGTACTGTACTGGTCAGAATTGTTCTTCTATACTGTAACTAATATTTACATTCCATAAACTCCTTCACGAGTTATCGTCTGACAATGAAAGTAAGACACAGGGAAATATGACAAAAACTGAAAGTCACCGGGTAGATGCAATACTGCATATTGCCTACTAGGTTTTCAGAACCCACATTTTGAAAACACTACCTGACGTTTAAAATATGACGGGGTCTACTCAATTCACCTAAACCGCGCCAGATGTAAATATCCACACTGTTTACATTTCAAACAGGAACAAAGGTCATTTGTACTTCCTTTCAATGTATTTGGATGTGCCACAGTTCAGATGAATTATACACTCCAACGTCTATACTGTATCAAGTACTGCTTGGTCAGCAAAAAACACAATATAAACCTAGAAAGGGAAGGAAGAGTGTTCTAGAGTTCACACTTCATACACTGGTCAGATCTCAACACAACACAGTTACACATGTTCCAGTACTGCAGGTGCACTGCAATGTATTTCATTGGGATCAATTGCTTTTTTTTATCCCCACTCCTCCCCTCCCCTCAGCTTCCCAGAGAAAGTACAAACAAGCACTTCCATTAGCACACCAACAGCAACCAATAACACAATCCCCATTATAGCAGACACTAGTCTATACAGTAGCCAGTCAGTCTGGACTGACAAAAAAAAAAAAAACATGCTATAAATTCTCAAGGCTATTGGGCTTTCTGGGCAGAGGCCAATACTTTTGCTATAATACGTGTCTTTCCAAAACTGCACACTTGAGATGCATGTACAGTAGCTACTGGAATTGCAAAATAGAGAAGATTTACGTAATTATAAAAGTGACAGGTTTTGGTCTGAAAAACAGCTGTCTTGCTCTGTATATTGCAAATATTATCACAGTGGAAGACAGTGGTCACTACAGAAAGGCGGTCCAATACAGGTTCATATTGCAGGCCTCCCTACTAACAGACTACTTTTGTTCTGGCTCGTCTCATTCTACCTTACTGTTACTCAGAAAATACATTGGATAGATGTGTTCAGAACAGTAGTCCACAATTATGCTTTTTAACAACAGCCAGGTCTGTTTTTAGCTAAATACAACATCTGTGGTCCCTATATGTGCCGGTGCAAACAGGAAACTCGGCATACACTCAGAGAACATCTTTAATATACAAGGATTGAATAGTTTACCTATTTCCCCAAACCACCTCTGAGCATGTTTCACAAGTAAACCAAAAGTGCACCTTGAAGCCACCCTGCTACTGAACTGCAGCATTCACTGCACAACAGTCAAGGCACAGTACAGTAACAGTACAGTCTCTACAAGTGAGCCTCGCTACAATACTACTCTATTGGTACATTACCATGGATTTTTTTTTTTTTTAACTGCCATTCTACTTCATAAATCAGTACAAATAATAGGATGAAGCTACTTGAGAATGTTGCCTTGTGATGTAAAGAATGTTGTTATTAAAAATATGTATGACTTAGGAAAGGTCAGGCATGAGAAAATATGAAGAAAGAAAGCAAGTCTGAACTGCTACCTTCCAGAAATGCTGTACTGTATTTCATTGGCAGTGGCTGACAGTCAGATAAGCCACATTCTCTTACAAACTTGATTCTAAGGAAAACATTTGTTTTTATAATGAAACACAACATCCCAAAAGAGAAAGCATGACTCCTTAAGGGTTAGTTTGTTTGTTTTTTTGCAGAAGTGTGTCCCTGACAGAAACCTTAATGTTCATGGTGAGTCTTGAAATGTACTGCACATTACAGACTAACTCTGGTTTAGAACAGAGAGCCCAGCTGAGTTTCTCTGCATCTACTGAACAAAACACAATAAGCACTCTTCCACTAGAAGGTCTTCTTCCGTGTTTACAATTTCTCAACACATATCATATCAACGTTGTTAAAATTAGACTTCACAACAACCTTTGGCTTCCTTTTTTCTCACCATATGAAAAACATCAAATGTACTCATCGAAAACACGTAGGGTGGAGTGTGCGTATTGCGGGTTGACTCCTAAACTGTGTTTCTGCTTCAAAAAGGTCACTGCTTGCTAAGTCTTTACAATGATCGATACTAGCTGGTGAAGCGAGGTACTGGCCTGCGCTGTTTGTTTAAACATACATAGAGACTTGCTGATCACTGTACAAACGAAGAAGAATGCGGAGTAAAAACAGAAATGTGTATCTGAACTGAAACTACATTACTCACTGGTATTACAGGTATTTACAATGACTTGGAGTTTAAAAGGCACAGGCATCTAACCAGATTCCCCACCTCTAACCTTTTTTATTATTTTTTTAATTAATTAATTTAAGTGTTGAGTTCTTTAAGTCATATTACTTTTACAAATTGTTTTGTCAACACGAATCACATTGTCAGAGTAAACTTTGTGTACGTGTTGTTTACCCCAGCCTGCCAGTGGTTTGCGTGAAGCTGTAGGAGTTGTTTACATTTTTGCATTTCAACTGGACACAACGTAAAACCAAATAAATAAATAAATAAATAAATAAATAATGTCTTCATTTTATAAAACTTAAATTATCATAGAAAGGTTGTTATATGGCATTGCACACCCTTTTTATTTACATTGCGGACAATACATGTTGCGATATTTTGATTACGGTTAAACTATATTCTTAAAGTACACACTAAAATATAACAATGCAACCTTAAACTCAGCTTTTATTTATCATAAGTTGTGTTCACCTAAACGTGATCCTTTAACTAGCGAGGTAAATCCTGCGCTGCATTTCGACTAGATGCAAACTGTGTGGGACAGGACTCCGTCTCAAAATGTTGCTTTATTTCAGGGTTATTTATTAACAGACATTTTACATAAGTAACTGTAGTACAAACATCAAAACTGTCCGATCTGTATTTTTGGAAGAACAACTTTTATAAATCTGTTTCCGTCATTCTAACTTGATTACGGAAGACAGTGACGTTGACAGGCTGGCGAGTGACAGCAGAACAGGCCAATCGGGTTTCTGGGAGAGCACACATATTATACAAATTGCACAGCCAGCCAATTAAACAGGGAAAGAGGCAGCTCTTAATAGCAATCAAGTTAGACGGACCCTCCAGGCCCAATCCTGGGACTGCCGTAGCACTGTAGCCGAAAAAAAGAACACAGAGCCGCAGACGATGTTGGTCACTTATAATTGTAATTTTAACTTGTCTGACGAATTTGATACAGTATATCTTACATTTAAAATACCTATTGGCAGTAGGTCTAACTGCCCAAGCAATACATGTGGCGTTTAAACCAATACGGTCACCTTCTGCTAGTATCCTGTAAGAAATTAAAACCGGAACGTACCCAGAAACTCTCTACGAAATATGGCATTATCATCTTCGGTCCCGCCTGTCTTGCGCTTTAATATGAGTTAATATTTCTTTCCACCGTCCAGTCCGTCTTCCTCCCGTTGTTTCTGTTGTGTCAATTTTTTTTTTTTTTTTTATCCGACAGTCTCCTTCTCCTCCCCACCTTTGTGACTCCACCTCCTCCTCCAGTCCCAGCCGAGTGGGTTCACCAGCCTGGCCCACGGCGAGCCCACAATTAAAAGTGCGTTAGAGAGCGGTCCTGTGACTCCTGTCTGACCGCCGCCGCCGCCGCTACCGACTAGACGTACAGTACAGAACCGAGCTACGCACGCGTAAAGTGCCTCGAATCAAGGAGTTCAGTCTTGATTCTGTAGTAACTGCGATTCACTACCATTGATACAATATTAGACACATCACGTTGTTTTATCACCATCACTTAAGGATACAACAACACAGTCACAAGAAAGAAAGCAGTGTGTGATTGTATTCTGATGCCAAAGGTTGGCACCCTTGCTGAAAACAATCATCCTGTTGTTTAAGTGCTGCTTGAGCACAGGGAGTCTGGACGTGGCTTTCCTTACACTCGTTTACATATCATTTACGACAGGTAAATAGTTGTTAATTGTCTTTCAATGCAATGGCCTGCTTTGTAATATGTACCAATGAGTTCATTTTATTAGTAATACAGTTGCAGACAAAATTACTGGCACTCTACGCTTATTCTATCATAATTCAAGGAAACAGATTAAGCCAAGGACAAGCATTTAGTAAACTTTAACCACGTTATAATATAACAAACAGCAAAAAGGCTGAATGACTTGTAATTTAACAAATAATCTTGATCAAAAAAACAAATGAATTATTTAATTTAAAAATGAAATAAAGGATTTCACGTGTCCTTCTTTTGCTTGTATTTTGGCTACTAGCAGATGTTCTTTGTAGAATGTTTTCATACATGGCTGCATTCATTTCATCTTCAATCACATTACTATTATTATTTCTTTATCCAAGGTGACTTACAGGTGTTATAGGGCAGTATAGGGTTGCAATTGAATCTCCAGTCCCTGCACTGCTAAAACATCCCCATATCAGGATCGAACCACCTCCATGTTTAACTGTAGGTACAAGGTTTTCTTCATTGAAGGCTTCCCCCTTTTTTTATCCCAACATACCATGGTCTGTTTTTGAGAAATGTCTATTCAAGTCCCACCGGACCAGAGAATTTTGTTAAAGAGTGCTTTGGAATCCTGTTCATATTTCTTGGCGCATTTAATACAGTTTGTTTTATACATGTAATTTTATATTTGAAATGACTTCTGTGCTTTGTTTTTATACAAAGACAGTTTGTTGTGTATGTTGGTCTTTTGGTATTAATTAGTGGCTAATGTTCACTCAATGCTTTCACTGAATGTGTTTTCTTGAATTATCTTATAATAAGTACAGGGTGACAATGCTTTTGTCTGTAACTGTATACCCCACCAGGATAAGCCACAGCTGGAGTAATTTAAAGCACTGGGAAGGAACCACTCAGAATTGCATCCACCACCTATCTGTGGTTATCCAGGGTCTACCCCTAAGAGTGGTTCATGCAAACCAGGTGTATTCCCTGCTACCACAAAACCCTAAAAAGAAATCCCGTTGTGACTAATCCCAGCGGGGTATAGGATGATCAAATCAATCTTCAAAGCAGAACTGCATCTCCCTTTGAGGCTGTTTGTGATGTGGTGACAAACTCTTGCTGCTAATGACATCTGAGAAACACCAGCCAGCAGCAAGGTTTCATCATGTTGATGATATCAGATCTCAGTGGAAAGGCTGTTTTCACAGCACTTCCTTCACATCCTGCACATGTATTATTGTAGAAGTAGTTTGTCAATAGCTATGTCTTTAATAGAGCAAAATTACCCATGCCATAATATATACAAGTACTGGACTCCCAATAGCTGCCATAATGCTACAGAAATACAGCAACTGTTACACTGAACATAATATTACATATGTTAGTTTTTATGACTGCTGGGGTTGACTGTTTTTTCTTCTTCTTCTTCTTCTTCTTCTTCTTCTTCTTCTTCTTCTTCTTCTTCTTCTTCTTAATTTCCTTAACTGTCTAGTGATGAATATATAGGGTATACCATAAGTCAGGCATCCCAGGTATATTTGTAAATATTGGTTGGCATATGGCACACCCTGTAGATTCTAGAGCAATCTATGTAGCTACGCACTATCACACTATATATTCTAGAATGATCTCTGTAGCTGCACGCTATCACAATAGCGATTTTTGAACTATCTCTGTAGCTACACACTATTGCACTATTCTAAGTCTCTAAGTGATGTTATGTCCCCTGGAAACAAATATTTAGTTCCTCATTGAAGTAAAAACCTGGACCATTGGGTGTAGTTGAGGACCTGGGTTGAAAAGCACTGATCTTAGTGATCTTAGTGATAACTGCAGAGTGCAGCAGGTGTACGAGGAAATAACAGTGTTTGGAGCTCAATGGAAGTTATCTGAAAAGGTTTCACTCGTCATACAATAAAGTAAATAACTAAGGGCTGCATCGAGTTTACAAGGAGAAAACAGTCTTCAGAGTGGATCAAATCTGAGACGCAGGCGACAGGGTTATATTAGCGAGGCAGACTGTTGTATCAAATTCCAGTATGTGCTCCCTGTAGATACAGCTATTGTATGGCAAGAGCTTTTGTATTTCTTTTTTAAAGTCCTGGATTCTAACAGGAAAAGTCAGTTCTGTTTTGCTTGTACTCTGAATTTGACTTCAATCAAATTACTCATTCAGCTTGGCAACAGGCTGTTGTCGCTGTGGACTGTTAATGACATGCGTTTATCCAAACGTTACTGCCCTGATGCTAGCAGTGTTCATAGCAATGAGTCTTTATGGGCTGAACCGCCTTTTCTTTTGCTCTTCTGCTGCAATAGCATTTCAGGATGATAAACTAACCAATCGCTGAACCAAGCCGTGTTGATTTATCATTTGATACTTCGAGGGATTCACAATGGGTGGGACTCAATGAAATACTGACAGGCTTACATTTTGATCCTACAGACAGAGGAACAGTATTCTCTTTGTTTAGTTCCAGTGCTGAGGCAAGCATCATTACTGCTGTGGTTTCTTAGAATTCCTGTCACATTCAGTCAAGGATGTTTTTAACCCAAAGTACTGCCAGATTCTTAGGACGATGACAATACTGTTCATACTGTATGTCCTCTAGACAAAGGAAACTTTTATGTTGGTGCTAATCTAATGAAAAGGATTAAACCCTATCTGCGGCTTTTTCTTTAATTTAAATTGTAATTTTGCCAAATACTTTTTCTTACATGATGTATGCAGTTGAAAAATAGACTTAATTAAGTACATACAAGTGTCCTTAAAATATATATTAAAGAGTAAGTAGCTGGTTTTACCTGTCATTTAAATTTTCATTGTGGATTTTGAAAAGAGCTTTGAAACAGACTTTAAAGTTAAGTGTAAAAAGTTGTCAGGATGTGAACAATGAAGAGAGAAATGCCAGGTACGTTATTTAACCAGTCGTAGCAACACATGGGGATGTCTAACACTATATTGTCTGAACCCCGCTGCTTACTCTTTAAAGACCTTTTTAATGTTTGCAGTCATTCCGAGTGCTTCTTATTTCAGTTTCTCATTTTTAAAAATGTTCTGATAAGTCTGTGTTCGTGTGCATTCAACTTGAGCTGTGCAGCTGCTCTTCAGTTCCAGCTGTCCGCTATGAACACAGACTGAATCAGCAATCGGCTTTATTCCAATTCTGTAGAAATAGATGGATTAAGAAAGACTCAAGCATCTATTAGAAAGGACCTGTAGACATTTTAAGGTGACTTTTCCAGGCATGCCATGCACAACAGTAGAGGGAACGATTTCATTAGCTATACCCTCATCAGATACAAAGAACTAGATAATTTTAGTGAATTCGTGTGAGACTTCTTAAACAAGCAAGTTAGCGAAGTACATGGGCGCACAGTCGGATGGCAATACAAACTGTCACTCTGTCGTTCTTCTGTCTTTAGGTATCAACCAGCCAGAAAGACTTAGCAATACACAAGGCAGTGATGAGTGAATGGGCCGTAGGCTAAAGTGAATTTACAAAGTAACAGCGGTTATTTTTTATTATAAGGAATGTAAAATCTTCCAAAGCAAAAACTTTTAATGTGTTTTTTTTATTTTTTATTAACAAGGTGAAACTTTAAACGTTGGGTTCAAAATACAATTTTCTTAAGAATCTACTGTTGTGAACTTCCTCCGAGTCTCTCGCTGCTGCTGTCAGAATCCCCCTGGACCAGATTCAAAAAGCCCCGACTGTTCCACATAGCATTCTAGTTTTTTTTTTTTATGTGACAATGCACCACATCAATGAAGCTCACACATTGACATTAGATTGTGAGGCATAGCCAGATGCACAGGCAACAAAACAGCCACGTCTTTGTTGACGGTGGGGTTAGATTAAAAAAAATCAACTCTGTCTGCAAACACATTTGCAGAACGAGCAAGTAATCCTTTTCATGCAATCAGTAAGGGCGTATAATGCATTTCCTAATTTTTTGTCCAGATTGTTAACTCACACTGTAAAAAGAGAGGTATATTCTAAATACAGGGGCTGTTCCCTGTTTTTTTTTTTTTTTGCCTTATAGTAACACTAACCCCTTTGCTGCACTGCTGACTGTTTGTGTCAGGGGAAATAGCAAGCCCTGCAGGAAGCAGGAACTTGCAGGAATGCTTGCATGCTTTAGCACATTGCTTAACCGAACATTACACAATAGTTACAGCTATTTCAGCCATGTCCTGTCTCTCACTGCACTTGTAAATGCATTCACATGCAGAAGTAACGAGATCCCTTCTGCCCACATTACACGCCATGCGTAGTAAAAAATGTGGATTGGTTTCTATTGACATGAGCCAGCTAAATATGTTTAACTTGCTGATGTAACTGCTTCTGGAATGGAGACCAACACTGAGATGGTATTGACAATTCTATCTGGTTAGGAAAGTAAACCAAGTTTAAGGAACCTTGTGGTTATCCTTTTCTCAGAAAACAGCACTTCTAGTAATGGGCTCCTTTTTGAACAATAAGTCAGAGTACGTGCTGGGAACCTACAATAGGGTTTTCCTCAACAAAACAGAAATAAAGAGAGAGGCTTTGTTCGGCTTATTTTTTAGATGACCTTAATGTGAATCTACATAAATGAAAAGGAATGACCATTGTTGTAGCCAGATTAGGTCACGGGTCAAAGTGAAAGGTACCATAGATTTTTTTAAGACAGCATGTGATTAATGAAAAACAAACATTGAAGAAATGTTAACCATGCCTGTTCTGTGCATGTATTTTATTAGGACCAGTGTAAACTGCAGTCCTTGCAATTCTATGACAGTGATTTTGTAAAGTTTCCCTTGATTGCTAGCTACAGCATCATCCCTTATTAACATTCACTGGTTGATAATGCATACTGTTTAAAATGCAGTTCTATAAAATAAACTAAATTTGAGTGTTATGTTTCTAAACAATAGGACATTTAGCTCCAAGGCAATCAAAGTTCACTGTTCCCTTTATTGAAACCTGTTTGGATATTTGATGAGAAAAGGGAACCATTTATTTAGTGGCCCCTCTACCTCTTAATGTGGGAAATGTTGGATCGGAATATAAACAAACAGGTTGCACATGAATGTCTGTAATCCGTTGTAATTTTTGGTACACAATTGATTGAATATTTTCAACCACTTAAAACAGGAACGAACCTTTTATTAATATCGCTAGCCCCCCTCTTTCACCGTTATAAAAATCTTATTCTTTACAATTCAAATGCAAATACAGATATACTGTATCTCATCACTTCCTGTGATGTAGGTCACAGGTCTGATTGCAGCTGGACTACTTCACAAAGTAATTAGGAACCTGGACCCCACAGCTGCTTTTAAATCAAGTGATTTATAGGAATACTCTACTTGCAATAAATGTTGCTTCTCCATTAAGTTTTAGTTCTACAAACTCTGGTTATTTTTAGGACCACTTTTTGCCCCCCTAGTTTTCCATTTAAATCTCAGTACCAGTTGCCACAATATCTGGGTCAATGGGGCAAGTTTGGTGTCTCCACACACTTGAAGGAAAACCAGCCACCCCACCCACCAACACTTCAGCTTCATGACGGCACTGGAGAGGGTTGTTCTCATTGAACACGACCATCGAGACTCAAAGCAGAGCGGGCCATTGTACATATAGCCCCGACTGTATTACGGTTGTGCCTAAATACAGATAGTTCCTCTCTGTTAAAGACATCTTCTTTGAATTCCCCCGAGCCATCAATCATGTTGGCGATGGATTCTCACACAACCAGGCTCTTTCATTAGGCTCTGGAGAAAATGTAGTGTCCGGAATAATATAACTGCCTAAACAGTTTTATTTTGTTGTGGCAATTATTTGAATCCTTGTAAAATCTGGTGCCCTAACACAAATCCCACACAGGATCGCCTGCCTTCCCTAGAAAAAAAAAAGTACTAAAATGAAGTGTGTAAATCTTGATCTTTACAACTTAAGATATATTAAAAAGTATTTTTTTCATTATTACAAATAAAACCAGCTCACAAGTAATCAAGATTTACAGTTCAAAAACTTTATGTAAACAATTTATTAATCAACAATGTACATATCCAAGCAGTGATTAACATTCACATCTAATATTACTACATCATACAAATATTACAAAATTACTACAGTACAATATAGATTATTTGCATGATCCAAAATATTTGGTGGCCCCAAAAAACGGTTTAAAATTCAGCAGCTTATCAAAAATTAAAACCATATTTCCTATTTAAAATGAAGTTCTCTCATGTTAGCGTAGGTGTGAAGGCAGACTTCAAGAAATATTAGTGAAGTATATAGAGCTGGGAGAGGTTGCTGGAGCAGGTTTTTCAGAAACTTGGCCCAGTTCCTTAAAGGGTTTTTTTGGAGGAAAACTCTTTTGCAACCCAAGCTGTCAACAGAAAGAGCCAGTCAAGGTGCACATGTTAATAATCCCACCAGTACATTCAGAAAGATAGATAGGACTTCAAGAATGGACTGAAGACAAATGTCTGCCCTGAGACAGAAACATTATAACACTTACACCACACCTTAATACACTTTCTGTTACCAACTCAAGTTGAGGAGTTCATTTCATCTATTGTTAGAATCCTTCAAAAAAGGGAAGCTCAAATGGAAAAAGGCTTATAACAGTAAACACCAACCTCCTGAGGTTTCTACAACATAAAAATATTCAAGAATAAAACTACTTAGCAGCGGCCATACATGTACGACAGCACACTAACAGCAACTTAATTCAGTGTGTAAGGAGCAGACAAAATGAGCTGTGCTTTTAGCATGCCAAAGGAAAGGGGGGAAAAAAGCTGGAATGTGACAAGACAAAGTATTACGACTTCAGACAATCCACATTCAGAACCTTAAAACACGCACACCACAGATAAGACAGATGCTTCATATATACCCCATGATGCATTGTATCCATTTTTAAAAGGGCAATGTTTATATTGAACATAAAACTGCTTAGTGCATGGCATGTTGAGAACAAAAGCATTCTGTTTTTACTGGTTTACGATCAAGTGTTTGTTTCTATAACTTTTTTTGAGCATATATTTAACTTCACAGACAACACTTTTAAAAGCAGTACCCTACCCCCAGGTTATTTTCCTCTTGATAACTGCATAGACTGGACAGAAATTTGAAAAAGTCTTGCACTTTAATATGTTCTGTGTACAGAACATTATCTTTATATAATCTGCAAGGTCTACAGCAGCATACTATTTATTTTTATTTTTTTCTTTAATGTCAGTTTAGATCCAAAGTAATTGTTGCGCTACACTAAACTACTTGAAACCAAATACCTCCCACCTAACTCATTACAGGGAGGAACCAAAAAATCACCTTGTGGTCCCAAAGGCTAAAACAGAGTACCTTTCACAAGTGGAAAATAATATTGCCAGTTTAGAAGTGAAGTTACCCTCTTGTTATTGGAGTTGAAGCAATACCAACTTGTTTTCAAAAGGAATAATAATAAAAACTGAATAAAACAACTGGGAGAATGCATTAAGAATTACTCTTTACCTGACAGATATATGCATAATTTGTCAGCTAAGAGGAATGTGTAAAAACCACATGCTCTCATGCACACCGAAATATAAAATAACAAATGTTACCAAAATAAATTAAAAAAATTAATAAATGCAAATCTAACACGTCTCACATGCGTAGGCTAAACTTGTCAGTGCAATATTCAATACCATTCAACCACTCACACAATGGATGAAAACATGCAAAGATCTGCCAAAATATTATTATTATTATTATTATTATTATTATTATTATTTATTTTTATGTGGGACATTCTTCGGTTGCAAAAAGCTGCTATGGCTTTACAAGTTTCTTTTTTGTTAAGGTTGAATTGTCTCACACTTTATATAGAAAGAAAGAAAAAAAACAAAACCAAGGAGTACTGCAGGCCTAGTTCTGACCAGCAGACCAATCGTATATATCTTTGTACAGGCCCCCTATATTCAGCATGGGATACTTTCAGGCAATCCAAACAATACAACGTGTACCAGATCTGTTTCCAGATTCACAGTATAAAACAATACAACAAAATACACATTAAGGGGAAGGGAAAGGTTAAATAAACAAAGGTTTATTCTTAAACAGACTGAAAGACTTAAAGTAAACAACAACACCACAGATGAAGTGATGAAACTGGAAATAAAAAGGATTCAAAGTTCCAACCTGTAGCTTGAGCCCTTTCGCATCAAGCTGGGGTACGATGGGCCATCAACATGCGCAGACCAAGGCTTCCAGGACCTTGTTTATGACATCCATTAAATGAATCACAAACAACTTTAAGATCATGCTTTGAACAAAAATGCAATTAAAAAGAAAATTAACAAACTGAGTGGGAATAAACACTGAAGTACAGCAAACAGGTCATGAACTTGTACAATCGTCCTTATTAGATTCCAGCTGATGTTTAACACAAGCCCTTAACAGTTCTACTAATGACATGGCTCTTTATAGTTTCAGAATATCTGGTCAATTCACTAGTATTATGTCCATGCAGAAAGCACATCACATTAACAGCACAGAAGCAAAGATTGCACAGGTATAATCGGCTTTCCACAATGTGCAGGTTACACACAGTACTATATCAAAGTTAATCCTAATGAGTCCTAAAGAGATTAAGGCCTTATCTTAACTACAGGACTTAAACCTATAACCTTAACAGAAATTAAACTCTTCTTTTTTTTTATTTTAATTTTATTTTTAATGTAGGGCTATGTACTATTCAACTGAAACACAAAACTGTTGCAGTATATATGTAAAATGTATAGCATTCACACTCTTGCTGCAAGCATGCTACTCTTCCCATAAAACAACTCAAGAAATAAAAATGCATGTCTTTACCTCAAACTGTACGTTGACAAAAAAGTACTGGTGTAAAACAAAACATAGCCCCCACCCCTCTAAAATAATCTCTGTAGTATTTGAGGAGTATGCAAGATATGCCAATTGTATTTGCCATGATATGCAAAAACTAGTTAGACACTAAACTGACTAATTAGGCTTCTGGCTAGGCTGTTGGTCTTAACATTAGTTCTAGCATTTAATTTGTTCCGTCTACCAAATTTAATAAGAGGTGCCCACTGATGACGTACAGTATGTTACAAGTTGAACTTGTGAAACTGCTTTTACTTCATGGAGTATTCTTCATTCCATGCAATGTTCTGGAATTCACCATGCCTATGTCTAGGTTTACTTTAAATGCAGTCAATGCTATTTAGAATCCCATCTTAGGTTTTTACAGTGTGCTATTTATGTATTTATTTTTAAATGATCTGCACTTAACCCTATACTTTAAGCCAATATTGTCTATAAAATGTTTAAAGGTATCCCCGAGGTTTTTTGTTTGTTTGTTTTTTTAACTATGTGCTATATTAGTATTGGACAACATATCTTCATTTGCTTCTTATTCAGATATTGAGTTGTAAAAAGACTAAATTTCCTCCCTCAATTGCTCCAGGTGTTCCCCCGTCAGCTGAACAGTGCGACGACTAACACCTCCCTCCCACCCCGCCCAGATGGGTTGGGATCGTACTGTATGTCCCCCCTGGTCTACCCTTCCCCCCCAGTAAAGGGTAACATTTTCCCTGGGTGCAGAGGCTCCCCGTTGTCTCCCAGAGTGAAAGACCTACAAAAATACAAGTATTGAGAAGGCACAGATTAATTACATTAAGAAACTGGTAAGGACATTAACAAATCTTTGAATTCTTAATTTAAAATCAAGGGATTAATGCATTTAAACTAGCATAATGTAAGAGGGAATGGAATATCATATTGAAATATTGGTAAACAAAGTAAATTGATAGCGTGCAAATGCAGGTGATCTTGATATGGCCATAGGTTTAAACAACGTGGAAATGAAGCAGGTCATCTGTAATTGAACTTTGAGAAAAAATAATAAATAAATAAATAAATCATAGAATACAGCCATATAACAAATCTGAAGAGGTCATGGGCACCATGAAGTCAGAAGTGAGAAAAGCTAACAGTAGTTACCAAATGTATGCTATTTCTAAACTTACACCGAGTAATTATGGCCTTCTCTAGCTTCATATAATTGAATAGGTCAAACAGCATCCACAGACACTTACCCCAATTACTGCTCCTACAGACCATGCTGTTACACTCCATAGTATGCTGCAAGGCGTTCCTTCAGTGGAAGTGGAAACTGGTCTGAAAATCGCTTCCAGTTTTCATCTCCAACCTGGTTTTTAAATCCATGTAAGATCTGAGAACACACAGAGTTCCGTAATGTATCATGACAAACACGCGTAAAGGGAATGAAACAACTTGAGAAAAATGCAAAAGAATATCAAAGAATCTGGGCAATTTCTTCCTATTTGACTTGTTACACTCAGCTGCAATCGTGCTATTCAACTGAATATAACTGGAAGCAGTGACTGGGGAAAAAAAAGTGAGATACCCCATACACCACCTTATAGGTATAACCAAGTTAGTGCTAAAATTCCCCAACTATGTGCAACTACCCATGTGTCCTGGGTCAGCCTGTTACAGATATTCTAATGCACAGGAAAAGCAAATTCCTCAAGAACATTCAGTCAACACACATCCGTTTCCAGTTAAGAAATACCATCTGATCCCAATTACCATAAATAAATCAATTACCTTACAGAACATATCTCGCAGATCATCCTTCGGACTAACCCAGGAGGCTACCGCGTCACAGAAAAATATGAAATCCTGAAAACGACAAAAAGGAGGATTACAATATGCAGTATGCTTCACATGCATTTACAAAAATTCTGAATTGAAATTGATGTTCATATTTGTTTAAAAACATATTTAAGGCATAACAGCAGTCAAGCTGAAGTTTTGCTCTATTGGTGGGATGGAAAGGACAAATGGCAAGTCACCTGCACAACACCGCCTGGGTTGGCACTGATCATTGTGCAGATTCCCCGAAATGCTGAATCTTTTTCTTCATTGTCCCGTATATTACGTAGTGAAGTGCACCTGTTAAATTTGAAAATGAATGTATTTAAACAAGCGGACCCAGCAACACTTCACACTTGTTACAATAAATAAATACATACATATGTATATTTTAAAAAGGCAAAATCCAATTAAATATCACATCTAATTGCTATTGCATAACGTACTATTATTGGAAGCATTCACATTTACAATTGAAGGTACTGTATACATTCTCAATTCCATATCCCCCTGCCCCCCACCAAACAGAATACCACCATCGCTTCAGCTTTTGGTTTTTCAAGCCGTATCTTGCGATGGAATAAATTAATGGCACTTTATTCCCTTAAATTATATAAAATCTGATCTTCATTGTGTTTAAAAAAAAAAGGGATTGAAATAGTATATGAAAAAATGATTCTGAATTTAAATGGCTTCATATTAAAAAAAAAAAAAGTGGTTCAAAAAAGTTTTTACATTAAATAAATGGTTTGTCTTTGAGGACCACAGCCCTCCAAGTATAAGGCAGCTGTACACAAAAAGAAACAAAAAAAACTAACAAAAAAAAGACAGCACCAACAACGTGGTTGTGGTTTTCTTGGCAGGAATGAGCACTTTTTGAGGTTAACCTTATTGCTATGCTGGCTTCACCTGTGACTGACAATGCCCTAGGTTTTACAGACATCAAGATAACCTCTGAAAGGGATTACTGAGAAACACCACACATTTACTCATAGCAACGTATTCTCAGCTCTTTCTATTATTACAATGCAGGTTTGGGGCATTCTGAGATCGACATGCATCAGGAAATTATTCTGGAGGGTCGGTAATGCTCTTTGGCATATCAAGCCTTTCGAACCAGCAAGCATGTGACAGTCTTATCCCATGCATTAACTCATTGTTAGCAACAACGACACAAATAAAAGATACATACATTAAATATATAGATAGATATATTTATACATGAATGCTACTGAAAAAAATCACAGACCTAAAATAAAAAAAGACAAGATTAGTCACATGGTTGGCAATGGATTAAGGACTGTGACTCAACTGAAAATATTTCTTAAAGTGAAGAGAGAAAGATAGAGAGTAAAGAAGAAAATGATTTAAATAAAAGATTGAATAATACACACCAGGGTCTTATAAACTGCTGTAGCATGGGAGCCACCTCTTGAGGACAAACGTAACCAAGACGACCAATTGTTATTGCTAAGGTAACGCAATCACGGTTATACACCACCAAACGCCAACCAAGACATGAGCAAATGAGGGGAGGAGAAAAAAATAAAGAAAAAAACAACAAATAACTCAGAAACAGAAATCAACAGAATCTGTGTATGATAATAAACATAAGATTTCACTAGTGTTGACTACTATCACCCAGACTAAGTGAGGGTGGGTGGGGGTGGGGGATGTCAAATATGATACACTCTAAAAATAAACAAAACATTTAAGGGAGAACACTTGAAAACACAACTAACATTTAATGCAAACAAAGTCATTTCTCTGGAAACGCATAAAAGCCTATACGAACAGTCAACCATATTGTTCCCAGAACCTGGCTGCATTTCCCCCGTTACAAATTTGTCTCTGTCGATTTTATCAGTTTACCTGTTTGAATCAGTTCTGTCTGCATTCAAAATGAAGCTATATTACCGATATCGATTAACACAATGTATAAATGTGTACAAAAAAATGACCACATTAAGAATTCAACTATTTAGAAATTGTGCTCTCAGTTTTCTCCCTTAAACTCACAAAAAGGTTAATCTTTCATAAGTAAAAGGAAATGGTTTAAGGATTACTCCAAGCCAACTACATGGAGAACCCTAAGATCTAGCAGATTCATATGAAGCAGAAGGGAAACCTAGGTTTAAGAGACACTATGCAACATTCTCATTAAAAACAGGCATTTATGAACAATCCAATGAAACATGCAAAAAGCAGATGAATGCCCATTAGAATTAGGTTCAGTGCAGGATATACCGATCCAGTTGCAAAAATAGAATACTTATGTAATTTTAGACAAGAATCAAGAAATATTAAAATTACATCATTAGCAATGCTATTGATGGCCATTTTCTTTTCTTCATTTTATTCCAAAAAATCGGACACTTTTCCCCCCGAAATGTCTACATCCAGGTGCACGATATATCCAAGCGTGGAAATCAATATCACACTCTCATCAGGAATCCATTATCTTGGTGCAAGGTGTACAAAATGTATGTGTTTTTTTTGTTTTTTCTCTCCTTTCAATCAAAATGACTACATCTGATCAAAAAAAGTAAGAAAATTAGTTTTAAAAAGACTTGGTTATCAATCATTTAAAAAAACTAGCAGTGTAGGTAAAAAAAAAAAAAGAACTGTGTTTACAGTAGAATATACAATGTTCACTAATCTATGTACTTATTATATTTCAGGTTTTTGCTGCTTACTTGCCAATTAGGTGAAGAGATCAGATATCCTGCATTAAACTTTTGCCACCCTTAACTAAATAACATTCAACATCAATTTGCAGATAAGCATTCACAGTTACAATAATAAACAATAAAAAATAAACAAACAAAGAACACATCTAGATGCCCTATAATAGGCCTAACTCCCTTTACCTTTTTACATTTCAGAGAATGCACTCTTCTACCCTGGAAGCAGTATACTGTTCAACTAATAAAAAGCATGGCATTTGCAGGTTATTATTATTATTATTATTATTATTATAACCAAACATCCTTTTATCAGATGAATAGATTAGAAATCGTAAGAGGGATTAATGCCACATATAGATGTTAGATGATCTGCCTGTGACTTCTAGCACTACCTAGCTCATACACTGTAACAGAAGTATGTTAGTTTTAATGTTGTGTGTGAATGTTACCAGGAGAATACTGAACCTTTACAACACGTGGTTACTATAAACTCCTGAGCAGCCTCAGGTGGTTTAGTGCTCTAGCTCACAGCAATATCTACACTAAGTTACTACCTTTTGCTGGTAACCTTGTCAGTTTATCAAATTGATATTTCAAAAATCAGTAAATTAAAAACGGTCTTAGCTGGCCTGTTTTGGAAAGAATACCAAGCGTATACAGTTACAAGCCTCAGTCACAGAAAAAAAAATAATTTATAAAAAAAAAAAAGGAGGTGGAGCTAAATGAACTTTAAACTTTTTTAGATTTTCATTGTGGGACTGTTAAAATATTTTCTTGGTGCTCCATTGTAAAATAAAATAAATAAAATCCTGAAGCTTGTAAATGCATCTTCTAAAAGGTTAAAATAAACACGCGTAATTGTTGTCAAATTAAAATGTGTCATCATCACTCTGAGGTTTAAACCCTTAACCACAACTCCGTCCTTCTGCGTGTGTCCTACTGCAGGGTACCTGTATTTTCCAATAACGTCTTTGGTGTATTGGGTCTGTTGATGATCTCCACCAGCTGATGTAACACCATAGCAATGTATGGCTGCATTTCAGCACCTGAAGAAAAGAAAACCCTTTGAATACACGATTCAGCTCAACAAACCATCCTAAGTGATTGGTACATTTCATACAAAAACATTGTGCATAAAACAATCCAATGCTTTCCAGTATGCAACGCATACCTTCCTCTTAAGCAATAAAGGGTTAATCGTGAATAAAGAGATAAAAAAACCCACATGTACTCGAGTTAGTCTCAAGAAAGGCAAGACAAGAGCTTTAATGGGTTTTTACATTTGAGCAGGAGATACAGCACCCTATGTGCTACCATTCAAACACTTTGCTTTTGTTAGAATTCAGGCTTATTGGTTTATCTTTATATATTATTTGACAGGATACATACCCATCTGAATTGAAATCTCACCAATCGCCCATGTAGCATTGTTGCACACAGAAATTAATTCAGGATTGAGGTTAGTGCCCAAAATTGGCATGAAATCAGCTGTGTAAAAAAAGAAAAAAATTGAAACAAGAAAACAGTATAATTTATGACACTGGATGTTTTACTTTAAGTTCACAGTAGTTGAGTTGTATATGCACTTGATACATTACCAATGCATGGCTTGACATGCTGGAAACATGCCTTGGTTAGATCACCCAACAAGGCAAAGGAACTCTGCCGGACCTCTGGCATTTTATCCTGAAATGCAATAGAAAGGTGTAGTGTGACACTATTATATTAGCCTTATTTAATATTAAGACCAGCTCGTTTTACAGGCTTGCAAGATGACTGCCAAACCCCCTGCTAGAAAATATTCTCAATGGAGCACGCTGTGCCAGTGATTGTACTCTAACTCAGAAAACATCTTAAAACTTCTTTACAATCAGTCTCGCATAGAATAACTGTCCCTTTTGAGCACAGGTTTCCGACTGTATTTCTGTGCCTTACTCCAGGTGAAAACCATTACTTTCAATTGTGGGGTCAACTTATTAAGATTGTGTGTAGCCATGGTAACATTGAGCAGTGGAAGCGACGCTATAGCTAGCTAGATTTATTCCAGCCCTGACACCTCAAAAAGGAGAAGGCACCCATTTCAATTCTGAATGCTAGTGCACGTATACTTGAAGCACTCTTGTAGGAACAGGGAGACCGAGTCCAGGTATTCCATCTATTAGTTATCATTCCATGGCCTTTGTGAAACAAGCTCTAATCGTCTCAGCCCAGTGTCTTATGTATAGGTGTTCCCTTCATAATGTCACCAGCGCAATTCAAAATCCAAAATCTGAGTAGCCAAAAACCAGCAGATGCTTGTGGCATGCTTGAAACTATAGTCTCCCGCATTACCAATCTAGCACCCCATAAAACAAATAAATATGTAAATTAATAAATAAATATGTAAATAAATATGTAAATAAATAAACTTGTCCATTACCTGCATACACTGATACATCAATGTCAGAATATTGCTGCGCGCCACCAGCTGCTCGATGCTGCCGCCAAGTCCTTCAGCGAGCCCACTGAGCAAATCAAGAGCTACAATCATAAAATCTTTGTCTGGCACTTCATACTGATCCGGCTGGGCATTGTGCAGCTGCCAATGAGAGATTCATTCATAAAAATGTGATTACACCACACACTTAACTGTGTTACATTTACATGCCCTGCAACTTCCTACTGTGACAGGTGTTGGATTTGCAGTTTTCCTTTGCATGGTAACTGGAACTTATAGGCGAAGGTATTTTAATAGAAAAATGATTTTAAAATGGGTTACAGTAAACTATTGAACAAATTGTTTGCAAAAAAATAAAAACAAAAATCTTAAATTTTACACTTCACAATGAAGGAATATATTTTTGTTTTCATAGCTGAAAGACACTGATAATATAAACGTATTACATTTCTGGACAAAAACAATTACCTGACTTCCCTCATTTGAGGTTCATTTGAAAGTTTGGTCATATGGCCAGATGATTTTCAATTCTGAAGAGGCCAATGTTTGCAAATTTGCTTAAAATATCCTTCACAAGCTATCACCACTAAACACAGCATGTTATGTATTGGGGTGGCAATCGCTTTCTTCCACTCTTGGTTGAATGCCAGTTGTCACAGTTAAGCTGTGCTGGGCTACACAACCAGCTGAGCACTTTTGGCTTCAAACCAGTAACTGGCTTCCAGGTTCTGATTTAGAGAATGCATCTGACTAAACACCTCAGCAAATCTTACTTTTAGAACCAAGGGGGGCAGGGCAGACACTAAAGTAGTATTTATATCTTCATCATGCGTTGGCCCCTCTCACAGGCCTCCTTTAGGCAATACAGGTCCCACATCGGTCTCACTGCCAGCCCTTCTGCCAGGCCCCTTCTTCAGAGGAGCTGCAGGTCCCGGCTTTAGGTCCAAACCACAGGATGGAGCCTCACTTTGCACAGTTTCTTAGACTACCTTTTAGGCAGCACTGATATAGCAACAAGTCCCAAACAGAGTCTAATGCAATTCTTTGCGGTCCCAAAACAAAGTACAATTACAATGCCACGTTCAAATTTACAGCAGAAACCTAAATAGAGGATATTTTCCACACGACCCACAGGTTTTCTTGTAACTATATGGCAATTTACCCGAATTACGGGAGTGTTGTGTCACACTGAAAGCTGTTAAATTGCTGGAAAATGGGAGTCTTAAATTTGACCCAGGAAAAGGTAAAACTGTCTTAGATCCAGTACAAGAACAAACACTGGAGCTATAACCTAGCTAACAAATTCAACATGCTTATGAATTCAGGAACCTCTTAAATACTTGCCATGGCTTGTGCTAGAGTTTTCTGTACCAGGTTCACACAGCGCTGGTACACAGGCTCACAGTATGGGAGGAAGCCAGACTGCAGGGCAGTGGCAACTGAAGACAGGCACTGTTGTGAACAAAAAGAGAACAATTTGCAGCTTAAACACAAATCAAGCACGCGTGGCAGCAGGCTTGTTTATAATAGAAGAAGCTACCGCAAAGATCTTCGACAGTTTCCAGTTTTCTGTTGTTTTTTTTTTTTAAATCAGATGAACAGCAATATATTTGTTGACTTGTTTTCTTATTTATGCAACGTTTGAAATAAAAAATAGGCTGTGTATAAATACTGAATCTAAAGCGGTCACATCGGTAGTGCAGAACCCACAGAAAGTCCCACCAGATTGATGAAATACAGATAAACCATGAAGGAAATGCAGGTGGAGCAAGTTCAGAGAAGTATTCACTAAAATGCTCGTTAGGCTGAATCACAGCTGATCTAGGCATGGGAGTCACTAGAATTGAAACAGAACATACACTACTGTTACCTTTCATAGTGTCTTAAAATGATCAATGATCTATCCTCCAACTGATGGAACAATTGTAGGTTGCTTTCAAAACACAAACACCAAATTATTTATACTCCCAGGATTCATTAAAATCTCCCAGGACTCACGGATGTGAATTTCACTTTCACACATTTGAGTTTGACCCATTTGCTGGGATAAGCAGTTTACAGTCACATGCAGGATGTACCTCCAGCAGAGGAAACAGATCCTTGTCTTCATCCTTCAGCTGGTTCCATTTCTGGATGAGGGGCGGCATCAGCATCTCTATGTACTCCTGCAGATTGGTTGGGGGGGGGGGGGGTTACACTTCTGTAATTGTTCTTAATAAATAAATATATTTAAAAAAAAAAAAAAAAAAACACCACAAAAGTGCAAAATATCTTACCGGCTTGTTCAAATGGTGGCCTACTGAGTCGGCAAGAGTGCCTATAGCATCATACAGGATGAGCAGGTTCTTGTGCTGGTATTTGCTAAAAGCGAATACAAGGGTGTCGAGTATATAACCGAGGTAGGGCACCAACTCCGTACAAGCCTCCTCTTCTAGTGTAGCAAAGGCACTAAGGGAGAATTAGAAAGAAAACGCTTTAAAATGACAAAGGGTTAGTATCCATCTTCCATCCTAAACTAAAGCTATCAGCTGAAAAATATGAATGTTGTGTTTTGAATAGCGCTCCACATCATGTATGCAAAGGCATCACAGGAGTCATAGGGATGGCAATGTGTGATGATGCAAACACACATTTTCTTGACACAAGCTCAGACAACATTAACACCTGAAACCTTCAAGGCTGATCAAACTTCTTTCCCCAAGTGCTTTTGTACATACAAATTTGAATGTGAATAAAAAGCTTTTAAAACATAATTGGATGTAAAGAGCAATGGAATCTGTTTACCAAATACCATCCATCTCTTCAAAATTCAGTGCATTATTACATCTTGGCATGAAGTGGGTTGTATGAAAACACACTCCCTCAATGCATAAATACCAAACAGCAGCAGCCTCCCCCTGGCGCTTTGTGGAAAAGCAGATACATTACATTAAATCACAACATGTAGGCTTGGACAGTAATTTCCATTATTTCTTTACTAGGGCTGTTTCCTGACATCAACGCACCACCACTTGGGATGAAAAACATTCTTACTGGTGGCACTGTAATGTATGACCAGGTATAGTACCATCACATAATTCACTTGAAACTTTTACAGTGGTGGAAACTGGATCAACATTAACAGTTCCTTCAGTGAAAGCTTTCAAAAAGCACAGGCTCCACATTTCATCTCAATACCATCAGAAGGCACCAATGATTGTACCAAAATGCCTCGTCTAGACTATATTTTTGATACTTATATTACATCAAAAACCTGCCTCCACCAGAAACCAACCACAACACTAATAAAGTCTGTAGCTCAAACACACTGTTAAAATTGCGTTAAGTAGTTAGAAAATGTGCTTTATTAAACCTTCACTGAAGGCATTACCCTCCGCAGTTTATACAAACAACTCTATGTAATAGAAAGCAGGATCCCCCTGTCAAGACTTAAGGAATTATAATTCTGATTTGAATGAATCATCGCTGGGGAAGAGACGCTCTTTAAAAGGCTAGTCAATGAATCCTCTCAAAAATAAAAGTTTAGCTCTGTGTGCCCATCATTCTGAAACCGTGTGTCTCACCTGCAGGCCGCTTCCTGTACTCGCTTGTTGCCGTCCAGGATGCGTTTCAGCAGTTCGGTCATTAGTGGCTTCAAGTAGGTGTCTGGGGGCTGACTGACAACCCAGTGTGCATAGCGGCTCAGGGTCCAGCATGTAATGGAGCGGACAAGAGCCTTCTTGTCAGACAGGCACTGAACGAGGTGGGGGATAAGCTCCGGGAGATACAGGATCATACCCTGCATGCAGCCTGGAGGAGAACACAACAGAAATGTAGTCGGTCATGTTCATTTCAATAATTTGATGTACAAAATCATCCCGTCATTATTTGCGTGCAACTAAGCTGCGTGATTGACAGAGTTAAGATTGGACTACTCAGTTGCGTGACAACTATAGAAGCTTCACATAATGCTGCTGTTTGCTCAGAAGGCAAAGGGAATAATGAATAAATAATGATGCATCTCACTGGGGAGTGCAGCGATAACAAACAAACCAACCAAACAATACAAGGCTATGGTCTGTGGGAGATAGGGCATTTTGCTGTTATGCACCCAAGTTATGGAATGCCCTTCCACAGACAATTAAGGATTCAAAAAATGTTGATATTTTTAAGTCACATAATAATGCATCTTTTTAAATTGGCAGTTCAGCCTATGCAGGAGATCAGCTTTTATGAATTTGTTTAGTATGTGTGTTCTGTGCGCTTATGTTTTAATATGCATAGTATGTGCGATTATTTATGATTGTGTTAGTGTGTTTTTAGATTGTAAAGCGCTTTGAGATGTGCTGCATGAATTGTGCTATATAAAATAGTGGTTATTATTATTATTATTATTATTATTATTATTATTATTATTAATAATGTTGCACGTTAGAAACGTTGATAAACAAAAACTGTTAAAAACCAAGACGTTAAAGCATGCCTTCAGGTGAACGCTGCATATTATTATTTATTGTGTTTGTATAGCTTTGTGAAAAACAGCTTCTTTTTGCAGGAGCTGCATCTTATACAACACGTGACTGTCAGAGTTATCTTATCACTGGATTGCACTGCATCAATCACTCCGTCTACCAAAAATATATCACTTAGAAACACGAATGTATCCAGTTTCAGGTAAAGACCCTGCAACAAATGGAAACAGTAGGAGTAAAGAAGAGTGCCAGAGAAGGCTTTTTACTTGCCTTCAGCGATGGCTCCCAGAACCAAGATGCCGGACTCCTTGATCACCCATTCGGGATGGAAGAGCAGCTCCTTCAGCAGAGGGAGGAGGTGAGGCAGGAGATCGTCCCGGAACACATTAGCAAGGACATCGAGCGCAGCAGCAGAACATTTCCCTAGGATGACAAAGAGGGAAGAGGTCAGACAGCATGCAACTTGAACAGCTAGCCTAGTACCAGCTGAACCTCAACAAATCACCTCAATTACATCTACAGCTATGGCTAAAAGTTTTGCATCGCAATATATAATTAACTAATTTTGCTTCATAAAGTTCAATGAAACCTGCTGAAAAATGTTACGTTAACATATTGAATTACACACCGCTTTGTAGTTTTTCCCACATACTTAATTGAAAACTGACAAAATGAAAAATGTGACATTTCGAAATCGAACATGAAATACTGTACTACTATTATGGCTTCTGGGAGACTTCTGCGACATCACTGATTCTTTAATTACATGGTTAAATAAAAGATGTAAAATGATGTTCATATCGTTTAATTATGTCTTGGGCTTCTGATTTTCAGTGTTTCGGTTAATAGCAAAATAGACTTAAATTTATTTTTTTTTTTTTTTTCCTTCTGTGAAACTAAATGGGCTTTTAAATTGGCCAAGCCTTCATTTTTAATTTACAAGCAGAACATACAATCGAGATCACCACATGTTAAGCGACTAATCTTTATTAACACCATAATGAAAAACAAAAGTATTTTAACCTGGACACACTATTACAATTGTTATACATAACTATATTTAAATTAAACAGTCGCTTCTGCTTTTACATGAAAAAGACTTATTAAAAATGAAAAAGGGGTATGCAATTTTTGGAAAAAAAAAGTTTTGTCCAAGGGACAAAATGCTAGATCTACTTGCCCCCTCCCCATCGCACAAAACACACACAAAAAGAGTAGGATATAACTTGTAGGGTTTTGGTTTTATTTAACAGCGATTACAATCAATCAATTAGTGATGAACAGGGGCAGATTTAGCCTTGTAGCTTGACCAGTTCACTAAATTCTTCAAGATACACAGAAAGATTCCCTGTGACCCCACCTCACCTCAACAAAGGTATAACATACTTTAAGGAAATGTTCCTTTCAGTGCACTTAGGAACACATTTGCTAGTAAATTTAAGTAACATACTGAGAGTACAACTATAATAAGCAATACTTGGAGTTAGGTTCTGCCTGTTTTTTCCCCCACTTTCTCCATAAGCTGAATCCAACTCGAGATGTACAGGTGTTTCAGTTTGTTGCATCACAGATACGAAATCATTGCCAACTATTACTGCTGCTTTGTGGAATTCAGATTTTTCTTGACTGCTGAACCCAAACTTTTTAAAAGGACTGGCGGTGACTGATTTCTCTGCATTTTGTATTGTTTTTCTACCAAAATCAAATTCTGCAGACAACATATGTTTTTTCTTTTGTGTTTTTCCTCATCTAACATCTTATCCCATGATGGTAACTGGAACACTGCTGCAGCAGGGTGATCCTGGTTTCATACCCTGATGGCTTTTTTAAAAATATTTTACAGATGCTCTCATATAACCATTACATTTCTAGCATTACAAACAGATTTGTCAATCTTAATGTTTTAATAGTTCAATAGTTCAATAGTAAATTGTGCATGCCCAATAAATAAATAACTAATATCGCATCTGTTCAAATATAGTATAACAAAAAAATAAAATTATATACCGTATTACTTCGAATTAGAGCCGCCCTCGTATTGAGGCCGCAGTCATATCAGCTTTATAAAGAGGCCACCCTCGAATAAACGCTGCGATCAATAAAGAAACATAAAGGTGTTTTTTTTCTACCCCCTACCCAAAAAAAGACACAGTAAATAAATACTGCTACTCAGCTATTTCAGTCAAACGTTTCATTTTTTTTTCCCTTTTCTGAAATACGGGTAATCTTTTCAAAAAATCAATTAATTAATTAAATAAATACATACATAAATAAATAAATAAATAAATAAATAAATAAATAAATAAATAAATAAAAACACTGCAAACTGGAACACAAACAGAAAACAAACAGGGACCGGTCCACTATAAGCTACCGATCCTGGTATGTGTCCTCATCTATTCAAACACAACTTAATGTGTATCGTCCTCCTCCTGCTTCTCATTTTCCTCCTCTTCTTCATTTCTATAGCCATTAGGTTTGCTGGTACTGGGAAGGATGAGCGCTCGTGCAGCTTCTGCTATTCCTCCACTCTTTGTACAGTGTATAAGATCTGAGTCAGCAGTCGTTATTCCACAAGTTTCAAATGATTGCACAATGATGTCGCTGCGCAACGTTTCCCATGTTTTTTTTATCCACTCCACCATCTGAAGCCGTGTAGGAGCTCGGGGATTTCCGTGTGCTGTTAAATCGTGAGCATGTTCAGGTAGCCACTCCTCATAGAATTCACGATACTTTGATTTAAATGGAGCATTCCAAGAAACATCAGCCGGCTGGACCAACTTTGTACAGCCGCCAGGAATGCAGGACATTTTTTTTTGCCTCCTGGAGAGTTGCATGTACCTCATCAGTTAGATGACCTTGATATGCACCCCATACAAGAAGTCTTTGAAGCCACGATTTCGTTGTGTCAGGAGTCATCCATCCATTCGGAGAAAATTCAATTGTCACTCCCCGAGCATCCCTCAGCTCTGCTGGCATGCGTTTCCTTTTAAAAACAACAAGTTCTCTTCCAGCCGGTATATTCACCTTCTGATCTGCCATCTCAACAGCTTTCAGCTTAAAAGCTAAAACTGTATGATTTTTTCATCGCCATAATCAAGTTTTGCGCACAATTCTGACAGAAGTTTGTTAGATCTTGTCAGATGTTTGTTGTCAGAGTAAGCTTTATTAAAACCAGCCAAAAACAGTCAAAAACAGCTGATTTTTTAAATTTTACTGCTTTTATTTAATTCTACACACAGTAATATTACCATAAACCACACAAAAAAGTTGTGATTACAGTATACTAAGCGCAGCCTCAACTGAATGTCATGTCACATGACCACATGACACCTTTCACGGACAACGTCAAATCACAGCAAGTACTATAGGGGAGGGGAACTGCTTTGTAATACTGTAAATAAATTATGGAAGTAACAAATACGGTATGTCCTTTTTGTCTATTATCATTATTATTATTTTATTGAGTGGACCATGCATTACAAAAAAATGATACTGTAAAAACAAAAGGTTCAACATAGAAAAAATAGAAACCCACGGCTAAAAAAAAAAAAATACCACGGCAGGCTGGGTTTTCAAAGTAGCTCAATTTGGCGACGTGGACATGGCAACCCTGTACAGGTACTGTACAGCAAAGCTTCTAAATCATGTAATAGCAGCGTCTGTAAATCATAGTATTATTAATAAAGGCCTCCCTCGTATAATCACCGCCCTCGTATAAGGACCATAGTCATTTTGATCAATTTAAAATAAACGCTGCTATATATAGCATTTAAATCTTAAAAAAAAAAAATGTAAATATGGTAAATAGTATACTAGGTGGGGGTGGGGGGTTGTAACTTTACTAGATTACTGCATTTAAATGTCAGGTTCATGTATTAAGAAAGCAGTATAACTTATTTGCTAATCTACAAAAAACATAAATACCAAGTTTAAAAGATTAATCTGTGCGTTGCCAGAAGCTCTCAGGCAGCCATTTCTGGGTTTCTTTGTAACCAATAGAAGATCAGCTTCTTCCACAGCTAGCCAATTAGAAGTGATAGGGGTCAAACACTTCCACAATTCAGTATTCAGAAACTTGCGTGGCTCTCTATAAAATATACCTGAGTGTCTTTCTAGCAACAGAACGAACACAGGAAAATTAATAAATAAAAACTACTTGTCCGACGGGCAAAGTATAACAGCAAATCTTGTTGTCCCCGGCATCAGGCGATACGAATTGCACACCTTGTACTATTAACACTTTCTCAGTTGTGTTCTAGACACATGAATGGCTTAACGGGTATCAATTGAATTTTTAAAAGGAGAGTAGAAAAGGTCAGGGTAAAAGCACAGAAAATCAGAAGCCCGAATTAAATGTCTCAAACCTAAAATTCTACACAATGTAAAACTTTTGGCCATAGCTGTAGTAACCAAAAACAAATAAATAATACAATGCTCTTTCGTGCTTTTATTACTTCATGACTTAGATGAATTGGCCCAAGTTGACAATAAATGGTATATGTAATATACTTTACTGTATAAGGGCCCTTCACTAATATTTCAACAGCATAATTCAGATTGCAAAACAAGACAGAACTGTAAATACTGGATTCTCTTACTCTCAAAACTGTTTATATTCTGTTATAAAATGGCTTGGATAAATTAAGTGCTGTGATTGGCTGAACAAGATCACATGACCGTGCGGTAATTACGGCACGGCTATGACATCATAGACCAACTTACTTACCTGATCTGTTAATATTACTACGCCTTAATCGTAACAATGATCTAAACCGTGTTTCTGTAGGTAAAAATGTCAACATACAACTGAAGCACATTTAAAATCACTCGACAATCTGTTTATTTTCCTCATCTCTGTGACTAAGAATTACAGAAAAATTGGCAAATACACTGTGGTATTTATTTAGTCAGAGAACAGAACAAAGAAAACTCCGAGGCAAGCAGTAACACTATTCAAAAGCCATCTGAGAAATTACCACGCAAGTCTCACTAAGCATGTGATTATACATATACACATACATGCAGCAGCGGCATCTACTTATTAAACTAAATATCACTTTTTAAAAATGACTAAACGAGTATGCAATGTTTAAACTCGACACAACAGATACTCTCACTACCCTCCGATTTCAGAAACATATTTAAAACAAAATTAAAATCTTTCCTGCTCTCTGCTGACAACCGTTGGGCTTTTAAACAAGGTGGGGTTCGGCATAGAATTCTGTTGTGCTTGCCGCCTGCGGCCTCGTGCCTCACAACGCACCCAGGGTGTGCAGTGAGAATCGTCTTACTGCACACCCTGTCGTGGGTTATTTCTTACGTGACTGTCAAATACCTATGTAAAATTGTGCAGGTGGACTTAATTACTTTATCATGTATAGACATTATTGGAACACATTTGAGCACTCAACTAAAAACACTGCAACCTATAACATTTCAACCTCGTAGGTCAATTATACCCAATTCTGGTCCATTAGTTTTTGTGCATCTCTGCAGTAGATAATAATAGGACTATCGATGCAAAAAGGTTAAATTGTTAGAAAAAAAAAAATTCCAAAACAGGTAATTGCTCCTACTCAAATTCCAGTCGGAAATAGTGTCGTCATCATCAAGTTCATCGTCATCATCGTCATCCTCCTCTATGCCGTCTGCCTCGTGCTGCTGTGCCACGGTGCGAGAGCGGTGGAAACGTGGCCGGATGTCTTGCTCGCTGTCCGGAATCGCTTCATCCTCCTCCACGTCTCCCTTAAAGACAAACAAAACTAGATTAGCAACCAGCCAGGCCAGAGGAGTGTGAACGTGGCATTGGAAACCACAACGCAAAACGACAGGCGAGCAGGCATCTCAAATGCCTTTAGTGATATATGCCATATGACTGGTGGCGGCTTTGGCGAACACCTAATCTAACCCAACATACAAAAAAAATCATACAATACAGCAAAGCATCACCTTTGAATCTCTCAAATACTTGGTCTACCACCCCAATCTTAACTGTGTGATCTTATGCAAGCCATTCTTTGTGGCTCCCACTCACAGTAAAACTGGCTGCACATAACTTATCCTCTATAAACAATTAGTAACATGCATATTCCAGCAGAAGCAGAAATTGGAGTAAATCGGTATATCAATATCGTAAATATATACAGATTTGACATTTTTAATTATGATCTTAATTGTGATGCAGAATGATTGTTTAACCCACCTTGAGCAGAATAATGTCAATTTCAGAGTACTTCATACCATTTACAAGAACAGGGATTAACCTGAAACAGGTGCAAACAAAAAAAGCTTTAAAAGATATAAATATATAATTTGTATAATTACAATTTTATATCATTAAGCCGTTTATGAATTTAAATTCCCGCAGTAAACATACTGTACACACATACTCTATCCCTGTTACCTAGCACATCCCCAGCAGGGAACATTAAACACAAATGGAACACTGGCTTTCATGCATTCACTGTTCTAATGCTGATGCCCTTCAAATTACTGCAGAACAGATTTGAACTTACTTCGAAAGGTGTACACACAGCACTTCTTTACAGACCGGCTGCTCAGCTAGCGTCAACCAAAACTCACAAGCCTCCAAAGCTACATTCTCATCCTGGTCCTGGGTTCTTTGCAACATGTACTAGAAAAAAATAAAGAAAAAATGTGTATAATTAGTATAACAAACAAGCATGGTAGTATTATAAATGGTATCTTATGTGGCAGTTCTTTAAACTACATTTGCCTTTAAGCACAAGGAACAGGGGCAGTTCCCCCAGTGCAAGAGAATGAATTAGTACCAAACAGGTAGTGGCAGCAGTGGTGCATCATTTGGGTGTGGCTACAAAATCCAACCTAAATCAGGGGTATCATAAAACATGGGTCCTATTCTATCAATGTTATTGTGCCTCATATTTACTAACATGAAGCTACAGTCCCTGGGGACCCAACGCACAATGTCACTCTAAGATCAAACACACTAATTCCCTAAATTAAGATGTAAAAAATTAAGGAAATGCTAATCACATATTTAACTACGCAAATGTGAGCCTTTTGAATACATTAATACATTGATAATGGGTTTGTCGGAATCTGAAACATTTGTCCAAATTAATTTTATCAAAGAAATCGCATAAAAATCCGACTCCAGCTAAAAAGATACCGATTTCAGTGAACACAAGTGAGGACCAGACAGAACAGCCTGGCGATCTGGTCCAATCACAGCACCAGGGCAAGCTAGGACCCAATTCCAGCTCATCACTGTTTGAGCATGGCCAGGTCACTTGATCTTCTTCCTCAGTTAAAGTAAAAGTTGAAGTAAAAGCTATCTTTCTTGTACTATGCATTTCATTCAATTGGCTGCTTTTGAACTATTCTGCAGAACTGTTGTTCAGTTTTAAACTCTGCCACGTCACCATTTAAAAATACGTCTGGATATTAAAGTGCATTAGCCTTCTCCGGTAGTCTGCGGTGGCATCCTGTGTATGGGTACATTAGTCTTCATTATTTTCCAGTTACAAGGTTACAGAGGCATTAAAATAAGAGGCTCTCTCAGAGTAATTAATGTAGCATCAAGCAATCTCCTGTTGAGCTGTTCGCACCGCATTCCAATTACATACATTCTGGTTTTGCAAGTGCCAAAGTTTACAACAGATTGCCAGCTATTGCAAATCAAAACCTGTTCAAATTACACCTGCATTTCAGCCTACCTCTGGGAATAAATGCATTTCTACAAGAGGAGAAACTATCTAACTACTGCAAGACAAACAATCCACTAAGATGTTTTCATTTAAGATCAGGTTCTTATTTTCTCCAGATAACCTCCAAGTTTAAAGAAGTGAAGAATGCATTCTGAACTCCACAAGGTGGTGCTGCTGAACTAAATTAAAAGTCTTACTTTGCTTCAATTAGACCATTGCCTTCATGGACTTTGTGGTGGCAGTTTTTACACAAGGGGGGCCCAGCTTTACCTCCACGATGTTGTGCATGTGAGGAAGCAGCCGATCCATCCGAACTTCCAGCAGCATCACCAGGGCGCGGCACACATTCTTACGGACCTCAGGCTCTTCATCAGTGGCCAGTGCAAACAGATTCTGAGGACAGGAAGACATGCAGACATGAAGGAACTCCCAATTCAATACAAACTGCAGGTTACGCAGCAAAATAAATAAATAAATAAATAAATAAATAAAATAGTTTTTTTTAAAAACAACAACATGCTCCATAACCCTTACGCTTTCCTAAAAAAAAAAAAATAAGGAATATTTAGCCAATTCAAACTCTCTAGGCTTACAAAGCTAAATTTTATACATTTTATCATAAAAATAAAAAAAATGCATCATCCTCTTCAATAAAAGTAACAAAACATTTTCTAAATTTCTAGGTTATTGGAGTTTACTCCTCCACTTTTACATATTTTACAATTAATGCAACAAGAACATTGCGTGTGTGTGTGCGTGTGCAGAAGTGGGAGAAAGTTATCTTTATAAAACAAAAGAGACAGAAAAGGCCTAAGAAGCCACAAAGAGCTGTAAGACATAAACCCACTGAAGACCCCTCTGGAAAAACTCACCTCAATAAAAGAATCAATATGTAACATAAGGGCCTGAGTTCTACTAATGATAAACTGGTTGACACAGGCAACAGCATGGGACCTAAAAAGGTTAAAAAAAAAACAAACAAAAAAAAGTAATAAAAAAGAATTTTCTGAATATCTTGCATAGTTAGGTGTCGGCAATCATGTTTCATTGATTATCATGAATCAAGATGCTGCACCTGGAATGAAGACATCAGTTTGCAAAACACTACAGATTTTGTTGTCTTTTGTTTTCCCCCTAACCAGGCCACTGTCACTCACCACCCCCTCCCCCCCCCCAAATTACAGAAGAAATGAACAAAATAAAAGGTCAAATTAACAAACAAAACAAAACAAAAAAACTTTGGTCCCGGAATTCACTGTTTCACAAATGTAAATCAGTATGTAAAAATAAATTAAAGATTTTTGAGCTATTTCATGTGTTAATATGAGCTTGATTTCTCTCTTGTTTGTATATAGGGCCTATTCACACCACACTCTACTTGATGCAAGTCCTCATATTTAAAATCATTCAGGGTATAGATTAAAAGTGTTGCTTCCAAATTATTGGATTAGAAAACCGGAGAGGGAACGAAGTTAAAAAAACAACAGACCTTGTTTCCTTGCTGCACCCACATCACTGCAGATAAGCTCTTTTGTATATTGAGAAATCACTATCAGTTAATAATTAGATGGAAATTGAAGCTTTCAAATACTTTGGCATAAAACAAACATTATGTTGGACTTGACCTAGGGTATAACAGACAAATATTACTTTGTTATTTTTTACTGGGGATACATTCTTTAAATTTGAATAGCCATTTTGGTCGACAAGCATCAGGGTTGCTGTATTTTATTTCCTTACCGGTACTAATAAACAGTTTTTGAGTGTTTAAAGTTATGGATAAATGAATGAATGCGTTCATCATGCAGTTTGCAGATTTCCTTGGTTATTTAACTCCAGATATATTTCCCCTCCCTCTTGCAACTGACACTGTAGCCTTGCAAGCACAAATAGAATTAGATTTAGATTTACGATTTGCACAGGAACAGTTTTCATATATAATTTTACAGCTACTCTGTATAGTGTCTCAACACTTCAACATTCTGTATCACTGGTTTTGTTGCAGATCACACCCCCTGATGTGAATGGATATAACCCCAATCCCCTTAATAAAAGCAGGACAGCCAAGTTCCCCAGAGTAGCATTTGATGTGAATAGGCTCTTTTGGCTGTGAAAAAAAAAATGAAGCTCATAGTAATAAACACAGAATAGCTCAAAGTGCTATGCAATGAGAGTATTTCCAACCCCCATATTATAATAGACACAAACTTCTTTTCCCATAGCAAAGCGGTAATATTACTGTTATTTTCTATCTGGTCAAAAGCAGTGTCAAAAAGGTCACAAACTGACAGAGGAAAACACACACAACATTTTGTTTTTAAATCTGTGGCATTAAAACAGTATTAGGTCTTCACAAAACAAACAAACACAAACAGATATGTGCAAGTAGCTTGGACATTTTAAGGATTATGCAAAAAGACTGCAATATTCAGCCAAGCTGTTAAAGACTGTGGGTATAACTCACAGAAATGAAAACTCAACTACAAATGCATGGGTCATTTGTCAGAGTTTCCCCAATGTATGCATGTGTGAATTATAAGGATTATCTTGTAAAGAGAAGGCTTTTGTATGGAGTGTACAGCATGCAAGTAGAGCATGGCTTGCGTGTTGCAGGCTATAAAACAAGTCAGCATATCTATCTATCTATCTATCTATCTATCTATCTATCTATCTATATCCACACACACACTACTGCACACAATATATTTTTAACCCACACTGGCTCCCAAGGGGAAGCAATATAATATTAAACTAACACATTTTTAAGTAATTGATGAAGGAGTTACCTAATTTTTGGACTGCTGTGTTTAAAGAACTGTAAGAATTTTGGTATCATGATATTCAGTGGTCGGTCAAGAATATCACTGTCGAGAATTTCAGCCGAATCTTCACAGATCTTCTGAAGCGCTCCAAATGCTCCCTGTAAGAGGCAAATTCAAACCTTAAAATCACTCATCATTATTCTTGTAACATGCATCTTCAGTCTTGTTACCATCGATTCATTCATTATTCACAGCACAGACCACTGACTCAAACATGTCATGTGCTGACATTTATCTAAAATACTCATTACAGTTCAGTGTATGCAGTCTTATATTTAGTACAAATTGAAGCAAAGCTCTCAGATGTACATGTAAATTGAGAGACAGAAAGCTCTGAATAGACTACCTCCAGATAGTAATGCTCTCTAATTCAAAGAATGTCCTAACCAAGTCTCATCACAAATGGCTAAGCAGTCCTCCAGATCAGTTTCCAAACCCTATATTTTCAGTACATGTGAAAACAACGATGTAAATTTACACCTCCACATACCGATTCTCGTACTCTCAATAACCTGTGCTTACATTTTTTTTTTTTTTTCATTTACAGAACGAACGTCATCCACAGAACAGTTTGGATCTTAAAAATTTTACTGGTCATCACAAACAAAACAAAAAACTGGGGATTGAGCTATACTTATTTATTTTTTTAATCCGCAGATATTTAAATAGGTCAGTTAACCAGCAGTTCAGCCCGAGGCAGGATACATTTAGCTCTAAAGCTCTCAAATATTGCTTAACAACCTCAGATCAACTTCTTATCTCATCAGCGTAATACAAGGTGAACATAAACAATCTCAACATAATGGAAACAGTGTTCCCAAATGCCAATCCAGGTCAGGCTATGCTCTGTAACAAATCGTACAAGGAAACTAAACTGTATAGCTATGGACAAAAGCTTTGTATCACCTAGAATTTTCACAGTAGAAATTTAAATTTACAAGGAGTAAAAACCTTGCACATCCCTAGTCACTAGGACTCTTATATAAGCGTTTGTAATAACCCCTCCACTTTATCTGTCACCAGGGACATTCATCCCCTGCAACGGATAATAAAGAATCAGCTACGTGATTGACTGCTTTGAATTTCACTCTCTTTTAGATTTCACTGTCCTGCCAAACATTAACGCCCCTGTGGTCATGACTAGTAATTTGCGCCAGCTCCTGCAGACAGAACAGCTTGTACATGCCTGGGTATGAAATCAACGAGACTAAATGATGCATCAGGTACCATTCTTCATAATCCTCAAAACAGAACACTTGGTTTTACCCAACAGCTCAAAATGCCTCTTTATAGGGACAGAGATGCCATCTTTTGAGATAAAGCCATACAATTCACTGTCAAACAATGCAAAGTGAAAACATATTGTGCTGCGTATCCCCAGAAAACAAAAGGTCTAGAGCAGTGGCACTCACTTGTGGCTCTTTTAATCCAGTGCAGTCCAAGCCCTTACAAACAGGTTTTAATTTTTTTTTAAATTTAAATTAGGCAACTGAGAGCCTGGTTGGAACAAAGGCCTGGACTGAAAGAGCCACAAGTGAGTATCACCGATTTAGAGATCACTTTGATAGAGATGCAAGAATTAAGTCTATTCATCGATTAATGAAAGTGTTGAGACATAGAAAAGACGACACAAAAGAAAGTGCCGAGACACAGAAAAGCTGATCATATTTACTGCACATCTATCCTACAACACCTCCAAAGTCAATCTATTTCAAAAAGACGTCAAGCACAGGTCTCTAGTCGTTTTAGCCGAGTGAGGCCAATAGAAGCCGAAAAAAAAAAGGAGGCAGATCTGAGCAATACGCATAGTCCCTTCACCACAGACATAACACAGACATAAACAAACAAGATAGCTGCTTCCGCATCCAGTGCTCAAAGAATATCACAGACATTTGCAGAGCTTTTTGAGATGTTATAGTAATAAAATAATGACTCGGATAGCATTATTGAGGGGTTTGGCGATAAAACGAGTGATCAGGAGACGATTTATCAGTATGCATGACTATGAAGAGATGTGATAAATACAGAGAACAAGAGGTGGGGTGGGGCTGGAGATGCAGTACTGAGTGTCCTGTTGATATGCAGTGCTTTTAAAACCTGTTTTACTGTGAATAAAAATTACTTTTAAAACAGCACGTGTAAAAAGAAAATCTTGTGTCTCCAGCAAAGTGCAATTCCTGCTTCAAGAAGCAAAACACTCAAACATAACCTTCGAATGACACTTTATTTTTCTCTTCTATTTCGAGCACTGCTGGATCAGAAGTTTTAGCTGGTGCTGCTGTAAGCTGGGCATCACAAGGAAGCACAGGCAGTTGCGAGCGATCAAGCTTGCCTTTACAAGAAGGTTTCTCATTGCTCATTCTATTTTTAAGGAGACACTAGGTTCAGCGTTTTCGTTTTAGCGTGATAGACAACTCCTTGTTAACTGCAGCAATACAAAAATAAACACTTTTTAAAACTCATTCATTCAGTTTGGGGCCATCACACAAACATGCTTAATGGTGTTTTTTTTTTTTCTTAGGTTTTAATAAGTCAAGTGCAAGGTCATGGACATAACTATACATATCTCCATAGTTGGTCATATGATCCACCAGACCTATATAAGATGTATGCAGCTATTCAGCAACAGAAAGGAAAACAGAAGGATCTCAGAGACATTGCAAGAGTAAATAGAGTGGGTGTCTGTGCAACTAGCTTTTCCCCTCAACATGGCCAATTGAACCATGAACAATTTCCAAGTTTAAAAGTACAATAATCACAGCCAATTCCTGTCGTATCAATTCAGCTGCTGTCTCAGCACTTTGCTGTTCACAGAATTCAATTACAACTGGAAGTGGGCTAACCCCCAGACAACAACTCAAACCACAGCCAACAATGAAACACAATGATGCAATTCAATCCATTTACCAAAACAAAAAACAGAAAGCCTTACTTCAGCCTACTGCTGTATTCACATCTCAAACAATCTGCTCCTCAGCCATGCCTTTCTGTCCCCCTCTGCCCCAACTCGATGCATTGAGCCTCCATTCAGCAATCACTCACACACACACAAAGGGTCAAGAGTTGTCTAATACAAAGGGAACTTACTGCAGAAACTCTGCCCAATGCACACCATTACTGTTTGAAATAGACTAAATCCGTAATATATCCATTGTTAGAACCTGTTTAAAACCCCTCCAACTGCCATCAACTGTAGCCTTTTGTTACAATACATTTACAGTTATATTTGATTTCATTCATTCTTATGCATTTATCATTTTTCCTTAAATCACTAGTATAATACCTTCAAAGTTAATCAAATGGGAATTTCTACCACCTCCATACAAGTTCTCCCCATGTGGGACACGAGTTGCACAGCTCTTCTCTTGCACGCACACACCACCTACCCTGGGACCCTTTTCTCCATCACAGGGGGTTGATGCATCCAGCCACAAATTAAGGAAACACCTACCCAGAGTGTGGTCCAGGTGAGCTGGAAGGACTCCACATAGGGATTTCAAAAAGAAAATTGCAGACAAATGCTGCCGAATACAGTATATTTAGTATTTGTGTTTATACTCGAGGATCAAATCACATTTCATGTGCAACACACACACTAAGAGGCTCTACATGATGCAACAAATTCAAATAAACAACTTCAAGACCGAGTTACTGAAAGCTCTTAAAAGGAACATTTAAAGTACCTGTAGCAACTGCCTAAAGAGCATGAAGCCATTGTTCAATGCCACAATGAGTCACTGTGCTTGGCTATTACAGTGGATTATATATATATATATATATATATAGATAGATATATATATATATATATATATATATATATATATACAGTACTGTGCAAAAGTTTTAGGCAGGTGTGACAAAATGCTGTAAAGTAAGAATGCTTTCAAAAATAGACATGTTAATAGATTATATTTATCAATTAAATAAATGCAAAGTGAGTGAACAGAAGAAAAATCTAAATCAAATCCATATTTGGTGTGACAACCCTTTGCCTTCAAAACAGCATCAATTCTTCTAAGTACACTTGCACAAAGTCAGGAATTTGTAGGCATATAGTCAGGTGTATGATTAAACAATTATACCAAACAGGTGCTAATGATCATCAATTCAATATGTAGGTTGAAACACAATCATTAACTGAAACAGAAACAGCTGTGTAGGAGGAATAAAACTGGGTGAGGAACAGCCAAACTCAGCTAACAAGGTGAGGTTGCTGAAGACAGTTTACTGTCAAAAGTCATACACCATGGCAAGACTGAGCACAGCAACAAGACACAAGGTAGTTATACTGCATCAGCAAGGTCTCTCCCAGGCAGAAATTTCAAGGCAGACAGGGGTTTCCAGATGTGCTGTCCAAGCTCTTTTGAAGAAGCACAAAGAAACGGGCAGCGTTGAGGACCGTGAGCGCAGTGGTCGGCCAAGGAAACTTACTGCAGCAGATGAAAGACACATCATGCTTACTTCCCTTCACAATCGGAAGATGTCCAGCAGTGCCATTAGCTCAGAACTGGCAGAAAACAGTGGGACCCTGGTACACCCATCTACTGTCCAGAGAAGTCTGGTCAGAAGTGGCCTTCATGGAAGACTTGCGGCCAAAAAGCCATACCTCCGACGTGGAAACAAGTCCAAGCGACTCAACTATGCACGAAAACACAGGAACTGGGGTGCAGAAAAATGGCAACAGGTGCTCTGGACTGATGAGTCAAAATTTGAAATATTTGGCTATAGCAGAAGGCAGTTTGTTCGCGAAGGGCTGGAGAGCGCATACGAATGAGTGTCTGCAGGCAACAGTGAAGCATGGTGGAGGTTCCTTGCAAGTTTGGGGCTGCATTTCTGCAAATGGAGTTGGGGATTTGGTCAGAATTAATGGTCTCCTCAATGCTGAGAAGTACAGGCAGATACTTATCCATCATGCAATACCATCAGGGAGGCATCTGATTGGCCCCAAATTTATTCTGCAGCATGACAATGACCCCAAACATACAGTGAAAGTCATTAAGAACTATCTTCAGCGTAAAGAAGAACAAGGAGTCCTGGAAGTGATGGTATGGCCCCAAAGAGCCCTGATCTCAACATCATCGAGTCTGTCTGGGATTACATGAAGAGAGAGAAGCAACTGAGGCTGCCTAAATCCACAGAAGAACTGTGGTTAGTTCTCCAAGATGTTTGGGCCAACCTACCTGCCGAGTTCCTTCAAAAACTGTGTGCAAGTGTACCTAGAAGAATTGATGCTTGATGCTGTTTTGAAGGCAAAGGGTGGTCACACCAAATATGGATTTGATTTAGATTTTTCTTCTGTTCACTCACTTTGCATTTAGTTAATTGATAAATATAATCTATTAACATGTCTATTTTTGAAAGCATTCTTACTTTACAGCATTTTTTCACACCTGCCTAAAACTTTTGCACAGTACTGTATATATATATATAGATATATATTTTAGGGATGGGACGAATACAGCGATTCCGAATAATTTTCATTTAAGGTTTCACTGAACCAACGCATTTCAATTGAAAGCTGGTTAAAAACTTTTAAAATCACACAATTAGGTTGTGCTGTGTGTATAATCTCCAAAGTGCTTTCAATTAAACAAATTGTCACCTTTTAATAGTAGACAGGTGAGTTTTTCACGTGGCCGATGGAGATCCACATTATAAACACATAAGCATAACAATAGCATGTAACGTCTTCAGGTAGGGTTTAAAAAAAAAAAAAAAGAAGACGGAACCCACATTTAATTTAAACATGGTGACGCTCTTAAATGATGTCATTGGGTTGCTTTCAATTCAAAGGAAAATGTTGCCTTTTAACTGGCCAATTATCATCATGTATGTTTTGTCTCATCTCAATTTAAAACTTTTAAACCTCAACAGCAATAGATCAAAGAATTGTAACATTGTCTTGCTGTAAAATAAAGGTGCACACACACAAGGGCCACCCCCGCCCCCAAAAGGGAAACAATTACATTTTCAAAGAGAGTACAAAAAAATCACATCCTAGGCAACGTGTCAAATGTCATTGGAAAAATTCATTAAAACTTAAAACACCGGCCATTGGTAGCGAGTTCACACACACACACACACACACACACACACACACACACAACAGCTCACAGACCAAAGTTATTTCTTCATGGAGAACAGCATATGGCTGTATGAGGGAGCTAAACTCATACTAAAGCTAAACTCGTAAAGCCTCCATAGACAGCGCACAAGCAAAGACCCTACGAATGCATGTTTATGAACTGGAAATTATCTGTACTTAAAAATAAATAAATAAATAAATAAATAAATAGAGGTCTTAATCAAAATGTATATTTTCCTAAGACCTTTGATTCAATTGTACATGGAAATATCTTAATACGGTAGCAGGGATATAGAGAGGGAACATGTGCACTAGTTTAGCTTTTTTATTTATTTTTTTAGGTAAATATCATACAACAATAGATAAATAGTGAGATTAGAGTATTTTTTTTACTCTCAGCAATTGAGAGAACTTACCTCACAGGTACTGTAATCCTCAGAGTCTAAAAGCACGCACAGCTTCGGAAGGAGTTCCGGCCAATTCTGTAGCTCTCCCTTTGAGGCAATAGTTGTGATCAAAATACCTAAAAGATAAAACAATATGTTTACATGCTGTAGAATATATGACGTTTGAATGACTATTTAACTGCATACTAGTCTTGATGATATAGTGCTTATCACACATACCCACAGAGACAGGGGCAGGCAGACATATCTCTTCAGTTTTGCACACCCAGCATTTCAAATATGTACTAAGGAAGAGATGTTTAGACATAGGCATAGAATGTCACAGAAATTGGATAGGCTTTCATTTCAACAGTCACAATGCAAGACTCTTATTGGAGAGTTTACACTGAGCAGAGAAGAACGCTATAAGGGTGGGCGGAAATGTGTGACCCAATTGTTTGTAGTCTGCATCACACCCAACAATCACAATCTGACTATGAGACAAAGTGAAACTATAACAACGTTTAAACAAATGGTGTCCCCTCTGTCAATACAAGGAATTCAAAAAGTAAAATAGCATGCCTGTAACCTATTTCATACAGATATTTTTTATTTTATTTAATATATAAAATGTGTATTTAACGCATATTTTCTTGATACTGCAGGATTCCACATGGCAATTGAACCTAAAGAGCGTGCATGGTTCCATTCATTACAATGGCCGAGGAGACACTCCTTGCAATGACACGTGTCCTTGAGATGCCCAGATTCCAAGGTTGAGATGAGAAGGAACCCACCCACAGTGGCTCTTATCAACGGCGATGTGTCTCCAATGTTTTTTAGACACTCGTTTTTTATGAAGTCCGACACCCCATTTGGAAAGTTGTGAAAATGTGTCTTCACATTGTTTTTCAGAATCAGACCGCTAAGGGATCTGGTGGGTTCATCTGCAAAGAAAACATGAATAAAGGTCAGCTTAAGATCTAAGAAAATCTAGATCAGAAAAAGCATAAGGTATCAAAGACAACAGCACTACAAATAACCCAAATAATGAACATTTGGACAAGCCCTATATTCTTTTAACAATTCTATCTGGCAAAAACATGTGTTCTCCATTTAACTTTCAATCCAACTAAGTACTGTCTCCAAGCTTTGGGATATGACATAATCCAGTATCATAGGAATATGTACACACAGCATTAGTAATAATGAGTTAAAGTTGAATATAATTACATGGCTAATTTACAACTGAACGGAGGCATGGGCTGTAGACAATGTTGTAACTACAGTAGCTTGAAGCGCCAACGTTACAAATCCAGGACCCAGTTTACACACTTTTTCCCTTAAAATGACACAAAATAATGGTCTGTGAACATGTAACAATCAGTATCTGTACATTTGCAATCCCAAGGCTGTTGATGATCAAACTTCTGTGCAAAAGGATAGACCCACCAACACAAACATCCTCAATATCGGATTAATGGCAAGATTTTGAAGTGCCTGTTTCATTGGATTGTTCCAATCCACAACCTACGTCCATCATTTTTAGAATTTGGTGGTTCTCTACAAAGAATCACCCATGTCAAAACAAAACTCCTATTCATCATCCTAACCCAGATATACTGCTACTCGGTGTTGGACAGGTTTCAGTATGTGCTATGTACTGTATGTGCTTCTCTGTCATTAATATTGTTGAAACAGAAAACAGAGGTACTGGTATTTTCTTAGAAGATGAAAATGTAGATGTTTGCCAAAGTGGCTAGCAGTACAATGAGGTATAGTACTGTACACAGGAATCAGCAACTGTAGTGAGAATGTCACGAAAGCCAAGTGGGACAGGTACTAAGACTGAGGTAGGGACTATGGTCCAAACTTATCAAGGTCTTTATGCCAAAACGCAGTTTGCACCATTTTTGTTATAATCGTGTCATGCGGATTGGCAATTTAATTACGTAAGCAAACATTACCCGTCATGCTATTTCTATCATGGGCTACATTTCAGTGTGAAAACAACATTCTTCTTAAATATCCTGAGGGATAATGCCCCTTATCACTTCATACCAAATACACATTAATGTTACGAGTTGACACCAATAATGACTCACTCTAACAAACGCATTATTCCAGCCGACTGACTGTATTTTCACAAGTTCGTCATAAATTTGAGAGAGACTAACTGAAGGTCGTGGGCCAACCCATTTACAGCATGACAATTATTGAGAAGAATAACTAGGGAAATAGATTTTTAGATTGCAATTGAAATGCAACATTTACTTTACAAAGTTTCAAATGTTGGAATAAATGTTAGTTTGCATCCCAGTATAATTTACTTGGCCAGTTTATTTTGGTATTGTTGTCTTCAGTCACCACATGCATAAATCCACCACTGATCCAGGACAGAGAAGTGCAGCTATGTGTGTACAGTAGACCCTGTCATTTGCCCATAGTAAAATTATATTTGTAAAATCTTCCAACATTTATGAAAAGGCATAACAAAACAATAAAAGAAACAAGATACCAGCATGTGAGTGACCTAGTTACACAAAGAGGTGTGGTAAGCATATCTCAGCTTGAAACTACTACAGTAATGCATGATGAATGCACTGCCCTGTGACTATTCACAAAATGGAACGATAGAAAGAAAGAATCAGCCTCTCTTACCTTCTGATTTCAACTTTGTTAAGACAAAGATCAAGTAGTTGTTGAAGTCTGGATACTGATTTAGCTGCTCAAGTTTCTAGAAGTCAGTGGTGTTAAGGAACATTGGAATAACTGAACAGAAAAAAAAAAACAAGTGATGTTTCGTAGATTGAATGACGCAAAAATTCATATAGACTCGAGTGGTGCTTATTAATCTCCAGTAAAGTGAGCTGGGTAAAAAAAATAAATAATAATATATCTATAACGAAACTGTACAGCTCTGCTGTGTGCCTGTGTGTACTATTCACCATGCCCATAGTGCTGTGCAGTGATTGTCATGTGACTATGCAATCTAGGCGGGAAATTTAAAATACTATACAAAGTAAACAAGAAAATGGAGGTCTCTAAAAAGGCTAAACATGTGTCTGCAGCAGATCATTTACACAGCGATGGAGGTAAGCTCTTCTGTTCATCCAGCAACGTTACTGTATCACTACCAAGAATCAGCTGTTGACAGGCATTTAGATTCAAGTATTCACCGAAAGAGAAAGGCAGAAATCCAGAGCAGTATTACTGCTTTACTTGCAAAGAAACAAAAAACGGTGACTTTCACATTCTAGAAGGCCAATGAAAACAGTGAAGCATGAAACACATTACATTTGGACCAGAAAGAGGCTTTTGTTTGCACAAATATACCTCTTGAAAAATTGGACAACCAAAAGTTATGTAAATTCTTCAGACTGAGTGTAGCAAAGTGTCATTCGTTCATCAGCCTAGCTGAGACATGAATACTGACCTAAAGATGCTGAGTACTACAAGCAGGAGATTATGGAATTGGTAAAACAGTCTGGTTGCTTGTCAGTGGTCACTGATGAGTCGACCGATGTCCAAGATCAGTATGTTTTACACATTGTATTTGTTTTTCAAGACCTAAATGGTGAACATGCATCTAACGTACAAGAACTGAAAGCTGTCCTTGTAGATACACTTTACCTACAGGCTGTTAATTACAACACCCTTTCACAAGCTAACTGTAAATTGCTTGAATAACTGGGATGTTGATTTTGATGATGTCTGTGCATTTATGTTTATATTTGATGTTTAAAAAAATAATAATCTGTACACATAATTAATAAAATAGTTCTGTGCACATTCCGCGAAAAACGACACTTTACCCATGATACTGTCGTGAATTTTAAAGAATTTCCGCCATTTTCACAGGGCCTTACACATAAGATGGCAAGTTAGATGTTTTGTGTTGCACAGTGAACTACTTATCAACAGGTCTTCGCTACAAGAATACCAAATGCAATCATACACTCGATTTGTAAGTTATCAAGTTCCAATAATAACGAACATGCCAATCATACAGAGTAAAATTCTTGTGTTAGGGATAAGACAATGTGCTCACAATGTATGCAGTTATTAATGATGATCACTAATGACAAAGCCCTAACCATGGGTCTGGATCATGCAGTGCTATGCAATCTGTCTCAGATGTAGAAATTACTAAAATTAGCAATGACAAACCGAATACAAGTTACTGTCTAATAGTACAGCTATGGCCAAAAGTTTTTAATCACCTAGAATTTTTGGATTGAGGCATGATTTTATAAAAAGTAGTATAAACTTAGATATTTTATTTATCATCATGTAATCAAAAAAACTACAAAATGATATCGCAAAAGTCTACCAGAGCAGGGGTGCTGGAACTAGGGGTGCAGCAGGCTTTGCATGGCTTCCATCATGGGGTTACAGTTTTGTGCAATGGCTTTCAGCACCCCCACTTTAAAAACTGTTCTAGTGCCACTGACCGGAAGCCATAATAGTACAGTATTTCATGTTCGATTTCAACACGTCACATTTCTCAATTTTTGTCAGTTTTCGTTAAGTAAATGGAAAACTACAAAGCGGTGTGTAATTCAATATGTTAACGTAACAGTATTCAGCAGGTTTCATTCGATTTTATGAATCAAAATGTGTTAATTCTATAGGGGGAGAGAACACTTTTGGCCATAGCTGTAGGCCCAGGTGAATAAGCCCCTCCATACATAGCTACATTATAGTATAGGCGGATGTAATTGGTTATCATAGTGTATGCCAAAACAGGCTTCACGAAAAATAAATACAGTCAATCCAAATAGCCTTGACAGTGTGTATAGACAGTATTCATATCTACAGCGTCTAACATATTACTATTGTACTGACATCGAGTATAAAACCGTCATACAGGAGTGACTCACAGCATACCGACTGTAGAAAAGCAGCTATTCCGCCATCACCCAGGTTGTGTTTATTCGGGAAATTATACGCAACGCCGGGGAGAGTATACGCCTTCCACAGAAAAAAAAAAATTAATAAAAATAAAACATATATGATCTGCAATATTGATATGTTCAAATTATTTTGTTCCACTCGAATAAACAATATATTTACCTGGTCCATGCATGCTCGAATCGGTACCGCTAAACTATATTTTTTAAAAAAGGCACAATCCATCGCACATGCAGCACAGATTTGTTAAGAGGAAGCTAACCCCCTCAAACCATTCAAATCATAAGCAGACTATTTAAAAAAGACATTTAAAAATACAATAAAACTAACTTTAACTACAGTTAAAAGAAAACAACAGCCCGCTGTTCAATTACTATTGGTGTCGAGCAACCCGCCGAGCAGTGTGATTATTCTGCATCCCGGTTATTACAAAACCTCAAATGATATACTGTGTACAACACGAGAATAAACCCCGCACATCTCTTCCGATCGCCCTGCTCTGCTCTTAATATTATTAATAGCAGCATTATTAAAAAGGATGCTTGCTGGACGGTTCGTTGTGTGGAGGTATCCGGAGACTGGGACTCTTTCAGAAGCTGTAGAATTTGCTGAAGTCCTTGCTCATCTGGTTTCCACTCGTACTCCATCTTGGTTTGCTGCAATGAGATCAGACACACAATACAATTTGGGATGAAAAAACAAACAAACAGATGACCTTCAATTAACACGGAAATCGGTGCTCCAAGCTCTAATGTACCCTGCCAGACAGACAGCCACACACGTAGTCGCTATACACTCACCTGTGTTTTGTTCTTTAGTGAATGTTATACGCTAAGTTGCACAGGCCTGAAACCGCACCAGCATTCAGCTTTGCAATAAGACCCGATCAGGCGGAGTCATGGCGCATTTACAATCCTGCCCTAGAACATGCACGCGATTTCCGCCGGGTCCTAGCGCACATCGAATTTCGAAACATGGGCAGGTTATTGCTAAATATAATACTGCTACGTACAGACCCTTGGGCGAATTTGTAAACACAAAGAAGAAAACCTTGATTTCAAAACGTTGAACACGTTCCTTAATTGTTGTAAATACCCCATGTAGTTGGATACTACAGTAGTCTTTAAAAAAACAAATACACACTGTTAAAAAAAATAATAATAATTTTTACAGATCAGCTATAGAGTGGATGCAGACATGTACTTAATTCAAAATCGGTCAGTCAATGATGAAAACGACTGCAGCAGAACAAGCAAAAAGAACAGACCTACCACTGGCAAGATCTGCTGTGTCACTGGCAGAAATCAATGGCTCAGCCTGGGAAGAAATATGCAGGCAGAGCCCGCTTAGTACCCCGTGGTCCACAATGTGCAACATGCTGAACTGAAGACAGTGTGCTACATCAATAATAACAAACACAAAGTCAACTAACAGTACACTGGCTAGTGTAATACAAACGTCACCTCTGATACAAACGTTTGTAAGCATACAATACAATGCATTTGTGGCTGTCCTGTAAAGTGGAGGTATAGGCTACATTTTTTAATGAAAAAAAAAAGTGAAAATGTAATATTGATTTTATTTTAATGCACGTTTCTGTAATTGATAAAAACATGCCTTTGCTAATCATATATTTGTGTAATACAGTACATCTTTTTTCAGACCAAATAGTTAAAAATAATGAACTAGTCAAGGGGCAATATAATCAGACACATGCAATCTGAACCACTTGTAATTAAATGGTAGATCAAACCAGTCATCACAGATACATTCCTCAGTAAAATGCTGTTCTACTGCTGCTCTAGTTATGCATAATTCAATTTCACAGAATAGCAAAGGGACATTTTACCAAGATGATTCAAAACTTGAAAGAATATCTGTTTGTCTACATCTAAAAGACAATAAGTAATCTGCCAGGGCAGTCGCTGTTTTTGTAAATGGATACACACTGTAACCATGAGAACATGGGTGAAAGTGATGCACACAAGGTCTTTACATCACAATGCAATTTGCAATTTGTTTTGTATCAGAGTTTTGCTGCTACTCGTACCTTTAAATGCTTAAATGAACCACAAGAGTTGCTTGTTACTATGTTACATTACCAGCTTGGTTCTCTTTTCACACACAAAAAAATTAAGCACATTGCATTTTGGTGTAAAGCCCTTGGTTATCCAGGCACTGTGTGTTTATTTACAATGTAGAGTGTTCAAGTAACTATCTGCTGTTCAAGCACTGATTAATTCCTGTGACCGAACCCCATTCACATGCTGTATATGTACTGTATACAGGGCTTGAATTTCAGTTTTGTGTGCTGGGGGGATTTCCCCCCTATGCTGCAGCCAATGGGGGGAGATGCCAAAATTTTTGCAGGGAATGCAAAAGAAAAGGCACTTTTCTATATATATATATATATAACTGCATCATCATTCACACTGGTGTTGCTTAAAATAAGCTGTTTTCAGGAGACCTACAGCTGTTCATCACTGTGACACAGAGCACTCTCCATTGCTTTTGCCATTATCTGACGTGAAGTTTTTGCATGCAGCAGAAGAAAAAGGTGCTTTTCTTTTTAACCAGAGCTCCGTTTCTTTTCTATTTTTTAACTCCTTACACTCTGCTCTATTTCCGCCTGTTTTTCACTGTTTTCATTTATGTATGTTTAACAACTGGATAGTTTGTACTGCATTCATGTAACATATCAAATGAAAGGCCACAACATTTCCTTTCATATTATGTAAGTTGCAACAGGTTCAGGCATACTGTATGTGGTAGAAATGAGTATATATGTTAAAAAAAAAAAAAAAGTTTTTCCAAAATAATCATGTTTGTGGTCACTGCTATATATATATACTGTAATCATAGATGGCTTCAAAAAAAAAAAAAACACTTCACCATTGAACCTCAATATGAAATTAACATGGGGGAGAAAGCTGAGCTTCTAAGCTTTCCAACGATACCGTCCCTTTCTGTCTAGCTGCTATGGAGCAATCGGCTCAAAACGAAACCTAAGCTGTGAACTCTGTCACATGATGAGAGGCTTAACGTAGTTCCGGCTAGGAGTACACCATACGCAGTGTCTACAAAGGTACCACGAAATGTTCCTGTCAGGACAACTGAGGAAGTCAGCACCTCATGTTAATTTTTTTTAAACTAACAAAAATGCTTGTTCACTGCCAAACATTAACTACTTTAGATGTGTAATGGCTGCAGTATAGGTTTAGGGAGAGGATTATTCATTGTTTTATTAACAATAATATGATAACCAATCAGAGTGCAGTATCCTGACAGGAACATTTGGTCGTACCTTTGTAAGGACAGCTACCGCATACACACACTGAATACGTCTTTCGAAAGCCCCAAGTCTGTACTTTTAACAAGCCATGAACCAGGTAGGTGGCTTTTACAGGGCCTGAGTAATATGTGCGTAACCTTCGGTGCGCTGGCGCCCCAAAATGAATGGGGCTGAGTTTTAAGAGTTAAAGCGAAAGTCACCGCTTGTAAAACAACACCTAGATAGACTTAATATCCTGTTTTTTTTCAAAACTCTTTACTTACTGCAGTGTACTGAGTTTCTATAATCCTTAAAGATAGTGGCCGAGAATCACGTACGAGAAAAAAGTCTTGCGGTACTTAAAATATCCAGCACTACTTTTATTTATTCATATATTTTAACCAGAACTACTCAGAATGCGGCTCATAGTGCTTTCGTTACTGACACCCACTTCCTTATAGATTGTTGTAGTGTTTCAGGCATTCTAAATTGGGATTTTCCTGCACTGAAAGTTGCAGATATGCGGGAGCAACTTGGAAATGTGCGATTCCCGCAATCCCGCGCTGAAATTCAAGCCCTGTGTATAATTAACATCTATTCAAAAAACAGAACACCAGTGACTGAACAAGACTTGAACTCAAAACATGAAACTATGGTGCCTTTGATGAAAGGGTTTAGAAAAAGAAACTTAAATTATTAAAATTAAAATTAAAATTCCATTACCAATCTCAAGGGTGAGAATTGAAGCGTGGAAACGGATTCTTAATTCTTTATTCAGTATCAGGATTTTTATTGCCGGGTTTTAATTTAATTTTGATGCTCCTAATCGCATCAGTTAAATTGTCACATTATGAAAGGGAGCAAACATTATAATGTTCCTAATTATACTTAAATGCATTATACAGAACAGATATCTGATAATGGTCTATGTATGGCAGGTAAACAGGCCAATTAAGTATGGCATTTTAAGTATGGCCTCAGGCATGCATAAATGCCCCTCTTCTGAAAGCAGCACATCAAAAATGACTTGATTTGATGCGACTACATCATATTTTATTGCGTTTTAATTAAATTATTTGAACAATTTCCCTACGACTTGAAACACGTGTTCCATTTGGATACGGAGTTCCCAGGTGCATACTACTTTTTGCACCAATGGCATTTAGAATAAATGCTGCTTCTTCACATTCATGGCACTCAATTTAGGAGATGGTTATCACTTGGGAACAGGACTATACTGTGGAAAGGAGGAGGGGAGCAGTCCTAACTGGTTACTGTATTAACATAACATGCAGCTTGGAATCCAAATGCACAGGGAAACAAAGGTGTAGTTTTCTTTACAAAGACAAGATACCTCACTGTACTCCAGTTAAACTAAAGCAGTAGTTCTATCCAGGGTTAAATCTTGCAGGGTCTATTGTTGAGGTGCTTTATACCAATCTGCATCTGTTCAGCTTTTAGTTTTAACCGGAGAATAACACATACGTTCAATTAGAAGTTATCTGGCTAGGTATGAATGTTTTTTGGGGGGGATTTGTTTTTCATTATTCAAAGATCAGTATCTTCAAATATATGTTTTAATACACAGGAAGCTCCAAAAGTATGGTGGTACCCCCACAAGAATAAAAGGAATGCTTATGTTTATGCTAATATAATAACATTCATGAGTATTGGTAAACTGATTTGGTGATCAAACTACATTTCATTTATGACAAAATGTTTACAGCGTGTCCCAGTTGTTTGCATTTGAATGCTCTATAGTATGTTTCCCCCCTTCTTTTCAATAAAAGTAATCCAATGCTAATTTCTTTAACTTGCTATTAGCAGCATTAGGTGCCATTTTGATCTGCTAACTACATAATGATTTTCTTTCTGAAGGTCAGGGCTTACTCTCTGATAATGGATTCCTGTCCTCCCAGTTCACACGATAAGCTCAATTATTGTCATTTATTTTATTTTTTTTGCACCAAGAGACTACTCTCTGATTAGGTGGATATCTGATATTCACTTACTGTACATAAAACAGTCTGCACAATCCCATCAGCCAAACCTGTTCGAAATAAAACCCTGACTTATATAAATAAATGATAACGCAATGCAGGTTTGCCTGTAACTGAATTACAGTAGGTCAAAATCTAGGCTAGAAGCCAAAATTATCCCACAAATTAGGCCTTAGTAGTCAAGCTTTCCCTGCCCACTGAGGATACTCTTCCTTTCAACAAGACTCTGCCTGGCTGAAAGCACTTTCAAGCCATCTATTTATGACAACACAATTAACGTGAATTGGCTTTTAGTCTTCTAATTTGGTTTGTATTGTTCGACTGATGGTAGTATTAAGCTATACCTCCTAAGTGAGTCTTGCACCAGTCATTACTTTTTAAAATGTTTTTGAACAGAATAAATGGGAAGATTTATTAGCAGACCATGTCATAAAATAAATGCCCAATTACAAACACACAGGTCGATCCACATTTTCCATAATGGAAATTTGTACAGCAAAATAAAATACCCATGTACTTTATCTAGTGCCTCTATCAGTCAATTTAAAAAATACAGTTTATCCAATTCTAAAGCTATTCATCTTTTCTCTATTGTTGCCTCTATCTGGTGTTGTTTTTGTTCGGAGCTGGCCATGTTGTTTGATCACTACTCGTTTACATGCACAAGGAATAAATACTTTTGCAATTGATTCTTGTAACCCTTTACGGTACAAGGAACATACTGTATGCATCCCACAAATACAAATCATACTAACATTCTTACTTTTGCAATGAGGCGCACGACACAGGGTTTGAAATTTACTGACAGGCTGAATCTGGTCATTCAAATGGCCAGTTTCCTCGAGATACTTAAGTAAGTCTCAAATGTTTTTTTTAAGAATAAACCGTTTGAGCCACTGCTCAATTCTGTGTGTACCTTAAGAGGTTATGACAAACTCAATTAGGTTTGGAGGAATCATTGTTTCTTAGCCAACTTGACACCCTCAACCTAAACGTCATTTCTACTTGTGCTGATATTCAGCCAATAGCCACCTAATAACTCTACCAGGAATAACACCTCTGTTCCACACAGGTCTAGCACCCTGCAATGTTTTACGCAATTCCTCGCTGTCTTATTGTCATAGAAATTGCAGTAACCTGCCCTCTATCTCACGTGGTTAATTTGCAAGCCTATTGTATGCGTACAAGAGCCACTGGTGGCAACGCGATAATATTACTTCAATGTGACTGTCCTGGAAGACGCTGCCAAGTTTAAATTTTTTGAGTCAACAAAATGTGTATGAGGAACCATTACATTCCATTTTCAAAGGTTTTATTTAAATTCAGATTACGAAAAGGTAAGAAAATGCTTCGTTTGTGTTGCCAAGCAACAAGATACACTTTTTTTTTTTGTTGCTATCTGCGGAATGAAAACGTGACGTACTATAGACACTACATCCTAAAAAAACCCAAAGAAAATAGAAACAGGATGCTTAACGTTCAGCTACAAAACGGAATGAATTACTTAACTGGATATTCTTTTTTTAATATACGCAACAACTGGAAATGTAAATAGTTACACTTACCCAAACCATCACAAAGAATGTGACCCCAAGTGAAAACGTCCAGAAGTTGTTAATTTGGTTTCTACTTTCCTGCTGTTCTGAGAAGCTGTGTCTCTTCCCCTTGATCGAAATGGCTGAAATGAAATAAATTTGTGTAGCTCTCTTATCTAGCGCTGGATCTGGTTGGACAGAATCTCTACAAATTGTGAGGAGACAGCGTTACCAGGGCAACCACATCCTGAGATCTTACAGCGGGTTCCCAACGTCATTGCAGCTTCGTGCTTTGGACAATTATTATTATTATTATTATTATTATTATTATTATTATTATTATTATTGTTATTATGATGATGATGATTATTACTTTTGTATTTGGATGAATTATGTGTTTTCTGTAATGTCTAAGCATTTTAACAAAAGTCTTAGCAATTCCTTCAACCACCAGAGATGATTGCCCGTCAACGCTTCTATCAACGATAGCAGAGTAAAAAAAAAAAAAAATAGCATTCTCTTTATTGTTTATGTCAAGAACAATCCACAGCAATATGTTTCATTTCAAGCAAAGTATTCATGTAAGAAATTATCTTTTTAGAAAAACAATCAGTTGTTATGTTAAACTGAATGGGCATTCCAAATGTAACTGAGTGCTGATTAAGTACTAGGCTAAAAAAAGTGAAGAGGGCGGGCAGCCATTATTCACGCGCAGGAATAAAAATACAACAATACATTTATTTCAAGGGCTTGTAATTAGTTGTAAATTGTATAGTGTACTTTGTATGACCCTGTCGTTATATTAAATTAATACAAATACAATGAAGTCAAGGCAATTATTGTACAGCTCCGGGTGATCTTGTTTAAACATTTTGTATTTATGTTTTATCCAGAATCTATTTTTAATTTTAAACTAGAACGAGTCATATCTTGCCAAGTACCACCGTGGGATTTGTAGACAATTCATCAAGCAGTTGAAAATACTGACCACACAAGTATGAAACTATTTTGCACTGCATAGGCCTAGGATGCATTTGCTACATCTGCTTTGATTTAGTATTCTTGTAGATGCCCTGCACCGAATTATCTGTGACAGGCAAAGGGAGTTGCTTCATATTTCTATGGCATGCAAAAGTTATTACACCTAGTTTAGAAATCCAATCAAATCCACCCCTACACTTCATTCTGTTCCCATTATAATATGTGGAATATGGCAGCATTCATTTTTTTAATGAGATTGAAATGACCCTTTCTTCTGGAGTGTCTGATATGCATGCCACAAGATATGCACCACACGATGTGAATAGTGCAAGCCAACTCAAACTGAGATCAACTACCATCGCAGTGCAGCACTGGAGCTGTATTTAACTACATATCTTTTTTCAGTATGTAGTTAAATACTTTCTCTGGCTCCTTAGAAATAGCTTCTCAAGATCCCTTTCTAACCTGTTCATTTTGACTGTTTTGCTGACAGCCTGGATCTGTACAGTGCTGTAAATCTGGCGCTGTGTCTCACAGGCCTGATCTGTACAATGTATCGTTTGCTTAATCCATCAATAAGCCAGCCACTCTGTGGTTCACTTGCCAGCTTGTCGGCCTCCTTGATTGGCTCTACTCTGGACACTTCAATAGCACGGATTAAATGGCAGGTTTAAGAAACCTGCTTAACAGCTGGTGTTCCGGTGATGGAACAGCAAGGTTTTGGAATGCAGACCAAAGTAGATGTTGCTGTTATTGCAGTACGTGCCTCAACTCTTAACTGTATCTCTAGTGTAATCTGCTATAGCCTGCACGTGTTGTAATTTTAATGCTTAAAACCTCTCTGATTACCAAACCAGCTTTAGAAGCCATGGACCAATAGATTGTACCTGCTGTCAATGTATTGTTTAACTATTCTAAAACTGTCTTCAGTTCACACCTTTAGTTTATAGACTGATAGACGTCACACTTTATTTATCAAGATGTTGGTCATACTTGGTACACACTGTACATGTATTCTGTGATTATCTCTGTCAAGTTTGATTGCAGATATCATACAAGAAAAATGAAGGCTTTTGTGCCAGTTATTTTAGAATTAAATTGTAACTGTTCTTTTACCTAATACACTTATTGATCATTGGTTAAGAACAGCTACACAACATTGCTGAATGGATCAGTCAGGTGAACAAATTGTTTCCTTTCGGTGGTATTCTCTGATCAGGTTAAACCCTGGTTTTAAAAATACCATTCAAAAAACAGGATCACCCTAATTATTATTAATTTCTTAGCAGACACCCTTATCCATGGCGACTTAGAATTGTTACAAGATAGCACATTATTTGTATATACAATTACATTTTTATTTTACAACATTATTTTTACATACAATTATCCATTTATACAGTTGGGTTTTTACTGGAGCAAGGGTACAGCAGCAGTGCCCACCATGTAGGATTGAACCCACAACCCTCTGGTCAACAGTCCAGAGCTCTAACCACTACTCCACACTGCTGCATTCTGACATACATTGCTTTCCTTAACATATATTATTATACTAACATATATACGGTAGTCTAAAATATGCATTTTATATAGTCCAACAATATATACAGTAATATATGTGCTATACACTGTCTAAATATTCTATGCATGTAAACCTGAAACATTAGCACTGAAAATGTGTTTTTTGTTGTTTGTTTATTTGGCACCAAATTACAGGAATGGAAAATGGATGTCTTCCAGTGCTTACAACAGCAGCATAATTATGTTGTGTAACTAGAAATAACCTTTAGCAGCATGGCCACTTTGTATAATAACACAGGCAGCATAGTGCCCAGCTGACTCTCATAGTCCACTACATTACCATCCAACAGACTGGAAAAGAAGACACCTGCCACATAATCCTAATTCCTCTTTGCAGCTATCAATCAGATGTTGCTGTAGGGTGAAGGCAGAAGAAATTAGTGGTTGATGTGAACCAGTTCATTTACACACATTCTCTTAATAAGCTAGGCACGAATCACTACATGCATGCGTGTGCATTTTAATTGAATACATTCATCACTGCCACTATGATAGTTCTTGTTTATTTTTTGCAGAAGGTACCTTTGGTTTTCTTGACAGTTTTTGTCAGTCCTCCATGACCAATCGCTAGTCGATTATCACGATGGAAAAACACTGGCTTTGACGGAGGCGCAACTCAGAACACTTGTCTAATTCCCCTTCCCAAGATGGCTACCACATGCCGACTCTATACATAATGTATGCTCCATCTTGCTGCAGACCTGCGGGATGATAGCTCTAGAGTCAACACCTGATGGGAGGCCTGATTTTACCCCACCTTTTTACCTTGCCAGTCATTTTATAATTAAATACATCATATTTTTGAAGATATCAAACAAAACATAAGACAAAAGCTAATCTAAACAATTGACCATTCCTGTATTAAAGTTTATCTTGAATGAGGAAAGGCAGCAACTATTAAGAAAAAGCAAAATTAAGCCTATATTTTCATTTCTTTGAAAAAAATGGTTAAAAAATAGTCCGAATTGAATTATTAACAAAAAATAGTAATAATAACAGCATTACGCTTGATGTATGATCCCATTGTAGAGAAATTACACAATGATTAAATTGCACTTGGTCAATGGCCAAAATGTGTTGTTTGCAATGGCAACGGAAACCCATATTCATTTTAATTGGAGGAGGGTTATTGATGGGGCTTCTCACAAACATTCAGTTCCAGCTATTAGCAGATATTAAAACACACACAGTGCTCACGCTTTACATTTCTCAACTTTAAATGATGAATCCCCTTGCTTTAAGCTCACTGGCTGTGTAATAATTCATTTTCTTATAAAAAGATGTGCAGGAAAAGACTAATGATTTTACATAACCCCAAAACTGTTGTAATAAAAGAATAATAAAATAAGAAAACGTGTGTGTTGGTCTGAAAATAGCTGCAGTTTCCAGTACCGGTATATCATTGTATTTTAATAAAAAAAAGATCATAGGAGTTTGCCTATAGATGGTATTGCATTTTATATTAGAATCCCTTTAATCATGTTCTTCACTAGAGTCCTGCTTTGCAATGTAAATGCAAGGTTTTTAAATAATTATTATTACTGCTTTTCCTGGTAGTGAGAACATGAATTGCTATGTGTTGAATATTGAATAAGCAGCTTCACCAGTACTGGTACTGTTTGTATTTCCATGTCCTGCATGGCTGCTTACTGAACTCAGAATTAGCATACAAGAAAACTATTCTCCTCAACTTAATAAACTTGGCAAACAATACTAAACCATACAATATCTTACAGAAATTATAAATCCTCTGACATTTTCATATATGAACTTGACATAAAGAAGTTTTAGTTTTATAACTAAAGATTCAGGTTTAATAACCAAATATTGAAATATGACTAGTATATCTACAGTAGACTAAACACATTTTTCATATGCTTTTTAACAGTTAATGTCCAATTTCTGCAATAAATCTCAACTTTCTGGGATGTATTATTCTGGGATGTATCTTTCTGGGCTCAGTACATCAAATTAAATTATTGTTCTCTCTGAAATAATAATCAAGGCAGCGCACTGTATATACAGTATACTGCAGTTAATCAAACTATGCAGGAATGCAACAGATGGTGCCTTGCTGAGTGTCAGTGCAATTTGCTGATCCAGGACTATTAAAGGAACTGTCCCCTGGGATACATTCCAAAAGTTCTATCTTCAGGCCTCCATTGGATGAACTCCATAACAGAAGAGAAATATGTATCGTGACATAAATATTGCAGACATGCCTTGCTGTGGCTACAGCAAATTAACACCGGCTTTTGATTAATGTTATAAAGTGTGTGCACACAAATAGAAAGGTTTCATGATTTCTTGGGAAGGTACTAAAGCATTAACAAAGAAAGCAGGATTTTCTTTCCCCAGTGGATTAAAAATCCATTCCTCTACGAGCCCTAATACCCTTCACTTCCTATTCTCAGAAGGAGTTTCAATTAAAGGGATCCTTTATATTATCTGCATAAAAAAACCTCCTAACAACTCATTTTCTGAAATGATGTGGGGAAGTATATAAGTGGCTTCAGTGCAGAGTGCAACACTTTTATGCTTCCCCACTTCAGCTTTTGGAAGTTCTGTTTTTTGCTGGATTTGCTTAAGTAAACACAATATAGCTGATAATGTTCTAAACAGAAACTACAGCACTAAAGAACACTCTTGTATCCCTTAAACATTGAAACGTCTCAGATAGTAAACTGAGCAGTCTCCTCCTCCAAGTTGGCACAGGTGTTTAAACAACACCTAGCAAGTTATCTTTTGGTTCCAGAGCCTGTTGTTGGGGGTCATTGTTTTGCTAGCAGGGAAGTTATGAACAGACAGGTCCCTGTAGTACTACTGCGACCAAGTAGCTCTTCAGCAATTCTGTTTGTGGATTATCAGAGGATAACTGGACTAGTAGCTTTTATTGAGATGGGCTCACGTTTTAAAACTGTGTTTAAAACTCACAGCAAACCTATTCCAGAGCACAGACACAGAAAACGTGAACGGATCAGTGTTTGGAAAACACTACACCACTGCGCCTTCTTCCTGGCATATAAAACCATACTGGAGTAGGGATTTTTTTTTCCCACAGCAGCATTACAAAGCGGCCGTCTGATTTAAATGTCAGCACTTGATGTGATAGCTCTCTTTCACTGGGACACCCCTAATTAGATAGACTCACATCACACACCAGAGGTCAGGTAATCCCTGCTAGTCTGCTCTAGGGCTTGTTATTGATGCCTGCACCTGCTTAAAGACTCTACAGATAAAGAGCATTGCTTATGTTGTCGGGTCAGTACTGTTTCGTAATGTCAAATCTAAAACAAATAGACCCCAGGTAATATTACAATGACTTTGTAATTTGGTATTCTGTTACATACTGCGTGCGTGATTGTCTGAAAGACACAGAAAGAGTAACTTTACACTCTTAAAAACAGGCATTACCTCGCCGCCGACTAAACATTAGGTTAATGATGCAATAGTGAAACATTAGATTAAACTGTTAATTCACAACAATACAGCACAATGTTTGCCACACGCATTTCCCAGATGGGCATGACTGTAAAAAAGAATGGATAGACAAAACCAGCTGAACATCTGAGCCACGTGCCAGCAGCCCGACATGGACCCTTTCCTGGCCTGCTTTGTAAAAAGTAGAAAACTACCTAACCTCCTGTGGTGGGATGCCCCGCCCTTGTGTGTATTTTTGTGTTTTATGTTGCATGTGGCGTGTATTTCGGCACGGGGATTGCACAATCACTTCACATGCAGAGTAAAGTGTGTATTTGTGTGTGGGCACAGGGATTGCACAAATTTGTTCATGTGCTGAGATCCAAGTGAATGATTAATTAGTAATTGAATCCTGGCACAGCTATAGTATATACAGATGCACAAATCACTTGCTCCTGCTCTAAGCCAGATTCAAACACAGGCCTTTAGAATTGATTTTGCTTTTAAGTTATAAGGCCCTACATGGATTAGCACCCAGTTACTTACAGGAATTACTGTAATATACTCCTCACCGCACTCTTAGATCACAGGATGCGGGGCTGCTGCTTATTCCAGGGTGAATACAAATAACACAGGAGAAAGCTCCTAAATTATGGAATGCTCTGCCTTCTTCTGTCAGGGAAGGTGGGACTCTTACTGTTTTTAAGTCAAGATTGAAAATGTATTTTTACAATCAAAACTGCATTTTCCTTTTGTCCTTTTTTAAATTCCAATTGTATTATTTGTTTTGTTTAAAACTCTTTCAATTGTTCTGTTTCTACAGACACATGCAAGGATTTAATTGTACATTGTGTGTGTGTGTGTGTGTGTGTGTGTGTGTGTGTGTGTGTGTGTGTGTGTGTGTGTGTGTGTGTGTGTGAAGCACTTTGGGATCTTTGTGATGAAAGGCTCTATAGAAATGGGAATTGTTGCTGCTGTTAATGTTGTTGCTGTTGCTGTATGTGCCTCGCCCCCTCACAAGTATACTCTACTGGAACAATAACAGGTTTAATTGTATCATAAAGAGCTAGTATTGCAGATGTGCTGATGTCAGCTTGTTGGAAAGGCATGTGTAGGCTCTGGGGGAAGGCATGTATAGTCATTCAAATTGTTAGTTTGCTGCTGAGTAGTCAGTATTTCCTTGGATCACACTGTGTGACAGATGATCGTCATTATGGTGCACGGTGCACTGTGCAGTGATGTCACAAAGGGCTTATGATGCAGTAGATTATTGGAACAGGGTGAAAGTCTTAAAGCTGCAGTGTCCCTCTCTTGGTGTCTGTCTCCTGCACCATTCTATAATTCAGAGATCTGTGGTTTGAGCAGCTTGCCACAACATCACTTTATCATGTAACTGTTTGTAGCTTGTTATAGGGAGCCTATTGCAATAAAGACCTATTACATGTTAGATCTGATGATTTTCAAAATGGGCTTATAAATTTGCAGCCTTCTTTACCCTATATTGATAAAAGCTATTTTTAGATGTCACACTTATTCTCTGTGTTTTAAATCTATGTTTCACTGTAACATTTTATTCATTATAACATTCTTTACTCCTTCCACAGCTGCACTTTACTAGTTGCAACCAACAGTGGCATATTTAGAAATACTAAAAGAAACAGATTTATTTCAATGACAAATGTTTCTACTAGAAGTCTCTTCAATGCTGAAACGAGTTTTGATCCATATTCCTGTATCACTGGGTGATGTGTGGACTCCCCCCGGTTGATAAAGTGTGTAGGATCCCATGAAGAGGAATGTGCGTCTATTTTGCTCGTATTAAACACTAACCTTGCAGAGGTGTGAATGGAGCTGCAGTGTCGTAGTTACTTTTCAGCAGAACATCAAGATGGAAGATTTTGTCATTCGAAAAAGAAAAAAGGAAATGTTACAGTAGTATGTTGGAGCAGCCTTTGGCAATACTGGTATGGGGTTTAATAGAGAAAACAGATCAAAGCAGATTCCTCTGCAAGTTAGACATCTATTGTGATGGATAAGCCATTGAAGATGTTGCAAATGCTATTTTCTTTTAATACCATTTGCACCCCCTGGTGGTACAGAAATAATAGTGCTCTGTCTTTTAATGTGTCCTGTTCTTTAAACCCTATTTCGTACAATGATGCTCATACAAGGCACTGCTTTGTCTGAGGTCCACTATAATGATCTAGAACCAGAGCAGCACAGCAAGCAGTGCCAGTGGGACCCTCCCCCACATTACAAGCATGCCTCAAGCCTGCACAGCCCTGTTAAAGTTCACCACAGGATTTGTACATGCTCATAGTGCAGTGTCCCCATGATTTTCCTACAGTTCTAATGTTCAAGGTGTTGCAACTGCCACAATCAGACCATTTAAATAACAGATTTAAATAACAGTATACACTTAACACAAAAGCAGCAGTTTTAAAGTTACATTAAAACCCACAAAGATAAGAAAGCCATTTTATACAAGTGCGTTTTTAGTCTTGACTTGAAAACTGTAACAGTCCCAGCTTTCCTGACAAACAAAGACAGAGCATTCCATAACTTAGGACCTACCTGCCGTGTTGCTTTTGTTGACCCTAGGAATAACCAGCAGCCCCACATCCTGTGATCTCAGAGTGCAGTTTGGAAGATACGGGGTCAGTGACTCCTGCAAACTTCTACATTGGGAGCCAATGTAAAGAGGCCAAAACAGGGGTAATATGTTCACTTTTCCTGGTTTTAGTCAGAATTCTAGCGGTGGTATTCTGAACAAGCTGCAAGCGGGACACCACATGTTTTGGGATGCCAGAAAAAAAGTGCATTACAATAATCAATTCTAGATGAAACAAAGGCATGCATTAGTCTCTCAGCATCAGGTACGGAAATAATTGGTCTAAGTGTGGCTATATTTCTCAAATGGTAAAAATGATACTTTAGTACTTCCCTAATATGAGTCTCAAATGATAGATCAGGATCACATATTCCCAAAACAGTAATAAATGATAATTATGGTGTGATAAATAAGACAACAAATTATTATTGAAAGTCTTCCCTTAACTACTCCAGTTGAACACTAGAGGTCACCGCTGAACCTAATAAATACAAACAACATCACCACAGGAACATTCCCTCCCAATTCTGCTCTCTTTGATATGGAAACTCACACATTTCAACAATGAACTGTTTAAACGCAAAATAATTTAATTGAATAGGAAGGAGTTTTTGTACCAACTGCTGGCAATGCAGAGTAGGTGTCCAGTAGATAGCACTGTCTCTTTCTCCTTTAAATACAATGATCTATCCTGTGTTGCATATGTCTGTGATAGACAACTACCACAAAAGAGCAGCTTCTGAACTCAAAGCACCTTAGAACAGACCACTTTCGAAAAGTAAAAACAAAAAAAACAACACTTAGGCTATGTGTGAACCGGCGACCTCGTGCACCGCTAGCAAGCGTCTAAACCAAAAGAGACGTGCTATTTTGCATTTGGGATTTTAGAGCTTTTAACCTCATCTCATCTCACCGACGGGACAGAATTTATAACGGCAGTGTATCACACAACACTGCCCGTTACACTGGAAAAACAATGCACTGATAAAACCTGACACAAAATAAAAACAAGATTTTATTATTAGCCTTTTTTTATCTATAGAAATTTAAAAAAAAAAAAAAAAAAAAAAAGCTTATTAAAAAAAAACGGTGTGATCTGTCCAATAAATAATTACAATAATTTGGCCTGTCTAAAACCCTTTAATGTTGCACTTTCATTCCAAACTACTGTGCAATTAAGGCATCAGGGGGCCGATGTAAGGGTATATGCAAAGGGATTTTCAGCTGCAAAACACCCATATGGACTTTGCTGCCCTTCCTCTGACATTTTTTTTTTGTTTGGGTTGGTTTTCGTGCTCCACACATTTCATACAGTGCTTACTGCTCTGTACGTCAAACTCACCTCACCTCACCTCTGGACTGTAACTGCGGCTGCTAACAGCCCGATGCACAGGCGGCGCTCATTGCGACCCACATTGTCATGAATGCAGCTCATTATTTGTGCGTGTTGAGTAATTTGCATTGCTCTTAAGCTTACATAGACCGCAGTGCAAAATAATAGCCTGGCCGCTGGGCAATCTGGATTTTGCAGCCGCGATTGTTTACATCAGACACTAAATATTTATGTGTAATTATTATTTATACTCAATCATCTGTCTCTCTTTTCTTTTTTTTTAAATCGCCACAGCAAAAAACTATTTCTGCTCAATAGACAACAGCAAAGTTGTAGTGTTAATGCAGAAATCAGTGACAGCACTGAATGATGGTGTTTAACTAGGATGTAACAGAATGGAATGGAATGCACAGGCTATTTTTGTGAAAACACATATTCATTAAGAGCTTGCAAGCGATTTGTCATGAAGCCGAAACAAATCACAAAATCTCAACATGTTTAAAAACATACAACAGCATTTAAGTACATTCATGATAACAGCCTCATTATAACTGGTGGAGCTGCTGCTGTTCACTTTCAGCATGTTTGTGACTGACACATCATTACCAGTGTTGTTTACATAACGAAGCATGAATAATAAGGATTGGTGACAGCAGCTACAGCTAGAGCCATTATCAGCTTCACCATTGTACCCTTAAATATCCATGGGGCAGATGGTCAAGATTTTCTGATCCGATCACCTCAACCACTAATTCATTGTGTGACCCTGAGCAAGTCACTTAACCTTCTTGTGCTCCGTCTTTCAGGTGAGACGTAATTGTAAGTGACTCTACAGCTGATGCATAGTTCACACACCCTAATCTCTGTAAGTCGTCTTGGATAAAGGTGTCTGCTAAATAAACAAATAATGATTGGTAGATTCTACTTTTACTGCTCCATCTCTTCAATCAAATCAATAGAATATCAAACAGAGGGAGCAACAAAATCCCCGCCACGTTCTCTTGTCTCCCTTGTCCCACATTGCTCCTTTGTGGAGGTAAGGAGTTCTGTCCTCCGTGCCTTGGCTGGTTGACCATGCTCAATTACCATACCATTGTTCAGGCTCCCCAGAGAGAGTGAGAGATTAGGTCAAACCTCAACACTAGTGTGGTATTGTGTGCTAGAGATGAGCCTTTCTCATATGTTTATTTCCTTATTATCTATGCTGTCTCTGTTTAATTCTAGGGATCCATGCTCTCTTGCAGGGCTTGAGACCTCGCTCCTCTCCCCCTTCACTGTCCCGGTCCTGAGCCCCAGTCAGTGAGGCAGGACAGAGGCTTTTCCTTTATGGAAAATCCATCAATAAAATTAATAATGACATAACATGCATATTAATATTGTACTGTAGAAGTGAAAACTCCAGGGAGATTAAAACACTAGAGGAGATAATAGCCTTCTGAGTGAATAAAAGAATCAAGGTTTTTATACAAGTGAGGGAGACTGTTTTCTCCAAGTACACTAGATGCGGCCTCGAGCTAGACAGTAAGTGCTTTGGTATTTCTGTTCTTGAAGGTCCTGCTTTTTATTCAAAAGGTAAGTTAAGTGCTACTTCTGCTCTGATTCCAAACATCTTTAAAAATAAAGAGGGCAGTACAAAGATGATGACAATGTATTTTAAAGCTTCTCTTTGAGCTGAGAAAGGGCAGAAGGTATATCTTTAATTGTTTATTGCTTCCTGTACAGCATTCCCTCTCCAGCATTGTAAGATCCAGCATGGCCTGTTGAATGTGACTGTCCTGTCGCCTCTGGCTCAGGGATAGAAAATGTGATGTCATGAATCAACTTCCCCCAGGTATTAGTATGACCCTATTGCAGGGCTCTAAAACAGAAATCTAGCACAGGCTTATCTATTGTATTAACTTGGCATCTCAGCCCATTGAATTGAATGGAGAGACAAGGGCTGGATGCGAGCCACTAACCTCACGGTTTAAAGCAAACAAGGAAGCTCTCTTGTTGAGAGGTAAGTATTGTTAACACATCAGCTGCTATGAGGAGATGCATTAAACTATGCAACACCAAAACTGACGTGCTTTTGTATAATGTTATAAAAAATACTTGGCAGTTTTCTAACAGTGGCACTTCATAAAGCACAAAATGGACTCAATATATGCCTCCTTGCACCCCAGTACCAGTATTATACTTATACCTGTACACACAATGTAGAGTGACCCTTTTATCAAGAGCTGCACAACTACAGTCTTAGCCAGAACTGCAAGACTACGTGTAAACTGCAGGCAACAATACACTTCCCAGTCCCATTCCCACTCCTCCAAAGCCAAATAAATGTTTCTAAGAGAAATCGAGATGTCTAGCTGGAGTTTCCTTATTTTTCACAGGAAGGCAAAGGCTTGTTGACTTCCTCTCCCCTCCCTTCCTTCCTTCTTTCCGAAGGTACTCATCTGAAAAACGAGAACAAAGTGCTTGTTCCTGTTCTCTTTCTTAAGTCACTTCAAACAGTGTCCATGCCTGTTGCTTTACTGCACTGAGATCTGAGCGAGCAGCAGGCTGACAGAGAAGGGGAGCGCAGACACTGAGCAGGGGTGAGTCATGCTGGCGTGGGCTTCACTGTGTACTTACACTAGCCTTCAATACAAACTCTTATCTGTCACAGATATACGTGATTTATTGGTATCCTTTTTAATTTGTGTTATTTAACCACATTGCTGGTTTAAAATCTGCCAGACAGGAATGTATTTATAAAAGTTTCTCCCTTGTTAGTACAGTATGTGGACTTGCCTAGAACATGAGATAAGAGCAGAGTAGTGACTGCTGTGTTGGTTTGGTGGATCATAAACGTGTTCCCACAAAGATTTACTGGGAACATTATGTGCTAAAGACATTGACATGCACATTAAAAATGACAAACCATGGAAAACTGCAGGACAGCTATGGCCAAAAGTTTTGCATCACCCTCATAGAATTAACACATTTTGCTTCATAAAGTCAAATGAAACCTGCTGAATAACATATTGAATTACATACCGTTTTGTAGTTTTCCATATACTTAACAAAAAAACTGACAGCAATTGAAAAATGTGACATTTCAAAATCTACATGAAATACTGTACTGCTATTATGGCTTCCAGTAGACTTTTGCGATATCATTTTGTAGTTTCTTTGATTACATGAAAAGACCTCAATCCTAAAATTCTAGGTTATGCAAAACTTTTGGCCATAGCTGTAGAAAAACAGCAAAATGATTCTGGAGTTTTACAGACTCGATTTTATCGATATATATATATATATATATATATATATATATATATATATATATATATATATATATATATATATATATATATATATATATATACATACATATATATATATATATATATATATATATATATATATATATATATATACACACACACACATCTTAAGAACTGCCTGTTTGTCTGTTTGTCTGTCTACTGTAGGTTGCACTTGCATTATATCATTTATCTAGTAAACCTCGTCAAATCCTGTGGAACCTGCTCAGGACATTCTGAGCAATAATCTGGGGGTACGTGAAATTGTCTCCTGTAGAAAAAAAAGATTGATTCTTGAGAGTTTTTGCAGCCATAATTAAATTGACAGAGATTCATGTGAAAGTGGGAGCTGCACTCTGCATCACTGCTGTCTACCAAGAACATTCTTGGAAATGGTTGGTGACATCACAATAGACGTTAAATAACTAAATAAATACTTTCAGTATAGACTGCTTCAATTATCAATGAATAACATGAATGACCTACTTCTTAAACGTTGGAATGAGCTCAATCAACTATCAATTTAGAACTGATCAGTTCAGTTTTGCTCCGATAAACAAACCAATGCTCAACACAAAGGCATATAGGAGGCTGTGTGGTCCAGTGGTTAAAGAAACAGACTTGTAACCAGGAGGTCCCTGGTTCAAATCCCAGCTCAGCCACTGACTCATTGTGTGACCTTGACTAAGTTAGTGAGCCTCTTTGTGCTCCGTCTTTCGGGTGAGATGTTGTTGTTAGTGTTGTTGAGAGCGGAGGAAAACAAAGTCTAGAATAAGAAGTTTTTTTTACTTTGAAACAAATGTACAGTATAAGGATTGAAAAGGGCATCCAACTGCACTAATGCTGTGTAGATTACTGTGTGTATTTACCATGAAACAGTTAGGCATTCTGATGGTTTGGCTCTGGTGCAGGTGTTTAAATGAACACTGTGGATGAAACATGATTTGATCTGAAATGGTTCCCCATTAACAAAACAAGTAAATCAAATAATAATAACAAAATGACATTTTATGATTTTGTATAGTCATTGCATTTTTATAGAAGAAACAATGTATTATTTTTCCAGCTTAGAAACAGCACATGCCCTGTATTATTCCTACCATTCAGAATATGCATGAAACCAATTATTCTCACCCGTGAAGTGTTCACTTTCATAGATTACAATTCAAAACAACTAATTAGCAGAAAGAACTCCCTAATTACACTTGATTAACTCATAACGTTTGGAAATCCACTTTTTCAGCATGTATTATTTATGGGGATGTTGGTAATTAGGTACCATACATTCTAATAGTTAAAGTACTGGCAAACATATTATTAAACTACTATCTTTTTGTTGCATTTAATCAGTCCCGTGTTTAGGGTTCATGAATGTTATAATCCTGTCAGGTCTTATAAACAAGTACTTTGTGCAGTTATTCAGCTATAAACCTCACATCTTCTCGGGGGGGGGGGGCAGAGTTGGTCCCACTTCTGGTCTGTTCCAACCCTGTTCTAAGTTGTTTAATTGAACCAATTAAACCTCCATCCAGGCCCTGAAGGAGTTCATTATATAATGTCCCCTGTTAAACCTGGAGTGGAATGGCCCTCCAGGACTGTGATGGGACACCCCTACTATAACTGTTGAATGGTTGATGTCTTAATACAGTCATTGTTATTGGTATCAGTGGTATGAAGCTGATGGCACAGTAATTTCCTATTAACAAGGGGTATCTTTGGCCTCAAAGTCAAGGTTACAGTGACCAGGCAGTAAGGCAGTGCTTGATTGACAGGTTATTGTAAAATTCCGTTTCTGTTCTTAAACTAAAATAACCTTTTTTTCTCACGGATCTCAAAAGCCGTCCCTCTCCCTGTTATAACAGATTTTAATCTTCAAAAACACGCGCGCACACACCCACACAGGCGAGGCACGCAGTGAGAAAGCCATGTCTGACAGCAAGGCAGCATTTTACAGAAGTAAAAACACTTCTCTTTTTCTTTTTAAAATAAAAAAACTACAAATGAAAATGAAAATTGGGGATGACTGAAACTGGGCTGGGGTCCAGCAGTGCTGCTTCCCTTTTATCTTTCCTTTCTTCCTCAGTAAGACACATATTTTTTTATGGTGAACTTTTTGCTGACTTTTCATTTGAACTTTCTTAAACCAGTGTATATGTTCTATTTTATTGCTCAGCCCTTGATTGACCTTACCTGCAGGTACAGTAAAGCCGGTGTTAACAGCAGACTCAATCGTTTGCATATATTGCAGCCTGCTGTAGAAGCCCACAAGTTATAATGCAGAAGACCACTTTCATCCAGCATCAGCGCTGGTCATCCAGGACAGGTTACAGCTGAATTACATTTCGCTCCTCATGCTTCCTTCAATCACATTCCTGGGGCTATATTGTCATATATTATCATTAAAATATCCCAAGCAGAAATGCAGTAGAACTCTGTTAGCTGGCCTGCCTAGCTCACAAATCCAAGTACAACGTTTTATTCTCCAATGAGTACACACTTATTTTAAGCACAGAACAGAGGCCTACTTTTAAACTACTAAATCAGAACACAAGTCGTATTTATGTAAACATAACGAGAGTAAGTTATCACAACAATATAGTTGCACTGAAACCTTTTAATACTGACAAAAACTCTCTGGATGTTACAAAGTTCTTGCTCGGACTGAATAAAGTCTGGGGGAATGCTTGACACATTAAACTGTAGTTTTATGCATACAGTTACTTGTTAAATAATTTAAAAGCAAGACAACATGATGACTAATATTCGCTTGCAAAAATTAACAGATGTAAAAATACAAAAGGACGTCCTGATATTGTTTTCACAGACTCAGTGCACGTGATCAATGAAAACAAAGCAACACTGTCATTGTATAGCATATAGTATAGGTTTGAGGCTTCTCTAGGTAGTTTCACTTGAAGCATTAAATAATGATATGAAAGTCGTTGACATGGAAAGGAGAAGTGTCCATCCTTCTATCCTAGTGAGAAGAAGAGCAGGGTAGTTTCCCAGAGAGAACTGAAAACGTATTGTAGACCAACCTTACACTGACAACGTGTTTGCAGGGGGAGAGGTGAGCTTGGAAGTGTTTACTTCCCCATTCACAACAATACACTCTCATATTTTACTGGCAGTGCAGTCAAACCTGAGGATCTTTGAGGGCTGACAAGAAAACCCCAAACCTGGAGCCTGAACAATGCCTTAACACATTTCAGGGCCCTAGTTAGAAACAATTACAAAGGAAAAGGCATCCTTTCTGAAAGGAGCAATGCAAGTTTAACAACGAGCTAGGAATTGCTCAGAATCATAGCGTACCTGCTTGAAAGGAGCAATGCAAGTCTGACAACGAGCTAGGAATTGCTCAGAATCATAGCGTACCTGCTTGAAAGGAGCAATGCAAGTCTGACAACGAGCTAGGAATTGCTCAGAATCATAGCGTACCTGCTTGAAAGGAGCAATGCAAGTCTGACAACGAGCTAGGAATTGCTCAGAATCATAGCGTACCTGCTTGAAAGGAGCAATGCAAGTCTGACAACGAGCTAGGAATTGCTCAGAATCATAGCATACCTGCTTGAAAGGAGCAATGCAAGTCTGACAACGAGCTAGGAATTGCTCAGAATCATAGCGTACCTGCTTGAAAGGAGCAATGCAAGTCTGACAACGAGCTAGGAATTGCTCAGAATCATAGCATACCTGCTCCTAGCTGCACTAACTGCTTTCCTGCTGGTTTTATTCATTTGAAATGCTTTTAACCCTTTCATTCATGCGCTCTTTTCTAAACCAGACTGCCAAGACAGAATAAAGGGTGGAGAAAAACTACTGTACTGCACAGCATGGCAAATCTAGGGGACATGTGTTCCAAATGTTTCTGAGCAGATCTACACACTGACATAGACAATGTGAGGTGGCTTTATTAATGCTGCTCATGTTAAACATATGCACTCCAGAAAACATGGGCCGAGTCATTGTTGAAAATGTAACCATGTAATAGGCTTTACTTTCTTTAAAAGGGGGTACCAGTTTTGTTTTTTGTGTATTTTACAATCTCAAAATGTGCATTATATTTATAGCAACTATAATTTTTGGTTTTGATATTATTATTATTATTATTATTATTATTATTATCATTATTATTATTATTATTATTATTATTATTATTATTATTAGTAGTAGTAGTCGTAGTAGTAGTAGTAGTAAGCGATAGTGCCTCTCGATGAAGACTCTGCCGTATGGTAGTTAACCGTGACTGGAGTTATGCTTCCCGAGCTGAAAGTCAAGGTCAACTACCACAGTTAGAGCCTTCATTGAGAGGGCACTATCACTATTATAAAACTATGTTTCTCGTTATATTCTTTAAAACAGCACTTTAAACCTAGATTTACCTTGTAATGATTCATCAGGTATCCTTCCACTGAGAAATGTGAGTTTAAACTGGTGTTTCTACAGTTAAGAATTATTAACCGATTTACTGGTAAAATACTCTACCATCCAATAGCATTTCTTTTTGCAAGTGGTCATTACCAGTAAACTGAATATGTTTTAATATTTCCAACTGGCAATACAAGTGGACATTTTTCTTTTTTTTATCTCATCTTGTTTCATGTTTCCCAACAAATACATAATCATGAAAAGTATACAGGATATACATATGCAGTGTCAGGATATACACTACACAATGGTTGTGTATATTTCTTCTGGAATAATAATAATACAACAAATCTAATTAAAGAAATTGTTTTCATTTTGAAAGGGTGAAGCTGTTAAAAAATGGAAATGGATGCAACGCGGATTAGAAATGAAGCGAGTCACTTGACTGATGGGAGGAAGACACCACCCACCAATTACCTGCAGCCTTTTCCCCTCCTAAAGCCTACCAGATTCCCACATCTGGGGGACACATTCAGCAGGAGCTTTCTAGACTACAGACCTGAGCACCTCATGGGGTTCGAGAGGTTCCACATAACCTCGGAAGGTTCTCGAAAACGCAAGAGGACTCCCTTCAAAGTGACACAAGTCCCGCGTGACGTGGAATCCTCTGACGAGATGGGCGAGGAGAGCAGTAGCAGAAAGACCGTGGACCTGTCTCACCTGCCTTATCCTCCCCCCCACCCCCCTCCCCCACCGCAGCCAACATACAACCCTCAAATGATAGACCTGAGCAGGTTTCAGTTTTACAGAGCGCTGGATCGCTTTGATACCAGGCGGGTGAAGCAGGAGCCCATCCAACACGACGTCATGTGGTCCAGCAGTCCGCTCATGATGCACCCTCCCTCTCCTTACTTTTCCAAAATCCATCCCAGAATGATTCCCTTTCCTTTCCTCATGCCGAACCCAGCCATGCATTTCCCACACGGGTTCTATTCCAACGAATCCCTGGTCAATCACAGAGCCGACGAAAACGAGAAAGGGCAGGACAGCGGCGAAAGGGTGGACGTCAACATCCACATCGATGACAGCTACTACGTGGACATGGGAGACGGCCAGAAGCGCTGGAAGTGCCGCATGTGCGAGAAGTCCTACACCTCCAAATACAACCTGATCACCCACGTCCTGGGCCACAGCGGCATCAAGCCTCACTCCTGTAATCAGTGTGGGAAGCTCTTCAAACAACTCAGCCACCTGCACACCCACATGCTGACACACCAGGGGACCAGGCCTCACAAGTGCCAGGTGTGCCACAAAGCCTTCACCCAAACCAGCCACCTGAAGAGACACATGATGCAGCACAGCGACGTCAAGCCCTACACCTGCAGGATCTGTGGCCGGGGCTTCGCCTACCCCAGCGAGCTCAAAGCTCACGAGGTGAAGCACGAGGGAGGCCGGGAGAATATCTGTGTGGAGTGTGGCCTGGACTTCCCTACTCTGACCCAGCTGAAAAGACACCTGAATGCCCACAGGGGCCCCGCCCAGTACACCTGCACAGAGTGCGATAAGACTTTCCAGTACCCCAGCCAGCTGCAGAATCACATGATGAAACACAAAGACATTCGGCCCTACATCTGTACTGAGTGTGGCATGGAGTTTGTTCAGCCCCACCATCTCAAACAGCACACTTTAATCCATAAGGTAGGACTTCCGTCTCACACTGTGGGGACCAGCAGGGAGGCTCTGCTTATTTTTCAATACTGTGTAGTAAGTGATAGTCTTAGTGTTCCTAAAACAGCAACTAGCTTTCAGAAATGTGTTTTATTCATCTAGAATGAATAAGCAGCTGTAATATCGTATGAATGAACGATGTATATCTTATTTTTCTTTTCTTAATTCCCTTCAGTCATTTCTTTATTTTTTCATTTATAATCTGTATTATCTCACGATCTTGACTTTATTACGATAACAAAATAATCACTTAACATTTTAAATTAAACTCTTTCTTTCCTTTTAAATGACATATTGTATTTGTTTGAATTAAAATATAACTAATTAAAAAAAAAACCTTTCAGTTATAATCCTTTCTTCCCAAGTAATTTTACAGTTTTGTAGCAATTTAATTTCAATGGTGCTCTTGGTGTATTAAAATAGGCTTCTTAAAAATGGAAATAAAACTGACTATAGTCTTAAATATACGTTTTTAGAACACAATAAAAAAGATGTTGAAGCTTTCACTTACAGTGCACATGCAGTATTATTTATTAGTAAGTCATAATTAATAAAGTCATTATTGTAGCACTGCTTGATAACTGATTACTGTAGCACATCCATTTATATTTTAATAACATTTAATTTAGCAAATAATTACATAGTCAGTTTTATGAAGGTGGCCTGTATTAAAAGTGTTACCCAGAAGTGAAATGTGGTAATTTGGACGTTTACTGGTAAGAAAAGTTGCTAATGATAGTGACGTAGGTGTCTTGTTGGTCGGGGACAATACAAAGATGGCCCTTTGAGTTGTGCTATTTACTTTACAGTACAATGTATATAAAATGAACATAACAATTGCATTTACATTTTTAGACTATTTCATTTCTCACTTGTTCAGTGTCCTATTTGTGTATTATCCTCTACTGCTGTTCCTGCTCAGATCATTATTCCCCAGGCTAACAAACGAATGTCCCTTTTAAACCACAGGGCCGCCTTCTGAAAAGACTCCTTCAAGCTGAACTGCTGTAATGAGGCGCTCTGAAAAATGAGCACTAGGGGTGTGCAGCTGAAATCACTATAAGTGTCATTTTGTATTAGGATTTTCCATGTTTAACTGGGCCAGACATTACAGGTACACATTATTAAAACTAAAAACATTACTCAGATTCACATTGCGGAGTCTTTTCTGAAGCAGACCTTCTTTATAGGAAAGGGTTTGCAGTCTAATGTTTGCTGCATATGTAACAGGTCGGAGGCGGGGCGTGAACTGGCACACCGCCCACCACCAGGGAGCATCTTAACCACAATGCAAAAGAGCCGGGCTCATCTGCATTCGTGGTTATACATGTTGAGCGTTTAACCTCATCTCATCTCACCGACAGGACAGAATCTCTGATGTTAGTGTATCACACAACACCGCCCACTACACATATTTGAAACATTACATACATTCAAATACTGAATCATGAAACCTGAATAAAACTAATGAAACTCCAAGGTTGATTTGATCAAGCTATACCCAGTCAGGATAATCCACATCTGGATAGTATTATATTTTTAACCTCCTATTTTCAGGGGTTCAAGGTGGTTGATGCAATCCAGGGAGATTCCCCAAGGCTTTACAATTTTGACTAAGTTGACCCCAGACATATCGATTTGGAGCGTTTGTCCCATTGACTGGGTATCCCTTTTCTTCCAGGGTGTGAAAGAACACAAGTGTGGGATCTGTGGGCGGGAGTTCACCCTGCTGGCAAACATGAAGCGCCATGTTCTCATTCACACCAACATCCGAGCCTACCAGTGCCACCTTTGCTTCAAGAGCTTTGTGCAGAAACAGACTCTAAAGGCACACATGATCGTGCACTCAGACGTCAAACCCTACAGATGCAAGGTCAGTAAGCCCTTCAAATCACGCACATGGAAATAGCTCCGATCAATTCAGTCCCTTGGTGTTCAAGGGATTATTTCTATATGTATGTAATGTATATTTCTGTTTGGGTTTTAAATCACATTTAAACTACGGTACATTGCAATAGCTTGATGATAAAAATAAAATAAGAACAATAAGTTATACAATTAGTTTGGGGCTTCCCTTGAAATGCTTTGAGAAAATCTTCACTTACCTTAAAACCTTCAAGTACAATGTAGTTTTTTTGCTGGCACTGTATTATAGGGCATGTAATAACCTATTTACACCATGGCATAGATCACTTTTATATAATAACATACTTATTCCACTAGTAGTTAGCATGTAATAACAGGAACATGGGCAGTAACCTAGTTATTGCCATGTTATTACACATTTATGTATTCCCAGTAATCAAAAGTGCTATGAGTTTTTTTAAACAATTTTCTAGAATATGAAAAGTCTGTTTGCACATTGTGCCTGTAACTGGTTTACTGTACTTACTGCGGTTCTTCGATCATGTACATTGATCCGCCCTATTAGTTTTGTAATAGACACATTCCTTTATATGAACCCAACCTTCCTAAGAAGTCCCTCACAGCTGGCTCTGTGAAAATGTACCTAGCAGTGGAGTTGAGGTATGCCTGAATGAAAACATTGCATAATGACCTAAAGGTGCTGGTGATACAAAGAGCACAGCCCCCACCAGGCCCACAGCAGCCTCAGCTGGAGCTCACACTGGCAGACTGGGGGTTAAGGCGATGACCAGATAGCTGTATTTTGGCCCGAGGCTCCTCCTCACTTGAAGGAAGGATATAGCTGCATAAACTGCCTGCTTAACAATGGCTCTTATGTCCCCTGAGAACTGCCTACAAATAGATTTCATCTCGCTTTCTCTTGTACTTTTTAAAACTTCCTGTTTTCTCACGGTGCGTTTGGACAGTATACAGTCCTTCTCTCCCTCTTGGAGGAAAGGAACACCCTTCTAAAAAAGAATACAGAGGAAGGACAGCACGGGACTGCCCTCTCCACCTCTCAGTCCACCCCAGTTATAGTGGGATTCCTCTCTCAAGCAATTCCATTTATTATTATTATTATTATTACCTTCAGTATCTACAAAGAGAACCCCCAACACACACACACACCACACACCACCACTATGAACAGATTTCAATTGTCAAAGAAAAACATACTCCTGCATTTCTTTGTTCTTCTAAAGCAGCAGGATTATAGAGGGCGAGGCAGTTCAGCAAACTGTGGGACTGAAATAATTCACAGCAGGACAGGACTGGCTGGGGGGTAGGACCAGGAGTTGGATGAGGGTGTGTCACTAAAGCATCCTACTTCCTTTAAAACATAAAGGCCTGTTAATGGTGAGGTGTTGTATTAGTGGTGCTGTCATAACCAGGTGTAGAAACGCAAGGCTTGCTGGAAAAATGTATTGTACTGGCATATCTAATCTAGCCATGTCCCAGAACATGTGAAAAGTGAAGAGCAACCACCCACACTGCAGTATTACTGTTAGCAGCAACAGTGGTGTAACTACACCACAGCAAAATGTTTAAAATAACTTCATGCTATCATTTAAAAGAGCAAAAACAGAAGTTCTTATTTTGTGCTCCCTTTCGTAGAATTGTTTGAGATTTTAAATGAATTGTGTTGAGGAAAGAGAAGACATACAGCACTGCCACGCAATTCTGGGCTTTCCCTAAATTCTGGGCTTTCCCTAAATTGCAGTTATGGATTTGTGTTTGTATTTAATGTTTATATCCCACTTTCTCGGGAAAATGCTGCATCCATACCTTCAAACACTCAGTCACACGGTGTATTGGAGCACTAGAATGAAACTGCATCCATACCTTCAAACACTCAGTCACACGGTGTATTGGAGCACTAGAATGAAACTGCATCCATACCTTCAAACACTCAGATGAAATGGAGCACATTTAACACACAGAGTCTCTCTTATGCTTGCTGTGGTGCAGGGCTCAGGTCATGCAAGTTGTTTCTTTTTCTTGGCAGCTGTGTGGAAAGGAGTTCAACCGAATGCACAATTTAATGGGCCACATGCACTTGCACTCAGACAGTAAGCCATTCAAGTGCATTTATTGCCCGAGCAAATTCACTCTGAAAGGAAACCTCACCAGGCACATGAAGGTCAAGCACGGCGTGATGGGTGGAGGACTCAGCTCACAAGGTAACGGCTGCTTTTCACAGGGTAGGTTTCAGGATGTCTTCATGGGATGCTTCAATGCTTACTGGATGATAAGTTGGTATGTGAATATACCTTGATGCATGCTGATCCCCTTTTACCCGGTGTGATGATGTCAGATCATTTATTTGAAAGGTGTTATTTTTTAAAATGAAATATATTTGTGTTAGCTGTTTGAAATACACATGAATAACAAATAAAACAATGTAGTTAACTAAATGCTATGCAAATAATTAGCAACCGCCAACTTTGTCCAAAATTAATAAATCAAATAACTTAGGGGGATGGCACATGTATGACTACAAGATTACCCTTTCAGTGTTTCTTTGCACTGCACAGTAATCATCTTGAGGGGATATGCATGCACATTAATGCAGGGGTGGCTGTGTACAAACTGTGAGTTAAAGGGAGTTACAACTGATAGAATCTTTAAAGCCAGCAGTCCCAAAGCTGTTCTTGGTCCAGCTTTGTAAAGGAATATATGTGTGGGCCACAATTTACAATGGTGGCAGTTCATATGGGGTTGGGAGGAGGCTGCATGGAATTACATTTGTCACTTTCCGTAAAGTGCAGCTGATATTTGAGTAACAGATGGACTATAAAGGGAAAATGACCTACTGTTATTAATGTAATCTGTTAAACTCCCTGGCAGGCTTCAGAAGGAGAGGAAGGTTCCGACTGTCATCCCAAACAGATGTGGTGGCCAGCTTTGTGCAGCGGGAGCCGTTTGACCTTTCCCAGAAGGGCAGACCTAAGCTGCGGGTGTCTCACTCAGACGGAGAAAGTGCCAAGGGCAGCTCGTGTCAGGAAGAAGAGGAAGACAGTTACAGGATGGGCCAGTACAGCCCTGAGGACTATCACCGTGGCAACAGCGCATTCCTGCCTCCGAATCTGGCTTACAAACAGAAGGGCCTGGCTGAGGCCTTTACAGAAGCACAGGGAGCCAAGGAGGATGGAGATGTGATGAAGGAGCGAGTGGGAAAAGAGGAAGAGGAAGAGGAGGAAAAACAAAAGTATTACCTGATGAAGGAAAAGTATCCTCGTATACAGTATTTTCCAAACCAGCTGAGTGATTCTTCAGGTGAATTTTACACCCAAAACATTAGAAGGAACAGGAGATACAGCATTCAAAGCTGAGCGATGATAGAAAACTGAGAAATACACTGTGCTCTTTGTCTGGTAGGCTTCAAAAGCATTCCCTTCCAAAACTAATGCGGAGGACATTACCATTAGAGAAAACATCTATCCATCCTGTGAAGACTCTTATAGTCACAAGAAGCTAGGATTGGTGGTTAAATGATAGATCAAGTTCTGGATTGATTCACGATGGGATATGTGGGTAGGATATGAAATTAAGCTGTTCAATATACAGGTAGTGGACAAAAAATGGAAACACCAATGTAAAGTCACTTAATAGGGCGTTGGGCCACTATGAATAACTTAACACACAGAGTCTCTCTTATGCTTGCTGTGGTGCAGAGCTCAGGTCATGCAAGTTGGTATGGTATCCCACTCTGTGGAGTTCTTGGCGGACTGTTTTTGATGAAACTGGCTGCTCACGCCCCAGGTTGATCTACAGTTGCTCGCCTGTTTTGCCTTGCACTTTGAATTAATGCACGGATATCACGATCCTGGAGTATGCGCATCTGCCCACTGTTGCCCTTTTCTGATGATGTCTTTCCCTCGGAGTTCAATGCCGACATCACCTTAGACACCGTTGCTCATGAAACATCAGCAAATTGAGCTGTCTTGGTCACTGAAGCTCCTGCCAAACACGCCCCAACAATCACCCCTCTTTCAAAGTCACTGAGGTCTCCTCTTGCAGCCATGCTAGCCATAATTATAGGCAACCAGGCCTGTCCAGCATTTTTATACATGACCCTAAGCATGCTGGGATGTTATTTGCTTAATTAACGCATGAGCCACCTGTGTGAAAGCCCTTGCTTTCAATTTACTTCGTGTCCCTCATTTACCCAGGTGTTTCCATTTTTTTGTTCACTACTTGTATATAATATGTGTTACAAATGTGTCTCTGTGCAAACCTGAGCAAAGTGGGAAACCAGTAATGAGGCAATATAAAAACTCTCTCTGACAAACCTCACACCCCCAATATCTGTGAGTGCAGAAACAGTAATAGATGGTGATTAAGAACACACATCATGGGATAATAAACTGATAATATTGTTTTTATAATATGCACATTCAGAGTGTATACAGTACTCATCTGAACTTGTGTTTCATCACATATGATGTTCAGGTATTTATTGTTTTTTTGACACAACACAAATGGATTACTATTATAAGGACAGAACTGAAATAAGGGAGCCTATATACAAAGCTCATGCGTTATTTAATGAATGCTTCTGTAACTTCATTATTTAAGTGAGTTAAAGCTGTGTGGATATGATACACTGATGCTCTAGATCCAGACCTACAGTTCTTGCTTCTTAGCACAACAAAATGTATATACTTTACTAAAGAAAACAAACATAGATCTTAATTTGTTACAGACAACCATGTTACTTATTAACTGACATGTTTCCTTTTGAATTTATTTGAAGTTAAACATCAAACATTTGTTATCATATTTGTGATAAAAGAAACGACTGAACAGTAATTTACGATGATTTAATATTATGTTTGAGGTTTATTATAAATAATGATTGCTTCATGTGAAAGTAAAGTTAATTCTATAAGCTTTAACACAGATTATAAAATCTTACCATGATATCTTTACTGTTAATACAATGTATGTTCTCCATAAACAAGGGCATTACACTTTTCAATACATATTTCCAAGTGTTGGCAAATAAATACTTTTTTTAACTATTTGTTTGCTTTTGAGTTTCAATATTTCATTTGTATTGACAGAAGAAGGGAAGAAGGTACCATTCTTGGCAGAGTCCATGCATTAAACCTATGGTTAAGAGTTAACCTGCAGTCATCTTAGAAAATGTAGCTGAGCAAGCAAGTTACCTGTGCAGTGCTGTGTGTGACATGGCCTGATTGCACAGGAAGGGAAACAAAAAGCTGCTACAAAACCAATAACATGTGAGAAACAGTGCTGATAATACAGATAACATGTGAGAAACAGTGCTGATAATACGGATAACATGTGAGAAACAGTGCTGATAATACAGATAACATGTGAGAAACAGTGCTGATAATAAGGATAACATGTGAGAAACAGTGCTGATAATACAGATAACATGTGAGAAACAGTGCTGATAATAAGGATAACATGTGAGAAACAGTGCTGATAATACAGATAACATGTGAGAAACAGTGCTGATAATATGGATAACATGTGAGAAACAGTGCTGATAATACAGATAACATGTGAGAAACAGTGCTGATAATATGGATAACATGTGAGAAACTGGATTCAGCGCTCCTTTAAAACAGACTCCATCATCACATGCAGACAGAAGCCTCTTTTCCTGGTATGGGGCTGCACCTGAATGCTCTTTCTGTAATGTTAAAATAAGAATAGTGACTTTTATGACAAAACACACCCGGTGCAATATGCTTCCTATGAATTGTATAACTGAGACCCGTTTAACAAAGCTAACTGCAGCCAATTAAATACATTAGTGCAGCATCTTACTTAAATACCGTTGGTTATATTTCAGTGTATGTGAGATATATTGCTGTGAATAAAGCACTGCTGTTATTGAATTGGAATGGTTGTCTTTTTTTGCTAAAAATAGAAACAATAAAAACATAAAACATACAGTAAGCAAGAAACGCCCCTAAACTAAATGAAGAAATATTGGGCATATTTTGTCTTTCAGTCTTTTGTACACTTTTATTGAATGAAGAACATCTCAATGACTATGTTTATATGCACAAGTAATCAGTCCTTTCGTAAATGATTGTTTTGAATGTGAACACAAATGTGCAGAGTGTATACCAAACTCAACCAGGCTCACAAGAATCAATTATACCAAACTCAACCAGGCTCACAGGAATCAATTATACCAAACTCAACCAGGCTCACAAGAATCAATTATACCAAACTCAACCAGGCTCACAAGAATCAATTATACCAAACTCAACCAGGCTCACAGGAATCAATTATACCAAACTCAACCAGGCTCACAAGAATCAATTATACCAAACTCAACCAGGCTCACAAGAATCAATTATACCAAACTCAACCAGGCTCACAGGAATCAATTATACCAAACTCAACCAGGCTCACAAGAATCAATTATACCAAACTCAACCAGGCTCACAAGAATCAATTATACCAAACTCAACCAGGCTCACAGGAATCAATTATACCAAACTCAACCAGGCTCACAGGAATCAATTATACCAAACTCAACTAGGCTCACAAGAATCAATTATACCAAACTCAACCAGGCTCACAGGAATCAATTATACCAGACTCAACCAGGCTCACAAGAATCAATTATACCAAACTCAACCAGGCTCACAGGAATCAATTATACCAAACTCAACCAGGCTCACAAGAATCAATTATACCAAACTCAACCAGGCTCACAGGAATCAATTATACCAAACTCAACCAGGCTCACAAGAATCAATTATACCAAACTCAACCAGGCTCACAGGAATCAATTATACCAAACTCAACCAGGCTCACAAGAATCAATTATACCAAACTCAACCAGGCTCACAGGAATCAATTATACCAAACTCAACCAGGTTCACAGGAATCAATTATACCAAACTCAACCAGGCTCACAGGAATCAATTATACCAAACTCAACCAGGCTCACAAGAATCAATTATACCAAACTCAACCAGGCTCACAGGAATCAATTATACCAAACTCAACCAGGCTCACAGGAATCAATTATACCAAACTCAACCAGGCTCACAAGAATCAATTATACCAAACTCAACCAGGCTCACAAGAATCAATTATACCAAACTCAACCAGGCTCACAAGAATCAATTTTACCAAACTCAACCAGGCTCACAGGAATCAATTATACCAAACTCAACCAGGCTCACAAGAATCAATTATACCAAACTCAGCCAGGCTCACAGGAATCAATTATACCAAACTCAACCAGGCTCACAGGAATCAATTATACCAAACTCAACCAGGCTCACAAGAATCAATTATACCAAACTCAACCAGGCTCACAAGAATCAATTATACCAAACTCAACCAGGCTCACAGGAATCAATTATACCAAACTCAACCAGGCTCACAGGAATCAATTATACCAAACTCAACCAGGCTCACAGGAATCAATTATACCAAACTCAACCAGGCTCACAAGAATCAGTTATACCAAACTCAACTAGGCTCACAGGAATCAATTATACCAAACTCAACCAGGCTCACAAGAATCAATTATACCAAACTCAACAAGGCTCACAAGAATCAATTATACCAAACTCAGCCAGGCTCACAGGAATCAATTATACCAAACTCAACCAGGCTCACAAGAATCAATTATACCAAACTCAACCAGGCTAAAAAAAGGATTATAAAGCCTTAGTCATCACTCCTTTAATAGTTTTCAAGTGAAGGTCAAGTAGGTGAACCCTTTGAAGTCTGAGATGTGTTCTCAGCCTGCTAACAGGATCACTTTGAAAACTAGACTTTCGTAATAAGGGAGCCATGCTGCTCAATGCTGCCAGCTAGAGAAAGTCGAGGGAAGAGCATTTCATATCTTTTCTATTGTGTTACACATTGCAGTTCATCATTCTAAAAAATCTAAATATGCCATTGTTTGTAATTTGCACATAAAGGGTTAATCTCTGAGAAGGCGTACTATTTACATACGGAAACTTTTTAACCTGAGGAGTTCATTTTATTATAGTCAAGCATGTTTTTGTATGTTATATTATCTACAAAACTATGTAAAAGCAAAGGAGTGATGGAAAGAGGAGCCTGAGAAATGGCTGCCTGACAGCGGGAGGGAGTGACTCTCATCTTCCCCGGAGAGCCACTATCAGCCACCCTCAATATTTCCTCTTTCCTAAAATGCACAATATGAAAAAAATGATTATATCCTTTTTGCGAACCCTTTTTTTTCTTCTTGAAAACAGAACCCAATTCCCTTGATTCTCTGAACAAAGAAAGGGGAAGTGGAAGTGAAAAGCTCTCCTGATGTCCCTGGGGCCCGGTTCAGAAACCCTTTATCAAGCCCTGCGGGAGACCTTGATAAATAAACAGAAATATCTGCTGCACACCGTCGGGAATCAGAGACAGTATCAGACGAGCTTATGAGATGACAAATACTTTCATTTGTTGATGAACACTGACTGAAGCTGATGAATATTCTCTCAGACTGACTCATTAGGGGAAATGCATTGAATGTGAACATAGTTGGGAGCCTGATTATAAAATACAAATATCAACTGATGTCACGACGAGTATGAATATTTTGCTGGTCTTAATAGCCACCGAAGAGAGTTTGAAGGAGATCCCGTTACAGGTGTTAAGCAGAGAGCTCTGAGTGACACGAGAAAGGAGACATTTGATGACAAAAGAATGGGCCTGGGTTATGAGCAAGCTTGTTGTTTCTGGAATTGTGCAACACAGTCAGAAAATAAGTTTTTATGTTTGTTTGCTGTAGTGTAGTTCTGTCAGGTTTTACAGTGTCCTCATCAAGACAAGACTTTTTTGCTGGTGCTGTCAAAGACATGGGTCTTTAAAATGGGAATTTTATTGCAAATTTTAAGGTCATTATTTACTACTTTGCATCCATTTTGTTTTAAATGTGAGCGGCATGTGTACATAATCATCTTGGTATAGTTATGACATCTCAGAGGTGTTTTATACTATAAATATCACATCCTGTGATATCAACTGAGAACTTACTTTAACCAGATATCATGCTTTGACATTAAAATACATGCTTGATATTAAAACAACACCCCTGTAGCAAACATAAGATAAGATTTGTGTCATTATTTTGTCAGCTACAATCACTGGAATTCTCCTTAAGGTTACCTTGGTAACACAGTTTCTAGATGCACAGGGTTGCCAAGTCTGTGAGGGTTGCAGAGGTTCCTCTTAGGAAAAGTTGATGAATACATACCTAATTCCTCATTGTTGATTAGGGTGAAGAGCCTTGCACTCTGGGTCGAAAAGATATTCCTTGCCATTCAGAGCAAGTGTGTATTTTGAGATACCAATCTTAAAGAGTCACGAACAGAAACACATTTCCATTCATAATCATGGTTACGGTCTATGCTATTGCAATACAAAGAGGGTGTTCCATAAATTGCATTTCTCAACCAGCAATGTGTAAGCAGAGGTTCTGAATGGTGAAATGTACTGTAATCTGTTTTTACTATTGCATATTGAATACACAGCAGTTTATTCAGTATAGGAATGGGGTAAGTAATTTGGAGATAATACGTGCATAACAATTGGTTGTTCTTTTCCACTCCCAAACCACACCTAATCTGTCTGTTTTGTACTTCGGTGAACATTCCTGAACTTCCCTGCAACTCCCCGCTATTCTTAAGGTTCATCAACTTCAGGGAAAAGCGGGAAGTTGCAGGACTACGCTGCTAGGAAGTTAGTTTGATCGACTTGTCCCCCCAGCCTCCTGGCTTATTTGTTTGTTTCTGTAATTTTTTTAAAATCTCAAAGCAACCCCTAATGTTCAAGTGCCACACAAAGCCATTTGAAGACCAGTCAGACTGAATCATTTAGCAACCTTCACTGCTTAGGTTTGACACAGGTGATTGGCTAAACAGAAAGAACGGAGGTCATTCATTAATATGAAGGGCATGTGTGTTGTAGGTTGGAGGTGACACTGGTATTGTGCATTTCAAATTAAGATAAAAGTAGGGATGAATAAAACCCTTCATAAGCCTATCCCACTAATACTTGTGACAGACACACTCTTAACACAAGGCGTTATATGACATTAATACTTGTGACAGACACACTCTTAACACAAGGCGTTATATGACATTAGTACTTGTGACAGACACACACTCTTAACACAAGGCGTTCCATGACATTAATACTTGTGACAGACACACTATCTTAACACAAGGTGTTATATGACATTAATACTTGTGACAGACACACTATCTTAACACAAGGCGTTATATGACATTAATACTTGTGACAGACACACACTCTTAACACAAGGCGTTATATGACATTAATACTTGTGACAGACACACACTCTTAACACAAGGCGTTATATGACATTAATACTTGTGACAGACACATACTCTTAACACATTCTCTTTTTTAATTTCTTCAACATTACTTTCTCCACACAGCTCCTTTAGAGAAGTGGTGTGTGATTATAGAACTGACTTTCATATCTAACTTAGCCACTCAGTCCATTGTCTCTGCTATCTGTAATGACTCATGCATTTACTGAAACACCTTCAGTTACATTTGTAAGAGTGTTGCAGAAATCCACTTAAGTGAAAATTAATAGTACTTTAAACATTCACTTAGTGCAATTTTTGGTTTTTAATTACTGATGTATACCAAAAGCAATTAAGGTAAAACTGAATTTAAAATATATATATTGCTCCCACTGAGGTTAATGAAAATGGTTCTGAAGGAAGTGTTACTTTTCATGGGAAAGTCCAACTAATTTAAAAGTATACATCCCAAAAAAAGAGCATACATACAAAACTAATTTAGTCATTTAACATTTATCAGTCTTTCAACTGATATCAACTGCATTTAATATCACCTTGAGAAACCAACGCATAAACGTAGAAAGTTTACATGTAAACACATTGCTGTACAGTAATTGAAACGTTCTGACTTATAAAGCAGCACATTATTGCACACAGAACACTGCAATATGAATGTTTACAGCTGTAAGGTTGGGTTACTTCTTTAAACTAAGGTAGTCTTCTTCAGGTAATCTTCAATGAAAACAGTTTAATTCAGCAACACAGCAAATCCAAAAGGCAGTACAGAACACAATCACATGCAGAAGCTGCAGGTACAATCCTGAACAACAAACACTGCAGGTCAAAACCCACAGGACTCGGAAAGGTAGTAGGGTTCAAAACGACTCCCAGCCCCGTGACGTCACCTTTAGCTGAAGCTGTGTGTGTGGGAACCAGGTTCAGGTGGGTTGATTGTGGTTCACACCTGTGCTGAAAATCCACGTTTAAACTAGAAACAACAATTTGTAAACAAGGGTCATCCATCCGAGATCACAAGGGCTCTTTGAACCATAAAAGCACCAGTCTGTCATCCGGATTCTTCAGATATGCAGGCGCCTTTTGCTGGATGCACATTTACAAGGACAGAGCCTCAGTGATTCCTCTCTTCTCTGCCATTTAAAGGGGTATACCACTATTACAATTGATTTAAAACCTTACACAGCTTTCTTGTGGTTTGAGTATTACAATGTGTATTGGCAGGTACAGTGCAGCAGACTGTATTGATTGGCTGTATGTGTTCCACAGCAGAACAGGCTGCTGCATTAACTATTTTTCTGTTTTAATGATACTCAACTTATTGTCAGTTTTTCCTCAGTCCCCTTTGAAGTGATATTTGTACATATGTAGTTCCATATGATACTTGCTGCCAAGTGATCTTTAATGCAGTTGTTTGTCAAAATAGGATGACCACAACTCCCAGCCACAAAGCCCTACTGTCTTCCCCTTTTTTGTTTTGAGTTCTCCATCAATCGGTAAAGGTAACATTAACAGATGAGTGTTAGGTACTGCTGTTTCTCTTCACACGTGCCTCATCTCTGTTTCTCTGTTTCTGTCACTGGCGTGGAAAGCCAATCACAAGGATGAAACTAAGAATGCAAAGAAGAAGTTCTCATATCCTCCTCTTTCCCTCTTTCTGCTTTTTGGCCTTGGCAGTAGCCTCAAAACTTCAGAGGATGTCTCTCACACATTTAAAAAAAGCACAGCGACATACAGGCTACTGCCAAATTAGGTAATTGTGTCCTATGTGATAGTGAAGTGAAACCCATAACTGACTTTATAAAGTCCCATTGTAAAAGGCTGCTTTGATGGGAAAATGCATACTTGTGTTTTGTGGTCAATAAAGAAATGAACAATAGTTAACCTTGTCTATCCCCCCTATGAGACAACAGGAGACCATTATATATCCAGCTACAGCAAATTCTAATTTTGACCCATTAAGTTTATGCTTACTTCTTCGATTCAACCAACATAATCATTTTTCAAAAAAGACCAGTCATTCTGAAATGGATTGAAGTTGAAGGAATATGATGGTCAGTAATCCCTCTATCTGAATAAACTGGCTGGATATCTTTAACCCCGTGGCAGGGTTCCCTGTCATTCATTTAGACTGCATTGTCATTCAAGCAGAAATGCACGGCTGACGATAGCATTTCCTCTTCATCCCAAACCTGTGTGTTGTGAGCTTCAACAGCACCCTGGCATCCGGATCACTTGCTTACATGTACTGCATTTAGAAAATGACATTGCTCAAGGTATTTTCTTAAGTAGACAGCTGTAAAATAATCCACACACTCTTGTTTTAAACCCACCTGCATTAACCCTTTAAGGTACAAGGGATATATGTGTCCCTCAAATAAAATGAAGTGAACTTTCTTAACAGGGTTTACAGACAGGTTGGATCTGGTCAGTTTCCTGCTTGTGATACTGGGGTCACTTTCAAATGTATTTTAAGAAGAAACCAACCTTGTGTACCTTAAGGGGTTAAGCAATTGACAATAACGTCTCACAAGATTGCAACTTCACATTGGGATCAAAACAGGAGCCATATAGCCAGATATAAGCTTGTGTTTTTTAAAGCGGCCACACTGTAGGATGCACATGGCAACAACGTTTATGATTAACAATCATTATATGATGAATCCTCTCAGTTAAATGAGTGCCTCTTGCCAGAAGACCAATTTTCCTACCTCAACAAAATACCAGCATTATAAGCCCCCTCATTGTTTACAGTACATCTGAAAAGTTTAAGTCTGGCTTAAATTTTTATTGCAGAATTTATCTAGTAAACCCACCTGTAAAACCATTGAAAAAGGTTTCATGAACTGTAAACCTGAAATGAATTGATCAAAAAGGGCTTTAAAAGTTCTGAACAAAACATTGCTCTGAGTTTTGTGTATCAGGCCCGAAGAGGCAAAGCCTTTGAAACGTGTTGCACAAGGTAACAAGTCTCATGCTGTTTCAATGCAGAGCCCAAGTCTGCTGAAAAAAAATGGTCACTACAATGTTCTCCAATAATTGTACTGAATAATTCACACTCTATACAGTACATCTATGCTGTGTTTATTTGAAGTGATTTTCAGTAAATGTAAAAATTCCCTGGTCACCAGCTGGAATATTCTGACTTTCTGTTCTGTTACAGGGCATAAAGCAAGGTGGGCAGAGCCTAGGAGCGATGAAAGCGGTGATGTGCGGTACAGTAACTGATGCATTCCAGGCTGCACTATTAAACTGTACTGGCTATGAAACCAAGTATGGGAAAATCAACATTCTGAGCACTAAATAACCAATTCAGTGCACCCAAACCACAGTGAAGGCAGATCAGCCAAACCTCAGCATGGCGTAATTAGGATCCAAATTAGGTTTGATTACAATTTGATTGCTATGAAGTTATGAGAAATGCAGAAGAATTCTTGAATCTATGTGCAGATATTTACATATGATCAGCATGTTGGAGACAACCACTAAAACACCTGATTCACTGTAAGCATCCCCAATATGTTAGAAAGCATACAAACAGCAGCTTGAGGTCCTTGAAAAAGCACTTGCAAGGCTTTCTAAAACATTTTTCTGATGATCTCAGTGTTTTTAGTGAAAATGTATCTAAATGGATGAATACACAAAGACGTTTTGTCCTTGGCAGCTGTATTATATTCATTTAGCATGATAAAAGGAAAGCAACTAGACATGACAACCAGACACACTATTGTGAAAAGAACAGATAACACACACTCGATATTCCTTATAAACAAATGCAGTCATTGTGATTGTCAAGTAGATTTGTATTGTTAACTATTATTTTATAAGAGTCCTCATCAGCCATTTCCATAGGGATTCCATTGCATTCCCAGATTAAGACATGTCACTTCCATAATCCTACCTGAACGCAGTACTATTAATGCTTCACTCTGGGATGAAAGCAAGCAAACAAACAAACAAACAAACAAACCACCCAAAAATATTTAGGGCTCTTGAAATACATTCCTACAAAGTTTATTTCTGAGTTTCTACCACTTGCTGTTTTTCTATTTTAAAGCAGTCTGGTCTCATTTGTGAAATGGATTGCATCGTGTGGTCAGCGCAGTGTCTCATGGTGGGGGCTTCATGCAGCTACTCAATCAGCAGTGCTGACTGCAGGGGTCTGAATGTCCTTCGACTGATTCTCCTCTGATCCAGCAGAGCCGCGTGTTTCTTCTTTGCATTAGGAGTATGACACAGCATTCTATCCAGAGTCACATCAGTGACCTGACCGGACAGACGCAGCTTAGCAAAGATGTCCTCGAATCGACTGTGCAGCTGAGTGCTGTCCTCCATCTTCTCTCGGACTGTCTCAAGCTTCAGGGGAAAAAAACAAAGAATTGCCATTGTTTTAGCTACTGTCTTTAACTTTACAGCCTTGTCTTTGTTCTTAGAACATTTATCTTCTCATTGTTCTTAGAACAAATATCTTCTCATTGTTCTTAGAACACTTTTTTGGAACGGGATAATGGAATGTGCATTTGGTGCTCTAGAATCTATTTTGAAAATGCAAAGTGGGCAACTTATTAATACTACAGATACTGTACATCAGCATGCTCCCTTTCTACTGCAGCAAGAATTGAACCAGGATTGAACCAGGTTGCTGTGACTAGGGAGAGGGAATCGGCAGTTCAATGAAAATATCAGAAGCTCATTAGAGAAAAGGGTAAAACATTGTTTGGTTAACTTGAAATATGTTTTACAAGAATACATTCAACTGCAACTCTTCCATCAGTTTTTAACTACATCTGAGTCACAAGACGTGCAAAATAAGTAAAACAAGCACCAGTATAGTACTTTACTTGTGGTTCGCTATAGCACTTTAACCAGAACAGAACCATTAATGTGTTGCATATTTTTAATATGGCTGAAGTTCTTAATCATAAAAAACTAAACCTTATTCAACTATTCGGTTTAAAAATACAGTTTATGTTTGAAACACAGGGCTCTATACTCATGCCGTTCTCCACAAATAAGTAGCAAGCATTTTGATGACTGGACATTGATGTACTTACTGTCTGTCCTAAAAAAATAAATAATGTAAAACATACATAAACAAAGATTATATACATTGCATTTATACATGTATACATTTAATTCAGCTGGAGGTATTTCTTTTTACCCATTGGGTCTCATTTTGTGTTGCTGTTAAAAATACTTGGATCATTCCATGCCAACTCAACCAGTGCCGTTGCCCGTCCGTCTCAGATTTCAGCCTAACCCTTTACCCTGTAGGGGATGTGGGTCCTAAAAAGTAAGTATTGCTGTAAGAACCTTAGGAACCAGTCTTCCAAACTGAACTTGCATATGGGACTTGGGACTTTGTTGTTATGATGACACATTTCAAACTACCAAGGTTCTTACAGCAATACTTACATTTTAGGACCCACATTCCCTATAGGGTAAAGGCTTAGGCTGAAGTTCGAATAAAACTCGTCAGTTACCCCTTGTCTGGCAATTTGCCATAAGTGAGTAGGGTGCTCCTAGTATTTTGTTAAGAAAAGCCCTTTTCTGGTTGAGTTGGCATGGAATGACCCCCTTGAAAGAGTTTTCTTGTTTTCTTTACTGTAGCTATATTTGTTTCCATTATCTTCAAAGAAACTTTTCATTTCGGCAATATCTACTGTTTTAAATCGCTCAATTTCATTAGGCCGATATCTGTTTGTGTTAATGAAATACAGTAGGGGCTACCTGTTGATGTTTGTTGTCATGCCGACAAGGGGGCGAGAGCTGCAGTGTGATTGGTTAGAGACAAATTTACGCCTGACGTTCACAGAATAATAGGACAAGGTCTATTTTTGCCACCGTCGGTTTTACGTGACGCGTCCAGTGTGAATGCCTCCATAGGATGTATAGTATTCTAAAAAGTGAAGTTTACACTGGACTTTGACGCTTTGACACGATGCACTCAGTGTGAAAAGACCTTTACTCAGCAAGGAAAACGAATCATTTATAGTTTATGACAAGCTGTGGTCAAGGGATCAACATTGATATCTGTGCACATATGTTTTTATCATAATCACATATTCATATGAAAATATCCAATGGCTGATACAGTGTAGTACAGACATACAGCTGTATTTGTGGGAAGCGTTTACTCACCACCTCTTGAGAAAAGGCTGGCTTCTTGACGAATGTAGGAGTGTCTGCCACTATCGCCGATTCCAGAAAGGACAGAAGGTCCTTCAGAGCCCCTGACAAGCCTAGCAGTAAAACCTGTTCAAAGGTAGAGTAATGTATCCCTTTGAAGAACCAGGCATTATATACAGGGCTGAGAAATCATTATATGCTCTTTACCCAATAAAAGCACCCGATTAACCAGCATTACATTTCATCAATTAGAATGCTTCCTTGTGTAGGATCAAATTCAGCAAGCATTCTGAGGGCATAAACTCGTGATGAATACTATCAATTAAAAACAAAATGCCCTTTTGACAACAGAGAATTTGTTAAATGTCTATTTTAATGATCTAATCAGTGAAGGATTTGAATACTGCCTCCCCTTAAACGTATAACCCTTGTATTCTGTGATCCTCACTTCACTGTATTTGTATTGCATGCCTTAATGTTAATTAGATCCACTACGTTCAGTTTACTCAGCCTCTTAAGGGATTAAAACAATTTTCTCACGCATAGTTTTGAGGTCAAAGCTGCACAGCTGATGTTTTGCGGTCCCCTTGCCCACTGATAAAGACAGCCCTATACCCTAACAGACAGGGTCGTTTGTGCATGTTTGTATTCAGGAAATCACAAGCTTCAACTGCAGTCAGCTGCACAGCAGGAAGTATTGAGCATTTATTTTGCTGTGATACTTGAGCCAGAGAACTAATGTACGGTTTGAAGAAAATAACAATTGTTTTAAAATCAGCCGTTTTCAGTGCTACAGGAATTTAAGGAAGTACACACTCTTTAATGCAAGTCGGGACTTGGTTCCTTTTTATTTAAAGACAAATACCTTTTCTGGACTTGTAAATAAATAGAGCTGTAAGTGGAAAATAATCCAAAAGGCTAACTTAGACTGATTAAATAAATGAAAAAAAAAAAAAAATTGCTTCTCTTTGAAGCCCTCACCATTTCATGTGTCTATTTTATTGCAAGGCAGTGCCCAGTGCCCACCCCCCACTTAAAATAATGTCAGAAGAATGCAAAAGTAACTATCCAATGTAACTTATAGAAATGGAGTACAGTACAGCGCAACCCTTCTCTGATTCTGTGAGCCTGTCACAGTGCACACCAAACCCGACTCTATTAAAATCCCTCAGTGCAGTACAATGCAACCCTTCTCTGATTCTGTGAGCCTGTCACACAGCACACCAAACCCGACTATATTAAAATCCCTCAGTGCAGTACAACGCAACCCTTCTCTGATTCTGTGAGCCTGTCACACAGCACACCAAACCCGACTATATTAAAATCCCTCAGTGCAGTACAACGCAACCCTTCTCTGATTCTGTGAGCCTGTCACAGTGCACACCAAACCCGACTCTATTAAAATCCCTCAGTGCAGTACAACGCAACCCTTCTCTGATTCTGTGAGCCTGTCACACAGCACACCAAACCCGACTATATTAAAATCCCTCAGTGCAGTACAATGCAACCCTTCTCTGATTCTGTGAGCCTGTCACACAGCACACCAAACCCGACTATATTAAAATCCCTCAGTGCAGTACAACGCAACCCTTCTCTGATTCTGTGAGCCTGTCACACAGCACACCAAACCCGACTCTATTAAAATCCCTCAGTGCAGTACAACGCAACCCTTCTCTGATTCTGTGAGCCTGTCACAGTGCACACCAAACCCGACTCTATTAAAATCCCTCAGTGCAGTACAACGCAACCCTTCTCTGATTCTGTGAGCCTGTCACACAGCACACCAAACCCGACTATATTAAAATCCCTCAGTTGGGGAAAATAGTAAGAGACATGACATTGGGGGGAACGAGCCACGTGGGTCCAATGGCCTCTGCTCATTCCCAACCTTTCTAATGTTATAATGTGCTAATGGTTACGAATATAAAGTGGACTTACTTTAAGATTTAGGCAAACTTTGCTTTCTGTGTTCATAATCTGCGAGTAGAGTGAGCGGGCTCTCTCAACGTCCTCCTATAAAGAAAACAAGCTCCTGTATGACCAGATTGCAGCATGACATTATACATGTATACTAGACTTTCACTGGACTCAATGAGAACATGCTCATACATAGCAGGGCTGCATTTTTTTTCACAGTAAAAAGTGGTCTATTTCACGGTCTCAAAATAGGCATTTCAAGGTATTTCACAATTAAACATAATTATTAAAAGTGAAATATCCCTTGTACAAGGCAGAGTGATCTTTCAGAAATAGAAATTTTCACAGGGAACTACATATTGCACAGCAATGGGTCAATTTCACGGAAATCATGAAATCCGTGAAACAAAAAACACAGCCTTGCTCATATATTAAAGATGTGGTACTCTGCTGTATAGCATATTCAATGAACTCACTTCACTGAAACAAAGACCTGAGGACCAGAGCTCCCTACTGTAACTATCAAGACATTCCCCGTTATGGACCTCCATCCCTATACATGCCTCCCACCTGCAGCTTTCAAACAAGCACATTACAGCAAACACTTATTTTATTTTACTTTTTAAATCTGGTAATGTCTGGACATTTCACCATGAGAATGATATTTTTACCCACCCCTTCAAATGTATTTCCTGTCATTACCTAACCAACTGCTTCCCTATTGAGTGACATGCTTCACAGCCAGTAAAACACATTGACCCTCAGGGGAAAGGACCTGGGAATTGACCAAGGTGTTTCTTGACTCTTCAAGGTCAGAATGACAGGACATGAAAAGGGAAAAACATATACAAACCTGTCCCAGTTATCCATAACCAGGGTTGGGGTCAATTCCTGTTTTTCAATTCCAATTCCAATTCCTTCAAAGGAATTTATATTTTAGAAACATAATAACTATTGTGATTGCTCAACTGCTTTCATTTGAAGCCAATTTAATTGACAGGGGCTCCAACTGAAGTCATGTGTTGCCACTGTGAGAAGCTCATTTTAACCAAATACTACTAATTGCAATTTTGATCAATGATGTGTTGGAATTGATTCAGAGGGAATGGGAATTGGGAACAGATTTTAAAAAGGAATTGGAATTGAAAAACAGGCATTGACTCCAACCCTATCCAATTGACTCCAACCCTGTTTGCCATACCTGTTTAAGTGCAAGAGCAACTGCAAAGAAGAAGGCCTGTCGAGGCACGTGCTTTCCTTTACTCTGGGTCTCCTCCAGTATTAGAGTGCAGATTCTGTAGGACTCTGCAGTGTTCTGTTAGAAAGGAGCAGAGCATATGAAACCTCTGCAGCTACAGTGTGTCAGCAGTGCATTTTACAGATATGATTTCATGCTGTTTGTGCTGAATGCTGCTTTCAGAACACCCACCAGTTTGTAGCAGATGGCAGATGCCAGGGTGCATGTGTCCTTGTTGAATGAGACTCCTTGGGTCTTCATGTCTAACAGCACCTCCAAAGCACCTATCATTAAGAAATAGATCAAGACAGCATTGCTTATATTAGTGTCACATCTCATCATGTCTAACAGCACCTCCAAAGGACCTATCATTAAGAAATAGATCAAGACAGCATTGCTTATATTAGTGTCATATCTCATCATGTCTAACAGCACCTCCAAAGGACCTATCATTAAGAAATAGATCAAGACAGCATTGCTTATATTGGTGTGACAAGAAGTCTGTTCCCTGGATGACACTCCTACAGTAATTAAGCTGAGGTGTGGCTTGTGTAATTGAGATCACAGCTACAACGCAATGGCAGGAGCTCAAGAATGATTATCTTTTCACTTGAATACAGTGATTTCACAGCGAAGGACATTCTAACCACACTCTTAATCACTTAATTGAAGCAATTGCACCTCTATTCATTCAATTGATAACCACTAAACCCTGATGTGGAATGGTACCTTGGTTTAATGTAAATGCCTCCAAACTAGACTACACAGGCAACAGGGATGGAAATAAGACTCCCACTGGATAGCAGTTTGATCAATTCTTGGTTTTTCTATGAGTCTAAGAAGACACAACTGAGCTTGTTGCCTATACGCTGTGATTAATCAAGCTCCTCGCGAAACCTGGACTGCTATTCAATATGTCTTATTTCCATCTCTGGGCAGGCTAGTGTTGAGCCCTGTATTTGCAAATGAAAATGTATGTTTTTGGCCATCATAAATATTAACATAATAGGCGGTGAATTTGTTGTGTCATTTTCTAACAATACATTTGACTGTGTAAGCCAGGAACCTTCCCACATTTACTGGAAACCCTGCCTTTTAACAGTATGTCTTGAATAGTTTGGCAAAGGGAATGATCTGATTCTGTGGGTGTAAATAAATACAATAAAACTTCAAAGATTGCTTACTGTCATAAGATCCCTTTATGAACAACATATCCATCACAATGTTGAAGGAAGTTGAATCTGAAAAGAATCCTTTCAGAGCCTGAAACACAAAAAGCATTTTTACAATAGACTTCAAAAATAAACAAAGCAGTGAGTAACAGCCATGCACTGAGATGTCCCAGAATGTTCTAAAAATAGCATATACACGTTCAAGAACAAGGTTTGCCTTTTGAAACATTGGAATGCAGCAGTGTTAGGGACACTAACTGAAGATGTATGCAGGCACATCACTTCATGGTTTATTTTTCTATGCAAACATATATTGAACCAGCTAGACTGGCTCCCATAGTATCCTATGTAAGGACAGCTAGCTGGTTATCTATTGCAAGCACTGCTCTGCCCTCTAGAGTCCATTACAAGCTCACAGCACTGCCAAACAAAACTCAAGTTCACCATCAAAGCAAATTCAAAACACTGCAGCACAATATGGAATGAAAACCACATGGCGAGAACATGTGAAATATATATATATATATATATACCTGTCATCAATAAATGAATCAATCATAAAAAAAACTATATTTTGTATTCATTTGTCACAGAAACTCTTTTTATTAAAAGAGGTCACCTTGTCTTTCACCAGGTCTGCTGCAGTCTCTTCCAGTCCTAACTCATAACACAACCTCATAAAGAGGGGTCCGAACTTAAACTCTCCAAATGCCACATTTCCATTTTCCTCATGGTACCTAAAAGCAGCACAGAAACAAAACCAAACACACGATTACGCAAACCCCTTTCTATCCTTACACTCTTTAACTGTAGAAATAATTCAACATTAGCAACCACTGTAGTACTAATTATTAACAATAATAATAATAATTTATGATCTATTCTACATTACCAAAGCCCATAATTTGTATGTATGTATTTAGTATTTCTGTTTTTTGGACCAATCTTACGAAATGGTTTTAAAAATATATTTGAATTATTTTACCCCAATTCAGAAGGCTGGCTGAGTGCTTACTGCTTGCACAGGTAAATCAAGCCCGTCCCAGATGCTGGTGTCGAGGATCACTCACTGTGCCAAACTGAATCAGTACCTCACCCCTGTACTCAAGCTTTTACCTGTAAATGGCATTCTTGGCTACTTCCACATCTTCTGGGGTCTGGCACAAATGCAAGACCAGTTTTAATTCATCTTTAAGGACAAGCTCATTCCTCTGCAACCTTTTATCCAGGGTCTCAAAATAGTTATCTGGGGAAGATAGTGATAGCAGAGAACAGGGTTGGTAAGTTAACAGAACATAATCAGATAACGCAATTGGCATTTTATTGCATTCAATACAAATACATCATGAAAAAAATCTAGAGTCCAAAATAATAAAAAAACATTATTTAACAGTAAGTGAACCACTGTCCCTGATTTTTAACAAGTTGTAACATTTTATAGTTTGTTTGAGTGTTAATTAACAACAAATCGTGTGTGCTAGTGAGTGTTCACATCATTATAGCTGCATTTGAACTAATACACTACTGTACAGGCTCATGAAAGGCAGTTAGTTACAGTAAAGCCAATCTGCAGTCTAACTCCACTCAGCAGTTATCTGCACCTCAGCCTGCAGTTCTGAGTTCACATGCAGGACGAGTCTTTGTTGAATTGAACGGTGGCAATGGTGTACTTGCTGTTACCTTTGTCTCCATATATCTGATGAGCAACAGCTACTTTTCTTTGCTGGAATTCATGCAGTCGAATCACATCCTCTGAAAGCAGATGCCTTTTTGCTGCAAATATAAACATATATTCCTTTTATACCGTATTGTCAACATTAATACCAAGAGTGTTGGTACAGACAGTACACTACAGAAGCTGAACAAGACGATTCTGGATGATGGCAGCTCGCAAACTACTTTTTATTTCAGAACTGCTGACACTCAGTTCTATATTCTGAGGCAAGGTTATCTATTCTGCTAATGATGATGGGGTCTTACTGCTTTACTTCAAAGATCTCTTCTTTGCAAGCTAGACTTGGGGTCAGGCATGAAACTCAGTGGTACCACTTGCAGGACATCCCTTGAATGTTTGCTTTCTATAACACAGTAAAGGATAAGAGAATCCATTACAGATTTACAATAAATGGGATGTTTCTGTTGATACACTTTTAATTGGATCAGCAGCGATTTATACACTATAGTTTTCTGAACGTGGTTACGGGTAATGGAATGGCTCCAACAGTTCTAGAATGTAGCCCACCGTTCTGCAGCAACATATTCACACAGGAATACAGTATGTTCGGGGACGGACATAAGAATCACATACAGTCACAGCGGTTTGAACCACTCTGGACTTTACTATTAGTGTAATCAGGTACGCCAGCTCCAATCAACTACCAATAAGCCAGCACCAATGTAAATGCAGTGTACTGTTCTGCAATGTGGTTTTGTTTTAAAATGAGAAGCTTCCAAGGTCTCTGCCACAGTGCTGGTGCCTGCGGTACAAATCAGCATTTTTGTTTTATATCTGTGAGTATTGTTATCCAACAGCATGTATAGAACACAATATATACATGATATTTTCATGCCATACAGTCTAACATTACAAAATACTGTGCTGTGTAACTCGGGGCTGACAACGTGCATCTATACTAATATAATATTAGGGAGGCACGGGGTGGCAGGCTACCCCTTTGTTCATGTTACTGTACAGCTCAAGAAGCAAAACATAAATAAATAAATACATAAATAAACGTCTGTTCTTAACTATTTCAGAATGTTGTACTCAAGCACAATATCCACAGACAGCTGTTTGAGTGAAAATCTTAAATTACTCCTTGGACCGCAACTAGAGAGTTCTAAACCCCGATGTTTAAATGGCGGCATGGTTTGGCTTGCATATCTGCACACCCGAATACAATACGTACCCCCTAGTCTGCATGTCCAACACTGTGACGATTTGTAAGCGGTGATAACTCCACTGTTTTTAACGGTATTTGTTAAGATTCTGAAATAGCCCGTCGTTACCCTGACCGCCATTCTGTCCCCTGGACATACCAAAACCAACTCCAAAAAGGGTACATATCTTTCCGGTAAAGAACAACAGAAACAAAGTATTCAAATCTATTTTAAGATGTGCGTATTTCAAGAGTATTCTAAATTATTTTAGATGTACTATAATACCTTTGTTTTCTTACAGTAACTGTGTAATATAGCGTATGCAATAATATTGTATAATATGATCCCCTTTGCGTTATTAACTGGTGTGGTATTCCAAGATGGCTGCCTCCATGGTACAGCGGTGTGTTTTCTCTGTGAGACGAGTGTCAAAATTTGCAACACAAACTATTACAGGTATTACATTGATGTGCTACAAATGAGGCTTAAGAATGAAAACAGGTGCACCAAGTGTGGTTTAGAAATACGTTTTTATACGTGTTCCACGTTTTTAAAGAGTTATCACACTTGTCATTATCTAGGGATGACGTGAAAAATCGTACTAGCGGTAACAGTGTGCAGTTTGTTGATAAACGACAATGTAGTTCTGAGTTTTGAATCATATTGTGTGATACGTATATCAATTAAATCCGCATCAAAAAAGTACAGTGTTTATTGATTTGAAGTAAACCGATGCATGCTAGAGAAAGGAACCAGACGCTGTACTGTGTACTGTATTTTTTCTGTATGTTTTGCTGTACTGTACACTATTACAATCGCTTTTATTTGGTGGTAAATTTGACCCGTTTTCCTGTATGTCTCTGGCTCGAAGCAGTCTTTACCTATGGATTTTAAATGTGTTAATCAGTGTAACTCCCAAACTAAAGTGTCACTCCTAGCGGCTATCTGACCTTGGCATCCATTCAATACAATGTAGCCTGTTAAAATTGGCATATTTAAAGGCTAGTATTCTTAACATGTCATGCAAACAGCTGTATTAATGCTGACAGGTAAGACTCCAGTGTTTCAAATGAGTTGCTGTTGGGTATTGCCATGTTCAGGTGGTTTAGACTGCAGTGGTTCAGATGTCAATAGTTATTGCATACTGGTCAGTCGTTAGTGGAAGTGTCTGTCTATATCAGAATGCTATCCTTGCACTTTAACCTTCAGTGTAAACGTGTGTTTTTTTGTTTGTTTTTTAGCTAGAAGATCTATTCTTTCCGCTGCATACATAGACACAAAAAAATGGGATCAAAGGCCGAAAGATCCTCAAAACCTCGGTAAGTTCTAAATCATTTCATGGCATTTTAAATCTCCAAATCGAATGCATGGAAAGTGTTCTTTGTACCAGTAAAAAAGTGCTACTGTAATTGAAGCAGTGGGCGCTGGTGATTACCTGAAAGCCTGTCCAGTCTACATCATACCCTTTAGAGGCAGTGGTGCATGAATAATGCATGCACACTGACTGTAGACTCACTGTCTACAGTAGCAGAAATGTCTGCATACGTTTTACCCTTTATTAAGAAGACATGTATTTAATACATTTACATAGTTTACTTTAGAGATCAGATTGTTGTAATGTAAATTACCTGTAGCTTCACGTACTGAAATGCAGTTTTAAATGGGCTCAAACTTAAACAAATGTTTCACCTAGACTGCAGTACTAGAAATGGAGGTCTTCGAATAAATCGTATCTTTTTGTGATGACAGTAGGTGGCACTGTTACACAGATAACTAAATGGAAAAGCCCAGATTTTTACAATTACAGCTTGCTCAGTCTGTGTTATTGATGTGATTTGCATGTGGAAACCACTGTTTTTAGCGGAAACATGTATGTATGTATGTATGTGTGTGTGTGTGTGTATATATGTATATATATATATATATATATATATATATATATATATATGGACCAATCCAATATGTGCATTCACTGAAACACACATTTATAATGGTTACTCAGTACAACATTAAATAACAATATGCTGCTGAAAAGACTTGACTTAAAACCAAACAAGACTGACTGCCATTAGAAAATGAATTAAATAAAATTGCTTGTGCATTGTGGCACTCCTGTATTAAAGAGTAAATGCAGTGTAAAGATGGGCTCAAACCCCTTCTTTCCAAGGATCTAACCATTTTTAAATGTATTCCAAAATGTGTTCATGTTCATCTGTCATAAATACTTGTACTAACCACTCAACCCAGCAGCTTCATTTTTTTTGACAGCAGATGTTCCTGTATTTCCTCAATTTCTTATTGCTTTTATTTTGATACACTGTTTAGTCTAATATACTCCTCTTAAACGGTCAGTTTTAAGCAGCTGTCCACAGTAATAATAAAATGGTAACCAAATGTGATGGTATATCGTAGCTGCGTGGGTGTTGGTTGAGTTACAGCACTACGATTAATATACATGCTCTCCATCTTCCTGTAGGCTGTAATTATACACTGCGTTGTAAAATGCTGCTGCCAGTATAACATGCTCAGCATTTTCTAATGCTTACATTAAAGCACTTTGCATTTCTAGCCTACATAATGCTGTACATAATTATAGAAAGAATTCTACAGTAGACTACACAACAGTAAGGACTTGCAGTAAAAGTTATTAATAGGACAGATTACTTGTATATAGAAGGTTAAGCTTCGTGTTATATTGGAGTGTAAGGGCAACCAAGAATCCTATTATCCTTAACAAGAAAATAGACGCAGCTTGCTGTGGAAAATGTAGTAATGTTTGTGAAAGCTATGCTAGATGTCAAAGGGTTGAGGTGTAATTTATTTTGTTAAAGTAAGATGTCTATCTGTACCACAGCAATCTTGAACCTCAATTTAAACATTCAACTATCAAGAACATAGCTAAAGGTTGTGTTCAAATTGATGGTGAACAAATACAGAAGAGGTCAGAAACAGTGTTTATCAGTGCTGTAATTATCAAGGGGGGGGGGGCGGTGCAAGAACAAGGTTACTGTATAGTAGAAAATTGCAGTTTTAAAAGTCGGCACAAATATATTGAATGTATCAAAAATATACTCGACTAAATTCATAGGTTATGCACCGTGCAAACCCATTCACACAAGAAGGAGGCAGTGGGACACCTGGCATACCTTGCCATGAACCAAATCTTCAAATACCCTGCCAAGCAGAGAAGAGTACAGTACAGCCTGTTTGCTTGTAAACAAATACCTTGTTATTATAAATGAGTCAACTTCATTGATTCCATGAGTTTGATCAAAAAAGAATCTGTGTCAGGTTTGCCTCAAAGTCACTCCAATAAACATAGTAGACATGCCACAGTTAGAAGGTTATTTTATATTGTTTTGTTTACATTATAACATTTAAATGAAAGCCGTTTCCCCTTTGCTCATAATGGCCCCTATTTATAAGCGTCTGAGTATTCCTGGCTCCTTCTAGATAAGTTATTGCTTTTTTTTGTTTCAAATTCAATTTTATTTTTAAGTCCACCAGAAATGGATTTCCTCATCAAAAGGCATGTGCACTGTGAACATGAAATACAATATCGAAGCAGAGATTAGCAGAACCTTTCAGAGCCCTCCTCCCAACAGGAGGCATTTCCTGCAGCATCTGCTCTCCTGAAGATAAATTCCTCAGTTCCAGTTCTGTTGGATTCTGGTGACTTTTCAGCTTCAATTACAAGAGATGGTCAGAGAGTGGGAGGATGTGGGCAGTGCGGTGCTCAGCACTAACCCATGAGGGTCCGCTGGGAGTTTCACATATTTTCTGTCTTTTGTAATAATTTTTTAAAATCAGTTTTCACTCCTGTAACAGTCTATATAAAATACTCCCTGTGGTAAAAATGCAATAGACAATAAATATCTATCTAGCTCTCTATCAATCTATCTCTCATCTGTATCTATTGCTATCTGTCTGTATGTAGCTTTGAACAGGGCTTGTTTAAGGATAAGTCCTTTTCCACATGGATAAAGATGCAGCCCTTTTCCACATGGATAAAGATGCATTTAATGGCCTCAGGGTGAAAGTTATAGCTGACAGGTTGAACGTAAAAGGTGTTGAATTTCTCCTTTATAAATCACAAATACGAGTAATATGTCTTTTTGGTTTCACAAAAAAAAAGTTAAGCCAGTTGGTAATGTGCTTATTCTCAAGCGGCTTCTTCTTACCTGTATGTTATTTCCTCCACAGCTGAGTTAGCGACTCTAATGGACATGACTTACGAGAAGAAGCTTCCTGTCAGCTCCTTAACGATAGCCCGGGTAAGAGGAGTAAGAGCTCTAAGAATGTGTTCTTAATGGGATGAGGACGTTTGTGAAACAGGCTGTTCAGAAAACCACACCATGCCTTCTTTCAATGGATCAGGGCGCTCTAACAATCTTTTTTTTTACCATGTTTTTGTTTAATTTGCAGAATAAATAACAGTCTGGAGATAAATACGCAAGTACGAACTTACTGTAAACAAATACATTTATTCCAAGCAAGAACTTCGCCATTCAAGATTTTCACATAAAAATCCAGATTTTAAATTGGCCAGTCTGTAGCTGAGAGTATTAATTTTAATCTGCGTCACCAAGGTAATCGGTGATCGGCCCTGACTTCTACTTAAAACACAAAATGTTACTGTATGTTTAAATTGATGTCACATTGGATTTGGAGCATTGTTAAGTTTGTCAGAGATGAAGACAGAAAAATATCTATAAAGCTGCCTTTCAAGTTTACTTACTTTACATGGCAATGATGTCAGTCCAGATTGTAGCAGTAAACAAAGGTTAGGTATGACTCTATCTCTTTTTTTTCCTTGTGCCAATTAAGCAAGAGAAATGTAAGCACAGCTGGACTCATATTTTTATGTGACTCGGTGTTCTGCACAGCATGGCACTGCACAAGTCAAGTCCTTTCTACGTTGGTATGGATGCTGCTGCAACAAAACAGCCCCTCATGACATTTCTAAAGTCATTGGTAGTTCCTTTGCAGTGTAGGCAAGCTATACAGAAGGGAAAGGGATGCTGTATAGAAAGCGAATACTGGGCAGTCCACAAGTAAACTGCTCTAGGTCATTCTTAACAGAATAGGCTACAGAATACAGAAGAGTTGAAAAGAAATATCAACCAAACTGAGTTTAATTTCAAACAGATTGTGCCACACTCAGATGATGATGGCTGTCAGATTCATGACACCATGGCATTTTGAAGAGCCTTTGTGAAGCGAGGTTATGTGGTAATTGTGCTCCCATTCACAGACTGGATGTTTCTGGTTTTTGCCCTTTTAGTATTAGAAGTGGGCAGAGGGGGAGGGTTAAGCTTACAGACATGGTTGGTGGTGTTGGGTTTGCAGATGTTTTGTGAAGGGTGCTCACCTTTAACTTTAGAAGGCATGCTTGAGGATGAGCGAGGTTGCGGGGACTGAAAGTCATTACAAACTGACAGCTGCTGGGGACTAATTGTAAACCGGTTTGACAGTCTTTGCTCAGAGAGGCTGAAAGGTCAGAGATTGCAGAAAATGAGAATGTGAAGCGGACAGAACAGATCATGCAAGTCACAAGAGCAACTCTATAATGCAAAGTGTCTGATAGGATCTCAATAAGGCTTTTTCTATTCGTTTAAAATATTTGATACAAAAACAAAAGGTTTGATTATTTACAATAATAATATAAAGTTTTTAAAGTTTTTTGGGAAAATCCTGAAAGGATGGTGCATTCAGTAACACAAAATCTTTTCATTATTTTGCATGGTGCTGCTGCATGTTACTTACTGTTTGAAGGAAATCAAAACTGTAAAAATTATAATGGTATACATAAGAAAATCATAAGACAAAAATCATTGGATTGTTAAGTGCGCTTCTGTCAATAGTCAATACAGTGACTAATGATTGTCACTGTACTTGTATATAACTTTAATATTCTGTAGATACTGAGCATTTCATTCTACATTTAGTAATGACAACATTAATATACAGTAAGCTACATACATGATCAAACAGTGCCTGTCAGAGATATACAGTAAATGTCAAATAAACCAGGGAAGGATTCACATTAGACCTGAAAGTGAATTAACATTAATTACATTCATTTTGGGTGGGGTTTTTTGCATATGTTGTTTTAAATAAAAATCTGACATTAAACAAAAGGCAGTTCAATGTGTAAGTTTCATTTCCACCAGTTTTATCTCATGTGTTAGACTATTAGGCCTTAAGGCTGGAGCCTCTGTTCATTCCAGCAGCAAAGCAACAGCTGCATTAATATTTCTGTTCTGAAAACCTTGATGCAATTTAGTCGTCTCTTGGGATCAGCATAAACAGTTGACCACAGCAAATAAAGCAGCAAACATTTCCTCGTTGATTTCACAAAATTAGGTTTAGGGAAGTATGTTTTTTTTTTCTCTGAACAAAACAAGAACAATGTAAATGTAGAAAGTATTGTCAGTTTTGTCTATTTAATTCTGAATGACTGAGTTCTGTTTTAATAATTAATAGAGCACCAGAGTTAAAGATTGCCATCTTTCTACTCTATATAAGCCACGCCCTTTGTTAAGATCACTAAATACAACAGGATTGAGATGTACTGCTGTTCAGATCATTCAGACTGCTGGAAGATCCAACAGTACCACAGATTGGACTTGCACGCTGTGGTATTGATATTGTGATACTGGGAATTATTCTCATCTCTGACACCAATTCACCATACACCACAAAGAAGTACAGTTTGAAAGGTCAATATTAAAATGTTCTCCCCTTTTAGGTGCAAGGCTTCAGTTTCTTATTTTACATTGAGGCGTCATAAAAGCTTCTGAAGGGCAATATTTCCAGAATTAAGTTACATTTACACAACTTTTGCAGTTAACACAATTAGAGTAAGTTATCATAACAATATAGTTAAAGAGAAATGACAGGTAGATGGCAGTTAAAAATGCTCAAAAAATTACAAAGTAGCCTGTCCTCAAATGAGGGAAATGGCACTTAATGGGTTAAGCAATCCTATAAAACCACTACAAAACTGTTTGGGCCGCCAACTGCATATTTTTAAGTTATGAAAACTCCTCTGGGAAGCAGCCGGCTGACAAAGCAGTAATGTAAAGTGCCTTCAGGTTTCTGATGTAAAGAGACGACACTCTTTTTAGATTCTTCACATTTGGTGTTCAGTACAGCTGTTAACCTCTGTCACTGTATCATAAACCCTTAATGATATGTCGTTCTTCCACTTTACAACCACTCCTAATTTCAAAGCATCAGAGGTGGCCAACTCCCTGACCAAGCTGCATTGTTTCCTGTTACAAAAATGTCATTCTGTCGTCTGCTTCCCATTGAGAGGCAGGCAGGCAGATGTCGTTGCTGGTTCATCACAAAGAGGTTACAGTAACTAGACCTCAAGTGTCATTTAATATTAAGAAACCTTCCTCCCAGAGACAACATGTAACCTTGCAAGTTTGACAAATGATTTTTATGATGACAGACGGCCTTCCGTGTGCTCCTGCCTGCTGCATCACGTCAGACGACTCAGTCTGTGTTATTAGAGGCAAAATCCATAATATGGGCCTCTCTCAGCCTTCCTGCATCTTTTCCAAACCCAAACACTTTGTTTGCTGGTTCAGAAATGGAAAGAGCTCTCAAATCAAAAGATAGGTCATTGAAAACAATAAAATGCAAGACACGATTTCTAATATGTTTGTGAAGTGTATGAAATACATCTTCAATAAAAATTGCATTTTATATTGCTAGACATATTTTGTTTTGGATGCTTATAAGAGCTGATTTAGCATGTAATGACAATAGTTTTCCCATTTAAGTTTGTTCTTTATTGACTAATTACTAATGTTTTTTCCCCTAGTTTGTTGACAATATTTCCTCAAGAGAAGAAATTGATCAAGCTGAGTACTATCTTTATAAGTGAGTTCTTTTTTTTTTTAAGACATTATTTATTTGTTCACTTACACTATTGTAAATGAAGAATTAATGTGAAGAGTGTTGAATGTTATATCGTTCTTTTAAATTCTTTAAATATGGGTTTGAATTATCAGAGTTATTGTAATGTTTATAGTCAATTCTCATTAAGACAAACTCGGATTAAACAAATGTCCTGATACTACGAATATTCTGCATGGCCCGGTCGCTTATTCTAAATGACTTCTTTATAATAAGAATGTATACTTTTTTAAAAGTTCACTTATAGCTGTATTTTCAATAAAATGCACAGTACTTTTAAATGTATAATACTTTTCATTGTACTGTAAATGAAATTTGATTTCAGTGTTACTGTAACTTCAGTTAAAAATAAAAAAGAAATCCAATGCAGAAGACTGAGGAATAAAGACACTGTGCTTCACTGAAATGAAACCTCACCACTCCTGCCCAGTTTTCTGACAGTCATGGAAAACAGCTGCAGTTCAGAGATTCATTCCAGGCTTAGCTTGTTTTGTCTTTAAATAAAGAGTCTTCTACTTGCGCAGTCATTTTGATAGCGTGTATCAGTCGGATGTAGATGTTTAGACTTCATACCTGTCCTGTTATCTGTTGTCTATGCAACTTTAAGGACTTAATATATTTTGGAGACCTTTTCAGTGATTTCCCTAAGGTCCATTCTGTGTTTAGTATTTTTGTTATACTTTATCTGAATGTTGTCATCAGTGATTTCTTCAATTGTATGACACACACTTGCATATACATGATGCATTTGCTTGCTGAAGTGGTAAATTGCAGGATATGCAAATATGTCAGAAAACAGACCTACTGTAAGTACTATCAAAGATGCATGTGTAAAGAGCAAGCTCCTATTAACAGCTGTGCTTAGTGTTAGAGCTATGCAGTGTGGTACATTGTGGAAATCACATTGTGAAACTATTTTCAATATTTGGAAAGTTAAGTAGAAAAAAGTTTTGTCAAATGTTACAATGGTTTTACCTTTAGAATGTGGAGTTTATGATTGTAGATCATTATTATTTTTTTTCTAATTTGGAAGTGTTTTAATAAGTATAATTGAGTACATATTACAGTGCTGAACTAGGATTGATGGTATAAATTCACAAAGCTTAAACCAGTGTTTTGCATAATTAGAAGATTATGACCGTTTTGGTATTAAACACCAAAAACGAGGTACATCCCAAATAAAATGAACCAACCATGAAGCTTCAGGAAACAGCCAGAGGGCAGCTATGTCAGAACTCTGAAGCGGTTTAGGCATTTATTCTAGTTACACTGTATATCAATGCAGATTAATATAGAGTGAAACCGCTGCTAGTTAGTTGCTGTAAACTTTAACTTCAAATGAGAAAGGGGACAGATGCTGTCTCAAGCAGAACATTGAGCCTCTGTCTGTTGTAATGGACATGTCTTTCCACAGTTCACACGGCAACACGATTTCAGGTCAGTTGTCACCCCGAGTGTTGGCTATTTGATCAACGTAGTCCAAAAGGAATATAAATTACGTTGAAAACACAGAACTATAACTCAGTAGCATTGTGTCAGACTTTCTTAAGTATGCTCAAGTTGTTTTATTTCTCATTTAGCATTTTTCTAAAAAATAAATTTAAAAAAGGATCTCATGAGTCTGGAATAAATGCTTTGAAAATATGGCCCTCTGTTTTTTGATTTATTGCTCTAAATAGGCAGGCACATCACAAACACCTATGTGTGAAGGTTTGGTATGTATAAAAAGCAAGGAGCAAAATATTCCCTTCCGATCGATAGTGTTACTGAAGCTGTCACTAAGTTGTGAATAAAGTTTAATGTCTAGGTTTTAAATCATGGCTATAAATGTGACTGCAATCACAGCAAGAGTGCATCACAAGGCTCTGGAGGAAATGGTAGGCCTGTGTTGCTATAGCAACAGCAGCTCACCCCATCAGACCATGTTCACTTCTCTCGGCATATCAGGGGCTAAATTAAGATACTGGATTATTGATGGCATTCCGTGGGTTTAAACAAGTGTAGTCTTCCCAGGTTTTGAAAGTTTGATTGCAGTGTGAATACTCTTTAGATTTTAGAGTATTTCTAGTGATTGACGAGTATCCTGTTGGATCCTGATTCTCCTTGGATATAGAGCCGTGTGTGTGTGTGTATATATATATATATATACAGTACCGTGCAAAAGTTTTAGGCAGGTGTGAAAAAATGCTGTAAAGTAAGAATGCTTTCAAAAATAGACATGTTAATAGATTATATTTATCAATTAACTAAATGCAAAATGAGTGAACAGAAGAAAAATCTAAATCAAATCCATATTTGGTGTGACCACCCTTTGCCTTCAAAACAGCATCAAGCATCAATTCTTCTAGGTACACTTGCACACAGTTTTTGAAGGAGCTCGGCAGGTAGGTTGGCCCAAACATCTTGGAGAACTAACCACAGTTCTTCTGTGGATTTAGGCAGCCTCAGTTGCTTCTCTCTCTTCATTTAATCCCAGACAGACTCGATGATGTTGAGATCAGGGCTATGTGGGAGCCATACCATCACTTCCAGGACTCCTTGTTCTTCTTTACGCTGAAGATAGTTCTTAATGACTTTTGCTGTATGTTTGGGGTCGTTGTCATGCTGCAGAATAAATTTGGGGCCAATCAGATGCCTCCCTGATGGTATTGCATGATGGATAAGTATCTGCCTGTACTTCTCAGCATTGAGGAGTCCATTAATTCTGACCAAATCCCCAACTCCATTTGCAGAAATGCAGCCCCAGACTTGCAAGGAACCTCCACCATGCTTCACTGTTGTCTGCAGACACTGCTCGTGTACGCTCTCCAGCCCTTCGCGAACAAACTGCCTTCTGCTACAGCCAAATATTTCAAATTTTGACTCATCAGTCCAGAGCACCTGCTGCCATTTTTCTGCACCCCAGTTCCTGTGTTTTCGTGCATAGTTGAGTCGCTGGCCTTGTTTTCACGCCGGAGGTATGGCTTTTTGGCGCAAGTCTTCCATGAAGGCCACTTCTGACCAGACTTCTCCGGACAGTAGATGGGTGTACCAGGGTCCCACTGTTTTCTGCCAGTTCTGAGCTGATGGCACTGCTGGACATCTTCCGATTGCGAAGGGAAGTAAGCATGATGTGTCTTTCATCTGCTGCAGTAAGTTTCCTTGGCCGACCACTGCGCTTCACGGTCCTCAACATTGCCCGTTTCTTTGTGCTTCTTCAAAAGAGCTTGGACAGCACATCTGGAAACCCCTGTCTGCCTTGAAATTTCTGCCTGGGAGAGACCTTGCTGATGCAGTATAACTACCTTGTGTCTTGTTGCTGTGCTCAGTCTTGCCATGGTGTATGACTTTTGACAGTAAACTGTCTTCAGCAACCTCACCTTGTTAGCTGAGTTTGGCTGTTCCTCACCCAGTTTTATTCCTCCTACACAGCTGTTTCTGTTTCAGTTAATGATTGTGTTTCAACCTACATATTGAATTGATGATCATTAGCACCTGTTTGGTATAATTGTTTAATCATACACCTGACTATATGCCTACAAAATCCCTGACTTTGTGCAAGTGTACCTAGAAGAATTGATGCTGTTTTGAAGGCAAAGGGTGGTCACACCAAATATGGATTTGATTTAGATTTTTCTTCTGTTCACTCACTTTGCATTTAGTTAATTGATAAATATAATCTATTAACATGTCTATTTTTGAAAGCATTCTTACTTCACAGCATTTTTTCACACCTGCCTAAAACTTTTGCACAGTACTGTATATATATATATATATATATATATATATATATATATATATATATATATATATATATATATATATATATATATATATATACACAGCTCTGGAAAAAATTAAGAGACCACTGCAAAATTATCAGTTTCTCTGGTTTTACTATTTATAGGTATGTGTTTGGGTAAAATGAACATTTTTGTTTTATTCTATAAACTACTGACAACATTTCTCCCAAATTCCAAATAAAAATGTTGTCATTTAGAGCATTTATTTGCAGAAAATGACAACTGGACAAAATAACAAAAAAGATGCAATGTTGTCAGACCTCGAATAATGCAAAGAAAATAAGTTCATATTCATTTTTAAACAACACAATATTCATGTTTTAACTTAAGAAGAGTTCAGAAATCAATATTTGGTGGAATAACCCTGATTTTCAAGCACAGCTTTCATGCGTCTTGGCATGCTCTCCACCAGTCTTTCACATTGATGTTGGGTGACTTTATGCCACTCCTGGTGCAAAAATTCAAGCAGCTCGGCTTTGTTTGATGGCTTGTGACCATCCATCTTCCTCTTGATCACATTCCAGAGGTTTTCAATGGGGTTCAGGTCTGGAGATTGGGCTGGCCAAGACAAATCTGCCCGATTCCAGCCTTGCTGAAGCACCCCCAGATGAGTCCAATTTTCAGCTTTGCCCAACACCTGGTCGTCTAATGGTTAGACGGAGACCTGGAGAGGCCTACAAGCCACAGTGTCTCGCACCCACTGTGAAATGTGGTGGAGGATCGGTGATGATCTGGGGGTGCTTCAGCAAGGCTGGAATCGGGCAGATTTGTCTTTGTGAAGGACGCATGAATCAAGCCAAGTACAAGGTTGTCCTGGAAGAAAACTTGCTTCCTTCTGCTCTGACAATGTTCCCCAACTCTGAGGATTGGTTTTTCCAGCAGGACAATGCTCCATGCCACACAGCCAGGTCAATCAAGGTGTGGATGGAGGACCACCAGATCAAGACCCTGTCATGGCCAGCCCAATCTCCAGACCTGAACCCCATTGAAAACCTCTGGAATGTGATCAAGAGGAAGATGGATGGTCACAAGCCATCAAACAAAGCCGAACTGCTTGAATTTTTGCACCAGGAGTGGCATAAAGTCACCCAACATCAATGTGAAAGACTGGTGGAGAGTATGCCAAGACGCATGAAAGCTGTGCTTGAAAATCAGGGTTATTCCACCAAATATTGATTTCTGAACTCTTCTTAAGTTAAAACATTAGTATTGTGTTGTTTAAAAATGAATATGAACTTATTTTCTTTGCATTATTCGAGGTCTGACAACACTGCATCTTTTTTGTTATTTTGACCAGTTGTCATTTTCTGCAAATAAATGCTCTAAATGACAATATTTTTATTTGGAATTTGGGAGAAATGTTGTCAGTAGTGTATAGAATAAAACAAAAATGTTCATTTTACCCAAACACATACCTATAAATAGTAAAACCAGAGAAACTGATAATTTTGCAGTGGTCTCTTAATTTTTTCCAGAGCTATATATATATATATATATATATAATATACCGTATTTACTCAAATTTGTTACCCCCAAATTTGAAGACCAAAAACAAATAGACCCTGAATACAACTCACATTTCATGAAAAAACACAATAATAAACAGTTAAATTACCTTTCAATCTCTAGAGGCCAGCATGTAACACTGTATTACCATACATGAAGCATCAGATGAAGTCACCTACTATATTGCAAATGGGAAGAGCAAATATGTACAGTGCGGTACTTCCAGTATTGAACGACAGTCCTTGCAGTTTACAGTAGCTGGAAAGGATGAATTAGCTTTAGCTTTATTTCAGTTGTTTTTATTGTCCTCCTTTGTTTAATTTTACCAACGTGACTTTCTGTCATGTTTACAAGCATTTTCTGACACATGTCTCAGATGACCCAATTTGGGTACATACATGTTATATATCGTACTACAAACTAAGTACAGCACCACAGTGCATATGTCCAGGGAGATAATGGACCAATAAAAATGCTTTACAAGGAGTAAGGTCTAGCTTCTCCCAGAACCTTTCTGTTTTAACAGCATGTCCTCCAGCCACACTTAGCTGCATATTGTGCACTGTACCCAGCAAAGTGAGGGTTATGACCTTCTGTAATCTGATAAATGTATTGGAAAGCTTGCTTGTCTTCCTAGTGCATTCCTAGTGCATTATGAATTACAGATTGCACCCAATGAGCAATGAGGAGGAGAGGGAGCAGGACATCAGTTAGTTAGCCTGGTACATACTGATCTAAGCAGAAACAATAGTAGATAATCATAAAGAACACACATAATAGGATATTAAACTGGTAAGAAGTTTATAGTAAGATAATAGATAGTAAAAAGTATCCCTTTAACTAAATAAGAATGTATACAGGGCCACGTTTCTTATGGCCTTTCCACCAAACTGCAATTTGTTTAATTTTTTTTTGAGAAAGGTAAATAAATAAAAATCAGCCTGGTAAAATGCAACACAGGAGGTCATTTTGGGAACGTAAAAGTATGTATAAGCTATTTGTTACTATTTTTGGTGCCTTATCATAAACTAAGAAGAGTTTATTTCCCTAAATATGCCCCCTAACCTGAACACGAGCAGGAGTCTGTACTTGCCAAGCTAAAATAAACCAAACCTTCTAAGAATTATTTTGATCTGTTTTAGAGCATTTACTAATACGAGTACCATCAGTCTAAAAGGAGTGCACTCTAAGAACTAAGAGCACAGGTTCATAGTTCAATATTCTTAAATCAGAAGTCAGTGGGGTGATGCATGTTTCTTTCCTCTTGATCTTTATAGGTTTCGTCACAGTCCAAACTGCTGGTATATCAGGGACTGGACCATCCACAGTTGGATTAGACAGTGTCTTAAATATGGGGCCAGGGACAAGGCTGTGCATACCCTGAACAATAAGGTAAGTCTGTTCTTGTCATGGGCACCACACAGTATTTCAGGCATATTTATTACAAATAGAAAAATATATGTGTCAGAATGCATTAACATGCAATAATATGTGTCTCAGGTTGGTTTTGTGCTAGATTTTTGGTCCCTATGTTATTTTATATACCGGTATTCTATGCTTCTTAAAATAGACAAACACACCCTTTTTATTTTTGCATTTTGCCTCGGTATTGTTGCCACCCCATCCTTACTGTTCTTTTGATCAAAATCCCATTCATGCCTGACCATAGAGAGTCCGGTATCACATTTTAAAATCGTCCAGAGAGCTTTGTTTTGTTTTGCAGACCCTGGTTTTATAAGAGTTCCTGTTGAATTGCCTCTCTTCAATGTTGGGGTCCCAGTGCTTGTTATTTAATATCCAATCCATCTTGGCCTAACACCCAGGTCTGAGACAGTATTGCTGATCAACCCAAAGGCTTGTTGACATTCTCTGGTGAAAACATTTCCTCACCTCACCCAATAAATGTACAGTATTTGAAGACCTCAACCATGATAATTATTTTTAAACCAACGCAAGTCAGGTTGTCTCTCTCTACATTACCACTCGATCTATATTGACTCTTCTGGTTGTTTTACAAAAAAACATAATGTTCTTTAAAAGTGAATCTGCCTAAGACTTATTTATTGCTCAGTCATGTAATTATATTGATATACATATTAGACTTCATGTGCCAGTATGTAAACTGACGTTATGATAAATACTAGTACATGTTATTCATAACTAGGTTTAGTTTGGCAGGAAATCATTTAAACACCAGACTCTGGCCACTTTACACTGCCACTCGAAGAGTTTGATTTATTGTAATTAAATCAGCGCTGATGGGGGAAAAAGAAACACAGCTGCTAATCCCATACATATCAATCAGTGCTACTTAAAGCCATCATGCAGCTGTACCAGAGTTGGAGTTGTGAAAAATGTGCCGCTTAATTTCACTGAAAATTGTATCCATCATATGACTCTTTTTATTGGTTTGTTCACATTGTTAAAGAGGTGCTGTGCATTTTCAGAATATTGAATTTCGTTCATGTTTAATAGCCTGTTACATGGTTGTCTTATCACTCTGTTGTTATTTCTGCTAGGATCATTACACACCAGGCTTGTTAATTTTTCAAGAAAAAAAAAAACAAAAAACATTTTTCAATGACTTCATCCAAAGCTGAGTTTGTGAATTCAGTTGAGGGTAAGCATTACCAATATGGGTGTGCAGCTGTAACTACTGCCCCCTCTGCCATTGTGACAATTGTGAGTTTGCTATGCAAAATCAAAGTTTCAGAGGAGACAGCAAACCCAACTGCACACCCCTAGTGGTTACACTGGAACCGTCAATAAGCACTGAAAATAAAGATTATGATGGTGAAGGGAGATTCTAAGATCACCTGATATGCTGACTTATTTAGGATGTATTCCTGAATATATTTCCATTGGTATTAAGTGCTTGTAAAACAATGGCAGATCTTTGCTTAAAGAGTGCAATAATGTTAGTTATATTATAAATATAACTAGTTTAGTTATGTTATAAAAGTAGGACATTTTATGCAACCTGTACACTCTTCAATGACTACCAGTTTTCTGTTCCAGACAATGACAGGGACTGGGGATGGGGGACAGAGGACAGGGGGTTTGGTAAGGTAATAAGCATTCAGTCACTTTCAATGTTAGTCTTTTTTAAATTATTTTATTTAGGTGCAATATGGAATATTTCCAGATGACTTCACGTTTAATTTGCTGATGGATTCCTTTATAAAAGATAAAGATTATAAAGGTAAGACTTATTGGAAGCACACAGCTGTATTGGTAAATGGATTTACTGTACATAGTTTTCTAACGTAATATTTATTTAAGTCCAATACATTTCTTAAATGTCTGTTTACTTGAAGGCTGGGTTTAGAGGACAGTATGGCAAGTTATCAGCATTGCATGTAAAGCAGTACCAATTATGTGCTTTACTGGAAGAGCTTTCCTTATTAGTTGGATGGCACAGCAGTTGTCTCAAAACTTCATCTGATTGTGTTTCTTCTATAAAATTTTATTTATTTATTTTTTTAAGTTTAGTTGTCGCCAGTGGTTTTTACCCACCGTTTTCTCCCCAATTTGGAATGCCCAATTATTATTTTTTATCCCGGTTCACCACTGCAACCCCCTGGCGACTCGGGAAACGGAGGCTGAAACACGCGTCCTCTGAAACGTGTTCCTGCCAATCCGTCATTTTTAGCACTGCGGATCCACAGACCTATAGTGCCGGAGAACAGCACAGATCTGAATGGCTTGCTGGTGTACGGTGAACCGTGGATTGCCTGCTGAGCTAAGCCCTCTCTACCTGGGCGGCACTTGGCCAATTGTTCGCTGCTCCCTAGGAACCCCCGGTCACAGTCGTCCGTGACATATCCTAGATTCGAACCTGCGATCTCCAGGCTATATGGCACATCCAGCACTCCACGCGGAGCGCCTTTACTGGATGCACCACTCGGGAGCCCCATAAAATTTTATTTTGTAAAGCTCACACGTTCTCTTTCCAGGTGCATTCTCGGTTGTTGTTGAAGTGATGTTACAAGAAGCTTTTGATTTGACTTCAACTCAGCTGTTGTCACTCCATGTGCTGAGCCAGTACTTAGATACCAAGTCGGATCTCAAAGTAAGTGCATTATTTAATACTGCGCATAACTATGTATAACACCAACTGATAATTAACCGAGGAACCGTGTGTGTGTTGTCAAAAATTGATTTTTTGATTTTCAATCTTTTTGCATTCCATTTTACACTAACATTTTTACTACTGTCATTTCACATCTGCAAACCGTTTAACAGCACGGCCCGTTGACTGGATACGGCTCAGTTCTCGGTGTGCTTCCCTTGCTTTCATGAAGTCTGTTAGTGTTTCACTTCCTAGGTAATTTTATAGTCAGGCGTGTCGCAGCGTGTCACTGGCTCCAAAAGCATGTCAGTCAGTAAGGAAAGCATGTTAGTTAATGATGGGAAAGAAGACGAGGGGACAGTTTCACTCTGCTGGAGAAATAGCCTAGAAAGTACAACACTACCTGAAAGGAAAGCTTGCAAGCAGAGATTTCTTTATGTAGTGTAATACCAGGTATCATGTTTGGAAATGAAAATGCTAGAACGTACAGTATGTCTTTCAAAACTCAACATTGAAGACGATACTGCATTGTATGTGATTTAACTACTGCATGTAACTACTGCATTGTATGTGATTTTAAATATGGGTATTATGAAGGGGGGGGGTAATGGTTTGCCATTGTACCACAAGCAAGTGAGAGAATGTCATGCTTCTGTAGGTATTTGTTCCAAATTAAGTTTTAGAAACTGTAGGCTGCTGGGAATGTGATCTCAGTGTCATTTGGTTGTTGAGCTTTAGCTAGGAGTTGTTGCATTCAATTTCTCCCTTTGTTATCAATCAATGTTCCTGCTAATGCGCTGCTTCACACAAAGAAGAGAAATAGCGCATTGACTGCATTGACGAATTGAACAGAGTTGTGTTTGACAAATTGAATCAGATTATTTTAACCAGTCGAATTCATTATGAAATTGGTGTATTGCCGACTCTCTTTTTTTTTTTTTTTTTTCTTTTCTCTTTCAAATCCCACCAGTGGGAAGAGGAACGGAACCTCGGGGCGGCTCTGTTGATCTCCGGACTGAAACAGGAGAATACAGTCGGCTTTAGTGCTCAACTTCTTGGCTGTTCCCTTCTCGGTATGGTTTTAATCTTTTCTTTCTTTCTTTCTTTCTTTCTTTCTTTCTTTCTTTCTTTCTTTCTTTCACACTTGATAAAATCTTAGTTTTTTAATGAAATGGCCCCAGCTGTCTTTCAAAGCTAACATAAAAAGGAACCAAAATGAAAGTAGTCTTCCTCTACATCAATAGACAGCAGCTGCTGAAAAGATGACGCAGTTTGGCTGACTGACATTAGCATGCAGTACTGTAGGTGTATGTGCCAAGGGAGTCTTGTCTTCCATTTTAGATCCTCCTACAACTTGTGACTGGCGTGACTTTTCTGGAACATACTGGGAAATTGATATTCAAATATTATGGAATGCTCTGCCTTCGTTTGTCAGGGAAGCTGGGGACCGTTACAGTTTTCAAGTCAAGACTAAAAGAACATTGTTATAAAACGGCTTTCTTATCTTCGAGGGTTTTAATGTTATTTTAAAATTGCTGCTTTTGTATTATGTGTGTACTGTTATTTAAATGGTCTGCCTGTTGCAGTTGTATGCGTGACGTTACCATAGCTACTAGTTTATATTTGGTTGAAAATCCTATTATCTTACAGGTAATCCATAAATGAAATAAAACATTCACATGTAGTTTAAAAATACATTATAAAGAACAGTAATCGTGTTTTTATAATTTAAATAAAAATACACATCTAATATGAATTTACGCTTGTCAAGTGATCCCAGAGATTGGGTGTGCCTCCATGATACAGCAAAGAGTCGCTTGCACAGTTTGCATTCAGCTTTTCATCATCTTAATCACAAACAGCAGAGGGTTTTCGAGACGTTTCTTTCAATGCAGCTTCCGCTTACAATGCTTTGCTGTTGAGATGACGAATTAAGAAATTAAAGTTCGGCCTCTGGATAACACGAGCTGAACAAGGAGACGGTGCTCAGCTTTCATAATTAAAATTATTAGCGTTGGAATATATTTTGTATGTTTCATACTTATTCTACCATAACACTTCTCTTACACTGTCTAGTACACTAGGTATTCAGTACATATTTTATTGAAGCCCTACAAAAGCTATAGGTACTTTGGCATAATATACCCTGCTCCAACACACGGCGCCATATAGAGATGCTACGTATAACGATTTGGTAGTGGATTTTAATACAACTTTTGTTTAAGTAATATGCATTATAGAAACCAAAAGATTGAATTTTGCATGTGAGTGACATTTATTGTGTGATTTATAGTATTCACAGATTGTCACAGTTTCTGGTAAGAGAAAAAAGAAACCTTTGAACCTTTGAACACTAATTCAGCATAGAGTTTAGATGCATTATAATTTGAACACAGCCCTAATTCAGTATACAGTTTAGTTATATTATAATTTGAATACAGCCCTAATTCAGTATACAGTTTAGTTGCATTATAATTTGAACACAGCCCTAATTCAGTATACAGTTTAGTTACATTATAATTTGAATACAGCCCTAATTCAGTATACAGTTTAGCTACATTATAATTTGAACACAGCCCTAATTCTGTATACAGTTTAGTTATATTATAACTTGAATACAGCCCTAATTCAGTATACAGTTTAGCTACATTATAATTTGAACACAGCCCTAATTCTGTATACAGTTTAGTTATATTATAACTTGAATACAGCCCTAATTCAGTATACAGTTTTAGTTATATTATAAAAGTAGGATATTGCATGCAGCTACACATGCTTTTTAGGCAATATCCTTATACCCAGCTTTACATGTATCTGACATACACAAAGCCACATGCAGTGATAGTGTATGTATTTTCCACAGTCGTTTTATTTTACGAGGACTCCTTATCCCAAACACTTAATCCATTACAAATTATTTGTGTTCTACCTATATTAGGACTCAAGCAAAATATCTAAATAAGTTGCTTTAACCGGAAGATGTTCCCCACAGACTCGCCATGCTTCAAAGCAAGTTACTTTCTTGATTGATGTAAGTCAGTTCTTCATTGCAAGTGATCACATTGATGCCCTGTTTTGCGCTTTTAAACAGGAAAAGTTGAACTTTGTCAGGGGATCCGTGCCGTGTACCATCAGATGCCACTGATTTGGACCCCTGGGTATCTGAACAAGGCCTTGGCTGTGATGGAGAAGGTGTCTGCACTGCCTGCCCACGTGAAGCTCTCCAAGGAGGCAGTAAGGGGCCTACCATTTTCTCTGATGATTAAAACGTTAACTTTGATTTTTTTATTTTATTATTATTATTATTAAATGCAGACGAGTTTCTGACTGAAGACTGAGGCCAGAAATGAATAATTTCATACAGATACATGTTACACATGGAGGAGACCATTTTTTTTTTTACGACCAGTCTTTAATAAGAATGACATTGTCTTTTTCAAAATCATGGCTGTGCTCCCAGGCTGGTTGAGTGTTATTGTTGCGTTCGTGTAAAAGGGTAATTAATCAGAGCTCCAGTTCAGGGTTGTACAAGGCTTTTTATTCTTGTCTTGCTTTTGCTGCTGCTTTTAAATTTTTAAACACTGGCAGACTGGCTAATGTGCACAGCTTGCAGAACTGTTTTTAAAATGGCTCCAAGAGGCTGGGCATGTCATTAATTATAGAATATTCTAAAAGTGTTTATTTATTTATTTATTTTATTTACAGTGAGTCATTTATTATTATTATTATTATTATTATTATTATTATTATTATTATTATTATTAATTAGTCATTTAGCAGATGCTTTTATGCAAAATGACTTTATCCAAATCACAACTTCTGCTTCAGAGTCACTTACAATAAGACCTTGGTTTTGCATCTCATCCAAAGGCACAAGGAGGTTAAGTGACTTGCTCAGGGTCACACACGAGTCAGTGGCTGAGCCAGGATTTGAACCAGGAACCTCTTGTTGTCAGGCACTTTTTTTAACCACTGGAACACCAAGCCTCCTTACATATGTAGAACTTCCGCTGACAAAATGACAACGGCAGCGACTTAGTGATTTACAGCAATTTAAACGTGCTTGTAAAATAAACAGAACGGACTGAAAAACTCTGCAGTTCGCCCTGTCCCATTTCTTTTACAACCTCCCCCTCTGATACAACCTCCGCTACTGTATTCTGCAATTCAGATTGTGGTGTTTGGAAGTGCATGGCAAGGGTTAAAAAAAATCCCACAGACCATCATTTCTAAAAATATCTCATCTCTGGCTATGGAGATTAAACAGCAGTCTAGTTGTATCAACAAGCAAAAGTCCCTGTGCTTTATGTTATCGTATTCATTTAAATACACCCCTGAACTCATTTAAAATTATTTCCTGTAACCGTCTTACATCTCCATGGCAGAATGGAGCAAGGTAAAGCTTAGGAAGTTGCTGCTTGTTTTTCTATATGGAGTAACAGTGTACACGAACAGTGCTTTGTTTTTAAGTGTGGTGTACACTCAGAACTCCTCAACTTCTGATCAACTACTTGGTAATATTTTCAGTTATTACAATTCCAAATGTAATTACATGGTGTGCCAGAGTGAGACCCTTTGAGACCCCTGCCATTGACCAGTGAAGTAAAAGTAGATGTTCTGAAGCTACAGTGAAGCGCGTACAATGTGTATTCCACAACTGTAGAAAAAAAGAGAACAAAAAGATCAGCAACATTAGGGGGGGCCCATTTTTAATGTTGCTATTGATGTAAAAACATCTTCTAGAGGATGGAATAGCTGGGAATACATGTACCAATTAGGTAAGCTTGGAATAGGGAAATAAGAAAGCTGGATACATATATTTTTTTTAAAGAGGTTTCCTCCAGAAGTTGCTTGCACATTGATTTGATTTCTCTCAACACACAACAGCAACTGACATCAATCTTTAATGTGTAGAAGACCAGGGGGCTTGACGTGTTTGCCTCTAGATTACCTTCCCTTTGGTTATTAAGAGTTTCAGTCACCAGTGCTTAAAGCTACAACAACATTGCTCTAGTCAGCATAATAAAAGTGTACAAGACTTCCTCGCTGTTCCAAGGTTAGCAGATTCTGTGACCATGACACACAGGTGCACTAGGAGTTGCATTTTGTACTGCGTGCACGTTTTCAATTTAGTGAGTGTTCTGTGGCTCTAAAGGGCCTGGCACTCGTACAGTTAGGGATTGCATTTAGCGAGGACCTCGAAGTCAGCACATTACTGAGCATTTGCCGTTCTCCTAGTGTGTTTCCTGAACAGTGATGGATATGCCAGGGATATGATCATTATTTCAACGGCAGTCCACAGTTTGACAGGCTGTCGTCCCTGGAGTCAAGCTCTACCCTGCTAACACTGAATAGCAACAGGCAGAGATGCTTGTCCTTGACCAGCATACTGATGATGTCATGAAGCCGTATTGCTGCTTGTGGATCCTTCAAGGTGTCAGTATTGTGTTGTTTATTATTTACAGATTCCGCAAGCAAGTATTGACCCTAGTTCCTGTCCGTGAAGCATTCACCCACGCATTCCAAGTCATTGAACCCAAGTGTTTTCTTCTAGCAGTGCTATTAAAACGTTAAGGCTGGGCCCTATCCACAGTCATTGTGTGTTTGTTTTGTTTAATTAGTATTTTATATGGTTAGGTCGTGTCACTTCGAGCACTACTTTGGTTCTTGATCAGAGAACCCAAGGGAGGCTAAAAGATATATAGAGGGTTCAAACCCTAAAGTGCATAGTTTGTGTACTGGCTTACAGTGTGATGCCTTTAGACAGCTTTAATCAAGAATAATCACACAGTCCCATTCAATTTGAAGTTTCAGCGATTCAGAGCATTATTAGTACTGCTTCGGTTTATTAAATGCTTAAAAATGGATCGAGTGGTTACAAACCACGTCGGATCCCAGCTAATAGGGAATCTGGGAGGCCCAGTACCTGTACAGACTTAACAGCGTTAATACTTCAAACAATTATGGTTATAACCTATTTTGCTGGGCTAGACATACAAAACGCTAATAAATGGCCACCATTAAAAATCCTAAAGCATCTAATGTGTCACTCTCTAATGCTAAAATATAATTCCTATCCCTTATAGAAATTCTTCAATATAAGTCAGATATGAATTCAAGATTATACTTACCTCCCAATATATGGAGGTTTTGTGTAGAATATAAGTATAGACAACAGCTGTCTTCGAAGGCAGAGGCTTGTGAATACGACCAAACAGCAACCAGCTTTTCAGAGGTCTTCAGAGAATGGACCAAACCGCCTGTGTTACCAAGCTGAATGACACTTGACTGGGGTCTAGCCTTGACTTTTATAGAACTTTTCCTCTGCTTTGTGTGTCAGAAGACTTAATTAAATCTAAACATTTGGTCTGTTTTGGCAGCGCTTATCTTTAAGTGAGTAATATATTTAAAAAGTCCCAGCAACTCCTTTAAAATGAATCTTATATGATCTCATGTCCTCTACCTTCCTAATCTCTATAATATGTAAGGTAATCCTCAGACTGATAACATATTTTCTGGGACCACAGAGTTCTTTATTGCTTATTAAGATACAAGTATATATAGAGAGATGTTTTTTTAATACAGTGCCTTGAAAAAGTCTTCACACCCTTGAACATTTTTCACATTCTGCTGCCTAAAAAATACAATTCCAAATGCATTAAAGTAGGAGTTTGTTTCACTGATCTACACAGCATCACTTACACTTTCAATGTGAAAGAACAATTAGAGAAATATTCAAAAAGTAATTAAAAATAAAAAGCCAAAAAGTCTTGATTGCATTGCAGAGATGTCCCAACTTATAGATAAGGATTCTAGAGGCCCTCTTTCTAGTTAGCACTATTCAAACCATTTGTTAGTATCCTCAGGTTAGAACTGTATGCATGCCACTACAGCAAATATGACGATTATCCAGCAAGTTGATCAGAGCTTGAATTGAATTGAATTTCCAGTTCAAATGCTTTTAGAAACAACTTGATGGATTGTTTGCAAACTGCTTAGAACAGGAACTCGCAGATTGAAACGAAATGGCTGTGCCTTAATAAATATTTTTTCCATTTGCTGTTTCAATTGTTACAGCAGAATAGACTTGTTTCTACCAATTGCAGCTGTAGAATAAAGTAAATAACTGCACACAAGTTCAACAAGTATTGGATGTTTGCTGTCTGTTCCTTGAATTAACTGCATTTCATTTTTTGTATTGCTTGCTTGCCAGTTGGATGCCCTAGAGACCATACTGCAGACTCAGTCTTCGACAGCCCCGGAGTCCAGTGAAACTGAAGGGGCAGGTGATTCACAAGACACCAGTCCAGACACCACAAACGTAGAGAAGGAAATGGAGAGGACAAAACTCCCCGACTATATGAACAGATTTCAAGTAGGTAGTTGTGTTTTTGTGTTTATTTTACACCCCCAGGTTTGCATAATGTTTTATTTCTAACCTGTTCATTACCCTAGGATTTGAGTCGTGTTTTATTACTGTTTCTGCACTTGTGGGTATTTGGCATGCCTAATAAAGTATTTAGCAGATTTTACATTTTTGGGCAGTCTGAACAAGCCTGAGCAAGGTGGAATTTCAATACTAACCCTTTAAAAATGTGCATTGGAAAATCTCTGATGGTCATTGAAATGGTTCTCTGTTTGAATTGGTCAGGAAGGGATATTCGTTTCCTGAGTGCCTTTCCTATTTAGAGTACTGTGGAAGGTAAGGTGGCTGAAACATCAGGTTCTGTATGTGTTAAATACAGTGACTGGTCAGGCTAAAACGATGTATTCTAAATAAACCCAGGAGATTAGCATGGGCACTTTGATTTGGAAGCTAACAGAGTTATGCAGCCTTAGACAAGGTCTGTAAGAGTACTTGTGGAGAAGGCTAGTAGCCCTGAAGATGGAAGAATTGTATTGACTGAGGAAATACATTCAGAGAGTGAACTTTCTGCTTAGTGCCATGGCTCCCCAGGTTTAGTGAAGGTGATTATAATTCTTTCTAGACAGTGTAATGCTGTAATGCTGGTATTACTGCTGAGCTCCAGAGCTATCAAGCAGAACTAAAATACATACTTTTTTACCTTTATGACCAAATAAACATAAATAAGTCAGGTTAACTTGTACAATTTTCTTCACATTTTTTTTATAGTAGCCAGGAGCCTTGTTTCCAGCTTCAGGTGATATGTAGCTTCGAGGTTGTACAGTATTTATTAAAATGCTCTTTGCTGCATATCATGATCTTCTTACACTAATATATTATTGTAATATATGTTATGTGCACAATAACACACTTGGATGTGTGGGGAGCGAGTCAGTAAAACCACACACCTTCTTGTGTGTTCTGTTACATGTTTGCTCAATTTGTATAACTTGTAAACTGTTACTGCTATATGTTATTTCAATATGCTTTCAGAAAATCACAACCCACAGGTTTGTGCAAGTTGCATGCTAACTGTGCATTTAGCTCTTAACAGACATTGGCTAGTCTAATGCTGTTAAGTTAATGACCTGGAAATCCTAAACAATGTAAGGTATATGTTGCGACTGTTTGATAGACTATAAAGGGCTCATACAGCATTGATAGATAAAGCTTTCAGCCACAATCAGTGGAGTAGTTATCACGTTACTGGTCTTCTGGATCCAATAAGAGATATTCATCTAACTGTAAACAACATCTGGGACCACTCCATAGCCCTCTTATTCACTGTCAGGGAATCTGGCTTTCTGTCAAGTCAGTCCCATTCTTTGTAACCTGGATTGTACGGTGTGAACACATGTCCTTTCAGCTATCATGTCTGGAGCTGTCCTAAGCGAATCTGTTCACATGGTTCAATACGGACATCCGCTGTCTGGTTTTTCATTTTATCTAGCCTGTGGTAATCTGGCACCTGTAAGCTGCAAATACAATGATGTGTGAGTTACTCTATCAGTCCTATTTGGATAATGGCATCATGCAGAAACACCTGTAAACAGAAAGTGTGTGTGTGTGTGTGTGAGTACAGTAGATAAAGCATGTTAGGTGGGCTAAAGGAAACACATTTATGATATAATAAGTTGAATGAAACTGCATTTAAACTTGGACATGTAGTGTAACTATAACCAGCAGTTTACAAACTTTTGGATAAACTCACGTAAAACAGCAACGCAAACTATTTTTCTGAATCTAATCTATTTTAGAGCAGGAACTAATATAAGCATAGTGTATGAGTGCCTATGTTTAGATCACTGTGTTGAATTTTAAATGGATATTGATTGCTGCAAATGGGTTTTTGGTACTCTCTGATTAGTTATTTTTTCACTGCTTGTTTGTTTGTTTGATTGATCGGCAGGAGCTGCACGGTAAGCTGCGGTCCGATGGCAAGGTTGAATCTGAAAGCATGCTGACCCTGACTGGCAGCCTCATTGAAGAGAAGCTGTCCGCCATCGAAGCCGCTGATATTGCCGGGTATGAAAAGAAGCTGCAGGAGTGGGAGGAGGAGCGAGTCCATCTAGCAAAGAGGGAGAAAGAGATGAGAGAAAAGGCCCGACTGGAGCGAGAGGCCAGGCTGGCAGCCAAAGCCTCCTCTTAGTGCAGCAGTGTCAGGACACCAACACTTTCTATTGGGACATCTCTGTAACAAGCACATCCCTGCTGCATTGCAAATAATAAGGTCCTGTTAGAAAACATATAGATATATATATATATATACCGGTATGTAGTTTGTAAATCTCAATACAGAGCTTGACATGGATTCTTCTGTTGACAAGCCAGCAGAGAAAAATCCCAGGTGATTTATAATGTCTAGGCTGAGTCATAGTGAAGGGATTGGTCTGGGCAGAGTTGGGTTTTTAAATTGCTAGATACCCTTTTGTTGAAGTCAGATTTCTTGTCATGTCTCCTCTGCACCTGTTCACCCAGAATCATTCCAGACATATTGGTCCCAAAGGATGTTGACATGAACAGGTCCACTTAAAATTCTGCTTTTTGAGTTATCAGTGCAAATGATGTATTACTCAAACAGTCACCTGTTGTTCATGCAATTTTGTTTTATTAAAAAAAAAGTTAAGATATGGTCATTGGTTGTGTTTTCTTTTTTCTCTAAAAAAAATATTATCATTACATTATTGTTTTATAGTTTAAGTATCCCCATTAGGGGTGCTAATATGTTTTTGAAAATCTGCCACCATTGATTCCTCAATGGCTCATATATCAAAATACATTTAACCCATTAAGTACCAAATTCATTTTTAGTTTTTTAAATCTGAACATAATCTGTATTTGTCATTTGACTTAACTTTTGCAGTTAACAAAATTATAGTAAGTTATCATAACAATATAGTTAAAGAGCATTTAAATAACAGGTAGATGTCAGTTTCACCACTTTGTCAAAGCCGTTTATCTCTGAGACTACTGGAACTATGGCCGCCTGTGACACAATGACTCCTGTGGTGACGTCAGGCCAGGAAATAGAAGACAACAGTTTTGGTGAGTGAAATGCGCTGTTGTGCCGGTTTATTATAAATAAAAAGATTTAAACACAAAACACTGAACAAAACAAAAGGCACAATGGCCAAAACAAACAGACTAACAAACACTGACCTTTAACAAGTAGCGGGCTGGTGTAGAACCGGCATGCGTAGCAGTTGCTGTTATTATTTGTTTGTTTTTAATTCTCTCTCCCGTTCCTTCTCCCTGAACACACCAACCCCCAGTGAAAGATGTGTGCCTCATTTATACAGCTGTGCCTGGCTCGATTGCTTGTTAAATCATTCAGTTTGAGCAGGCACTAATTGTGCACTCCCCGTGCCCCCATGCAAATACCCACTTTAATCTGCACGTGAAGTGATTGTGCAATCCCTTTACCTAAATACAAATAAACATTTTAAATCACCTGTGCTACATAACCCACACTCTGTGCACCACTATACACATACACATTAACATAAAATACACACAGGGGCTTCAGCAACACATGTTTTTCCTTTATAAATAATTGCTAATGAAGGAGCCTGGTGCTTGTGTGCTGTATATCCATGTCATGGAGTGCTTTCATGAGTTTACCAGGAAAAGAAAACACAGTTTTAGTATTTTGGTTGTGAGTTGTTGTTCATAACACTTTACACATGCCTTCAATTGAAATGAAGGACTGAAAGACTTCTACATAAGGGGCGCTATCGCTAGGACATAAATGACTGTGTTTGCGAAGCGCTGCGATAGCGCACGAAAACGTGATGAAAAAAAAATTCGAATCAGGAGTTTTCCTGAAGTTCGGCATGTATAGCTCACCTTTGAACCGTGAGCACCGTCGCTGCCTTTATTATCAATGCTTTCCTGTTAAAAATATACTGATGGTATGTATTTGCGTCTTTTTCCGTTGAAAAACCGACTTTTTTGCGTTTTTTGCGTTTTTTGGATGATGTCGGACAGGGTCCGACAAAGGACCTGATGGGAATAATTGCAATGTCGGACCCAGTCCGACAAAGGACCGCGACCTGCCTGGCACTTGCAGCATCTGCAACCTCCAACACTGGGGCTTCAAGTTCAGCATCTGCTTCCCTCAAACCCTGTAATCTTTCCTCTGTAAGTTCAACGTTCATTACGGAGAGCTATGTTGTGTAAAACACAACCAGCCAGGATGATATTGCTAACCATCTGAGGAGTGTACTGTAGTGTTCCCCAGAGACATCCAAACATCAGAATCAGATTTTGAGGATTCCAAATGTTCGCTCAATTACAGTACGACCACATTTACAGGTACGATTCGGCAGGTGTCGTGGGTTGAGCGGCGGTGTCAATGGCCACTGCTTCAGTGGATATCCGTTGTCCCCTATCAGAACCAGCCTCTCAGACTGTCATCCCGCTGAAACGCAGCTGCCACCTGCGAATTAGCGTGGATAAACAAGTCGTGAGCGGAGTAACAAAAGTCTGTATACACATTTGTGATGTGGTTGTTTGCGTCACACATCACACACTACTTGCACGTTGACACAATAGGTCCCCTTACGATTTACGTAGAAGTGCCTATTCTGTGTTGGTGCGTGTACTTTAGTGGTACAGGCAAGCAGTGTGCTCTCCACACATCTCCTTCCAGGTAAGCCTGAAGCAGCTGGCAGATGTCAGTGACTGTTTATCTCTGGAGGCGAAATTGCTGCATACATTGTGTTTCAGACAGGCTCAGAAAAGACAGATGACTTTTAAATATTTGTGGACGTCTCCTCCTCCACTATTTGTCTGGCCACGTAGAAATTATTTATTTATTTATTTGTTTATTTAGTTAGTTAGTTAGTTAGTAGCAGACTTACAATTGTTACAAAATCACAGTACAAAGCATCACATTATAAAATATCACACTAATCCAGTGCGCACTCCATATTTCTTTTATTTCTCATTTTTCATGTTTCACTGGTATTTATAGTCGACCATGTCATTTGCGCGCAGTTTAGACTTCCACATGTCTACTGAAACGCAAACGCTAACGCTGTTGATGGTTTGCTAAATCGCTAGATTTGTATTTAAATGAGGACACTCCCCAAGTTCAGCCTATGTCAAGCACTGATGCTAATTTGCAGAGTGGGCACAAAAACACATGTTGCTAAATCATATAGGTGGGCAAAGTCTGTTTGCCTGTATGTGCTCCTGATTCTGCTGGCTAACTGTCCGCAATAGTGTTTTGCGATTGCCTTAGGGGTTTGCAAACATTGCTAAATAGGGCCCAAGGTCTGTAATCAGTACAAATTCAGTAAAATGTTCTGATGTTGTCTAGTATAATTTTGATGTACAGCTTTGTAGCTCATTTTTGGTATTCGAGGTCTGGCATGATAGTAGTTTTTACCAGAACTGATTCTTTTTCCTTGTGTGACCCACTTTCTGGAACTCAGTTTAGTTCAGTTTTTGTTTTAATGCCGTGCGTGACAAAAGGATTTTGGCAATGTACACTAGCAGACCGTCTCAAGCAGTGAATATCAAAGCCAAGTTCTGCTCCGCCTGCCATCGCACAAGTTTTATACAGAAGTATTATTTGTTGTACTGCCAAATGAAATGCCAAAAGCGTCTGGTCAATGTGATGTGTGTTTGCTTGCATTTCTGGTGTTCAATGAGGTTGACCAGTGAGCATCTTTGCTCATTATTGAAAGAACAATAACTTTAATAAAATGAATGCAAAGCTGCAAAAGGAAAAGAAATCTAGACCATTAGATAGAAATATAAAGAAGGTAGATATTCTGTTTGAACACTTCATCTAATGACCAGCGCTCTGAACTGCTTCGATATGAACTTCCTGACTATCTGCAGTACAGTATTCCAGATGCTTGATTCATTTCCCAGAGTGTCATTCTTAGCACTTGATACTTGGTGATATTAATTATTTTGCCAGACAATAAACATGAAAAGTAGAATTGAATCCAGATTATCGTAATAACCAAATGGATTAATCAAGGCTAATTAAATGCAAATTAGACCAAATTTAACCATTTATAATTTTGGTCTGGTTATTAGCGGAAGTCATGGGCCTGAAGCCAGTGCTGTGAAGTTCTGAAGTGTTGCTAGTATATGAAGTGCATTATTTTGCATCCCATGTGAAGGGGTTCTTATATAGATCGCTGCTGCTATCACTGCTAAATGAATGCCTTGAATCTCAGGATTATTTGTAGTATCAACCTGAAACATTGAGGTGGCTTTCACCTCATTACAGATTGCTACAAAAAAAAAACTGAATGGATTTCTTTAAAAACGTAATGACTTACTTACCGGTATAGGGGAGGCACATGTGTGTTGGTTTTAGCTATGTCATATGTAAAGGAATGTTAAAGAAAGTGTGTGTGATTCCTGAGCTGAACAACTTCCAAACAGATCAACCCAGAAGTATTTGTAAAACCCTCAATTTAATCACATAGATACGGTGCATTCAATTATTTTAATTGTACTTACCAAACTCCTCAATCATAGCAAAATGCTTTGTATTATTGATTACATGTTTTAACTAATCCTGTGTGATTTTATAAAGTCTGCGATTACATGAATATTTCGGCTTTCACTGAATACTGAAAACTAAGGAAGCAAAACGTCTATACATGCAACCAAACAGAAAACAAAAAAACACCCCATCATCGTCTGTGTGCCCTTCTCTTTGAAAAACATGTGCTGTAAAGAGTGAAGAGATGACCGTCTGTGTGCCCTTCTCTGAGAAAAGCATGTGCTGTAAAGAGTGAAGAGATGACCGTCTGTGTGCCCTTCTCTATGAAAAGCATGTGCTGTAGAGTGAAGAGATCACTGTCTGTGTGCCCTTCTCTATGAAAAGCATGTGCTGTAAAGAGTGAAGAGATGACCGTCTGTGCGCCCTTCTCTATGAAAAGCATGTGCTGTAAAGAGTGAAGAGATGACCGTCTGTGTGCCCTTCTCTATGAAAAGCATGTGCTGTAAAGAGTGAAGAGATGACCGTCTGTGTGCCCTTTTCTAAGAAAAGCATGTGTTGTAAAGAGTGAAGAGATCACCGTCTGTGTGCCCTTTTCTAAGAAAAGCATGTGCTGTAAAGAGTGAAGAGATCACTGTCTGTGTGCCCTTCTCTATGAAAAGCATGTTCTGTAAAGAGTGAAGAGATCACTGTCTGTGTGCCCTTCTCTATGAAAAGCATGTGCTGTAAAGAGTGAAGAGATCACCGTCTGTGTGCCCTTCTCTATGAAAAGCATGTGCTGTAAAGAGTGAAGAGATCACCATTTGTGTGCCCTTCTCTATGAAAAGCATGTGCTGTAAAGGGTGAAGAGAGGTCACACAACTTGTGGGCACAGAGCTGTCTACAGCAGCATATGGGCGTACCTGCCCATAACTCAACATAAAGATCTATACAAAAACAGTGAAACAACTGTTTTCCAAAGATACACACAGAAGACATTTTGCTATTTATTGCAACAAATATGGTGCTATTTAACAGGGGCTGGAGCAGACACTCCCTCCTCACACCACAGACAATACATGCTGCACAGACCCATACCATAGAGTAAGACCTGGGTGGGGCTAGAACATGAAACTGCACGAAGGTGCTAGGATGTAAACTTTAAAAACAAAAACAATTATAGAAGCACAGCTTAGAGCTAGAACAGCACACAAGTAAATGGAACGCTGTATTTTTGTACCTCTAATTTGCTGTAAAAAAAAAAAAAAGTGATACTAAATGACTTAAGGTTTCTTAATAGCTGAAATATTAGAACTAGTCCACTAACCTTTTTCTTCTTAGCTTGTTTTATATACAGATTTTTCAAGTACCTCGTCATAGAAAATGTAAACTGCTTCTTCACATGGTCAGATTGCAGCTGTGCTATTGAAGAAAGACTGCACTACAGCACAGAAAGCGGTTGGATTGCAGAAAGGGGCAGTTTAATCCTTTAACTGTTTAAGGACCAAGCGTTTTTCAGTGGAATCCTCCCATTAAGTATTTTTTTATTATGATGTATTCTGCTTAGAGATACATGTATAAAAATGTGTAATTTTTATTTTACCTGAAGGACCTTACAATACCTGAAAGTCTGGTTGAAAAATATTCATGTTTGGGCAAATTACCTAATAAATGTTTATTCTCAGGGTCTTTAAGTAATAATGGACACTAATGAGATGCTAAATCAATGTCCTCTTGTAAGTGACTGTGCATATAATGCACAGTTCACTGCCTACCTCTGTAAAGTGCTTTGTGATGGTGGTCCACTGTGAAAGGCGCTATATAAAATAAAATATATTATTGTTATTATAAGGAAAAAAAGCACACAATAAATTTAGTTCATGAAACATGATCTGCTTATATTCACTCGTTTGTTGATATTCATAAATGTTGTAAAAGCATATATATTAAAACACGAGACAGAATAAATGTTCTAACATAACTAAGTCAAATATATCAGATTGACTGTGTTTTGACATTTTTGTAATAGCTGTAAACAAGTTCCTGTGTCATGTTTTATTTCTGCGTGCTGCTGTAAAATGTCTCCACCCTTTAAAAATGAAATGCCTGTCTCAGTGTTGTCACTGAAATCCAGTGAAATTCAGTCCTTCCCCTATCCAATTAGATGCGTCTGCAACCTGTACTGCAAAGTATGGTGGCCCATTAAGTTATTGTGTTTACTCAATCCCGGGCCCAGAATGATCTTATTTAGACGATCATGGTCCTTATAAGGTTAATCCATATGCCAGTATTATAAAATATCTGTGTTAGTGTGAAAAACAATAAAATAATGAAAACTTCTTCATCACAAGAATGGCAGTTTCAAGAATAGTACATTTTATATAAACTGAATCTGAGAACCCACCACTCTGCTCTTATCCATGATAGAGTACACAACCCTACAAAAGAGCAGAAAGAAAGACACACACGCACAGCCGGTCAATTTCCACATTTTATTTTTATTGTGAAATTTTTTTTTCCTTCATTTTTTGTTGTAGTTTACATCAAATTCCTCAGTGGGAGAGGGAGATATTGCACACAAATATCAGAAAAGCACTACATAATACTTCCACTTGAAACTACTCTCTACAGACATGACTGGATAGAATAGAACGATGCAGGATTATAAGACATAAATACCACACACAGCTGCTGACAGACACATAAACAATCACCCTGAAGGAGAGCCAGTAGTGTGAATTGATTCCCAGCTGGTTACTTAAGACTGGTAGGAATGCGTACTGTACTATGGAAAGGTAAGACGTCCATGCATGTGTTTGAAAGCTGAAAGTTTTTGTTACTGTGTGTTTACCGTAAGTTGCAGTTCAGTGCTGTGAGAACTGCAATGACCTTTCTATGTAGTAGTAGCTGAAGACTTAAACAGCAGTGGGATATTCATTTTCCAAGAAGATTTGGAATTAAAAATGTCACAAACTTAAATATAAAACAGCATTATCGTAGCTAGTTAGTGGTTAATGCAGGTCAAATACTCTAGACACAGCAATAATTGCTGCACAGTTTATCCTTTAATGTAAAAAAGGATTACTGAAAATAATTTCAGTCCGGGTGTACAATTATGTGTATGATCCCCTCTTTATCAGCATAATAGGTCAGGATCGTATTTATTGTGCCAATCGGCTGTTTATTACAAGGAGTGCGCTAGTGTTGAGTGGTGATGCTGTAGACTTTTCATTGCAGGCTCTTATGCAGAGGAGGCAGTATGAAAGCTGAAGGCAACACACTTTGAGATCCGCAAGGTTAAACTAAGTACCGTCTATAACACTCCCAGCTGTAGTCACCCAGCAATGTCTCTACCCTCTCAGAATATCTCTACGGAAATGCAAGGGGGGATCCCTGCCATTTATCAAAGTACAAGTTGCACAACATTTCAAATCTGAACAGAAGGCGCTGACTTCAGGAAGCTCTTGTTCATTTCCTTACGGAGGAAGAGAGCTCGCTAGCCTTTTTTTTTTTTTTTGAAGGAGGGTGGGTTGTGTAGTGTATGACTTATTTTTTGATTTTATTAAACGTTGTTGCATGGGTGTGCACACTTTCATCCTATTCAAAACATTTTTTCTTTTTCATTTTGTTTTTCCAAAACGCAAATATATTACACATAGCATGTGCGCATCCTGTTGCAAACCATTCACCCTGCCAGAACTCTATTTATAATTATAGTACAGTTCTTAAAAAAATTCCAAGGAACCTTCCAAAAGTTATGAAATTATCTCAGTTAACAAACAAGTCACATTCAAGTAGGCCTTAAGTTGGCCTTTTAAAATCATTAGCTGTTTGTGTGTCTGTAAGGAATTGTAGTAATCCATACCTTCCAAGAAAATGTATTTAAACTTTGATTACTCCAACCAATTGAAAAATAAATTGAAACGCTCTCAGTCAACACCACTTTTCCTGCCAAAGTGAAGTTTACATCCTAAAAATGAGACCTGTTGACAGTTATAATGCAATAGGACCTAGTGTCGCAAAATATAGCCCAAACTACAAGCTAGTGCATCAATGAAAACATTAAGGAATTTGTAGGAACATATTCAGAGGACAGTGGAGATTTAAAGTAAGCAATACTCTCGTCTCAGGCTTAACGGCTCAAGTTAACTTAAGTGCATAACATTTGCTTAGAGTAAACAATCCTAATTACACGCAAGACAATGCAGACAAATCAAATGAGGTCACTATTTAGGAAGGCATCTACCTTCTGAAAACAATCATCCAGTTCTGGAACTACAGTGAACAGTCAAATAAAAACAAAAGTGCAAATGAACGGAGCTGCTAGAACTATCTATTAAACAAACCTTTCAAGCCAATGCCCATCACGGCAGCCTGGAAATCTCAGGTTTGGGTTATTGTTCTTATACTCAAGCCAGAATGTAAGAATCACGCAGTTCATTTTAAAGTGATTCCGTTCCTTATCTTGAATATGGCAACAAGACGAATTCTTAACCAGACTTACAACTGTGTTTTGCCAATACAATCTGACATCTAGGTCTGGAGACCAGTTGTCTTAGCCTTGACATCAACCTTGACAGCGTTAAAATACCATGATTCAAATTACATTCCAATAAATACATTCTTTAAAAAAAAATTTAAAAAAACTTCCTTACACACAGATCCGTACCAATTTTCCAAACGTTAAAATAATATCAAAACCAACAACTTATATATAAAAGGAAAACAAACTCATCAACATCTTATCATAAGATTTCTTAAAAAAAATGTTTAAAAGGTTTGAATTTTAAAACTTTCAGTATTGTTTTGTTTAGTGGGACAAATATTCCTTGAAAAAAATCTTTGTGAATAAGATGCGTTTTCACCGTTTCAAACTAAATGCGTCGCTGAGAGGCTTGTTAGAAGGACGTTGTGGTACCACACATAAAAACCGGCAGCCGCACTTCTGCACTCATTTCTAAACTACTACACGGATGCTGCTACTGACCTTGGTTTTGTATTTTTTGTCGATTTCATACACCTGCTGTTTCGCATTAAAAAATAAGTGCATCAAATACCTCTTTTACATTCAAGTCACTTTCTAAGCCCATTTTCCAGAATGTGTGCTCCCGTATCCTTTGGTCTTTGCTTCAGGGTACTAGCCATTGCTCTATTTTGTGGTTGTTAATGAACGTGCAGGTTTCTAAAGATTAAATCTCATTACAGCATGGTAAGAACTCAGTCAGTTTAAGTTGTTTCAACGGGAGCATGCCTTGGGATATTACCTCTGCATATTAATTAAAACATTGTCCTGTCTAACAAACATGATTCAAACTGCTGCACGTGCAGATTTAGCCCACCTCTTTATACATCCAATTACATGCCTGTCCCAACACTCTGATGTTTTATCACCTGTAAGAAAAAGCGATACACTGTACATGGTTCTATAATTCAGTCAAATCACTTTCCATTGATTCTACATCATGTGACAGTAGTCTGAACCCTGTTTAAGGAATATATGCCTTAGTTATTAAAAAAGACTGAATTAATGTGACTTGCATCAGCAGTTGTATGGTACAGTTTTGTGTATACCTGTTTCAAATCGATCTGAAAGTTTGTTTCTTGCTTTTTCTTTTTGTTCTTTACATTGAAGAGTTCACAAAGGAAAACAGACTCAATGCATGGCTTGGGGTTCCTGGGATTACAGCTCAATCTTGCAAGCAGAGAAAGATTCATCTTGCATTACCACGGTGCTGCTGCTTGCTAACACCATGATGTTCAGGTCCTGCTGCTTCTCGTGAGTCTGCTGGTACCACTCCCGCATCACCTCAGAGTCGTGGGTTGGGATGAGAGTGACCTGAACATAAAAAAATGATGCTTTAAAACTGGTGGATGATAACAGTACAGAGAAGCCGTGCCTCTGCAATTGGTACTGCAGGGATCATTGAGTTCACACAATCTAATGTCTTTTATATGTTGTACATGTTAGATAAGAATCTGATTCTACAGCAACATAGGTTTAGAGCAACATCACAAGGGTTCAAGGGACGCTCCAGTACAAGAAACAGCCATGGAAATGTACTGGCACAGGATGTGACCTTCCCTTTTTTTTTACACATTTCTGTGGGTATTTATTGATTTGAAAGGAGGTGGTTTTATGATTCCCTGGTGTTTAAGAAGTTTAGGATCATGGTCAAAAATGTTGCATCACCCTAAATAATGTTCAGATGCACCGGGTGTAAGATTAAGCTGGTGCAATGCATTAGATTATGTTAGAAGTTTAGAATGTCACGTTTTGAAGCTTCAGGACAGTCTAGTGTGACTATACAACATTGAATCTAGTGTGCCATCACTATGTTACATACTTAAAAGTATTGAGCAAGAGCATTGCTGTTGTCTTCTCGATTCCAACAACAGGACAGAACATGTTGGTACCCATTTAAATAGAATAACTCCACACACACCTGCATGTTGTTACCCCACTGAGCCTTCCCCTCCAGCAGGGAATCCAGGACAGATTTGCTGGGTTCTTCAGCTGCCAAGTCGTTGCCACTTACGACGTAATAAGAAGATCTCACTCTCTTGAAAAACTCAGCGTCCACATTCTTGGCACTGCAGTGGTTTGGAATATATACCATGTCCATGTATACAGGGGGTCCAGAGGGAACTGCTGCTCCACTGGAAGCTTTACTATTACCAGAACCTAGAACACAGAGGTGTGGTTACAACAGGATCCAACACTACAGGTCATTGCCAAGCTGTGTCAATACAGTATACAGGGTCATTCATAGAAAAACACACCATAGTGTTCATGTGTGCAAGTCATGAGCACAGTGCATATGCGTATAATCCTGGGAAAAGCATGGGAAATGGCAAAATTACTATGGAAATGTACTGTGGTAAACTTTTAGAAGAACGCTACATTTGCATCCGGCAGGATAAACAATACGACTTATTCTGTGTTGTGCGGTTTCACAGAGATATTACCAGATGTTCATTCCGTCCAATAAATATAATGATAAATGCTATTTTAATATTGAAAGATACACTACGCCACCTCATGTTACTAGACTTACCAGTGGTAGCACTTTTTGTACCCTTTGAAGCAGAGGTATTGGTAGCATTCTTAGCATCTTTTTCCTCAGCATGCTTTATATCAGAATTGGCACTTGACTTGGATCCTGTTGAGTCTTTCTTCTTTGGAGAAGCTACTTTTGAAATCTTATCTAACGCTTCCTTTGCAGCATTAGTCTTTGTGATAGCAGACGACGGTTTAGTCTTGCCATCGCTTTTCCTTGCTGGCGAGGAAGACTTGGTCTTAGTGCCCTGCTTTTTGGTCTTTGTCTTTTCTTTGACGTCTTTTTTCAAGGGCTTCCCTAGGTTCTGCTCAGTAGGGAGCGCTTCAGGGTCGACCATGCAGACATCAGGGTGAGGAGCGGAAGGAGCTGGGTCTCTGAGCGGGACTGGTGGAGGATCCATATGCCTGTATGTAAGAGTTTTGTCCGTAGGAAGAGTTTCAGACTCATCTTCTGAGTCTATGTTGGCATCTGCGGTAATGGAAGGGCATTCTTCAGTGCCTGGAGGCACATCCGAATCTGTCTGAGATGGGGCGGACTCGCTAATTGAAGTTGGTGGGGTTTCATCACACTGCCTTGGATGAAGCCTTCCTCCAGATGGGGGCTGCCCTCCACCAGACTGTGTTAAAGGCTTGTCATCTTTTTGAGAATTATCCTCATTAGCAAAGAACTCCAGAGGGCTGGGATTAATGAAGGAGGGAGACAGTTCTGTTCTAGGGTGCCTGTATTCACAAGAAGTGACCAAACATAAGTCAACATCATGTCGGGACTGTGGTGAAAGAGTCTTTTTGCATGAGTCGTCACCTCTGAAGTCTAGCATCCTGGACTCCTGCTCTGGAGAACGTGAAGAAGTACACTTCTTTTCAAAGCCAGTTGAATAAGATGAAAGTGGTGAGTATGCTGGCGATGCTGCTTTGGAACTAGCAGGAGACTTGTCTTGCTTTTGGGCAGGTTCATCATCTTTAATTGAAACACTTTTAGGAGCTACTGAGCTTCCTAATAAAAATGATGAACCAGAGGAAAGTGGTGAGTAAGCAGGAGGAGAAACTTTGGGACTAACAGGAGACTTGTCTTGATGATCTGCAAATTCCTCTGCTTTCATTGATGAGCTTCTTGGAGCAACTGAGCTTCCTAAGAACAATGATGAATCAGTGGAAAGTGGTGAGTATGGAGGGGGAGCTGCTTTAGGACTAACAGGAGACTGGTCTTGATGTTCGGTAAGTTCCTCTGCTTTAAGTGATGGGCTTCCTGCAGCCATTGAGCCTCCTAAGAACAATGCTGACTCAGAGGACAGTGCTGAGTATGCAGGGGAAGCTACTTTGGGGCTGACTGAAAACTTGTCCTGTTGTTGTGAAGGTTCTTCAGCTTTAAATGGCAAACTTTGAGGTGTAATTGAGCTTTCCATAATAAATGACGAATCTGAAGAAAGCGGAGAGCATGCAGGAGATTCTGCTTTTGGGGTGGTAGGAGACTTCTCCTGCATTTGTGAAGGTTCCTCTGCCTTAAAGCACATGCTTTCCGGTGCTAGTGAGCTTCCTAAGACTAATGGCGAATAAGACGAAAGTGGTGAGTATGCTGGCGATGCTGCTTTGGAACTAGCCGGAGACTTGTCTTGCTTTTGGGCAGGTTCATCATCTTTAATTGAAACACTTTTAGGAGCTACTGAGCTTCCTAATAAAAATGATGAACCAGAAGAAAGTGGAGAGTAAGCAGGAGGAGAAACTTTGGGACTAACAGGAGACTTGTCTTGATGATCTGCAAATTCCTCTGCTTTCATTGATAAGCTTCTTGGAGCAACTGAGCTTCCTAAGAACAATGATGAATCAGTGGAAAGTGGTGAGTATGGAGGGGGAGCTGCTTTAGGACTAACAGGAGACTGGTCTTGATGTTCGGTAAGTTCCTCTGCTTTAAGTGACGGGCTTCCTGCAGACATTGAGCCTCCTAAGAACAATGCTGACTCAGAGGACAGTGCTGAGTATGCAGGGGAAGCTACTTTGGGGCTGACTGAAAACTTGTCCTGTTGTTGTGAAGGTTCTTCAGCTTTACCTGGCAAACTTTGAGGTGTAATTGAGCTTTCCATAATAAATGACGAATCTGAAGAAAGTGGAGAGCATGCAGGAGATACTGCTTTTGGGGTGGTAGGAGACTTCTCCTGCATTTGTGAAGGTTCCTCTGCCTTATAGGATATGCTTTCTGGTGCTAGTGAGCTTCCTAAGATTAATGATGAATCAGAGGAATGTGGTGAGTGGGTAGGGGATGCTGCTCTGGGTGTAACAGGAGACTCTCTGTCCTGTTGCTGTAAAGATTCCTCAACCTTAAGTGTCAAACTCTCTGAACCACCAAAGACCAATGAGGAAACAGCACATGGCTCTGTTACTTGTGATGGAGAGTGAGCAGGTGGGGTGGACAGACAAGTCTCTTTTGGAGATGTTGAAGCAACATGTGGAGAATCTTCTCCCTGGAAAAGTATGGGTTTCTCTACTGGTGGCATGGACTGCTCTGCAAATTTAGTATATGGCATTTCAGAAGGACTGTATTCAATCTCAGTGGGTCCATTCTCAGTGATGTGAAGGAGGTTTGCACTGACTGCTGGATGTTCAGGGGACTGTTTGCTGAAGTCTAAAGCTGAAGAATGATCAGGAGACTCCTGGCCAAATTCTACTGACATGGTGGACTGCTCTGGAGACTGTAAGTCCTGTATGGGGGATCTGCATTTTGCTATTTTAGGTGAGAAATCTGGAGAAATTGACATTGGTCTTGGGCACTCTTCTTTAGATGGAGACATCTCTGTATCCTGGAATGCTGTGGGTGTCTGTACTACAGACACAGACAAAGAGTCATCTACTTCAGTTGAATGTGGGGAGCCCACTTCAGCATGAAGCGAATGAGAGGCATCATCTGCAGTGGGTTCAGGGAATGAGCTTGTAGCGAGGGAGGCAGTTGACGTGGAGGCCACTCCTTCAATATGAGAAAATGTGTCCTCTGCTACAACCTCGTCAACTGGAGTGGCTGATTTGTCTGATGTTGTTCCTTCGGAAATTGACATTTTACTCTCCTCTTTGAAAGAACCAAACTGGTTAGCATCAACTGAAATGGGTGACAGATCAGTAGATGGTTTAATTTCTTGAAAAGGTTCCAAGCTTTTGCTTTCAGTAGATGCGCTAGCCTGCAGTTTGTTCTCCAGGCTGACAGTGTCTTTGCCAGGTTCCAAATCCAGACAAGCTGCTTCTTGCTTTTCCTGTAAAACACTAACTGAACTCACTGAAGAATAGTCGACAAAGGGATTTAAGCTACAGGGTGACTTCGCATCAGCATTTGATGACCCTTCTGTTGGAGATCCAGATCCCAATGGTGGTGGACTACGAAGAGGAGACAAGACCTTTTCAACGGGGAACTCAGAATCAGGTACAGGTTCATCCATTGGACTAACTCTGTTGTTTGAAGGCTCACCTTTTTCATCAGTTACTTCAACCATAATTGGACCTGGGGTCTTTCCAGCAGCGGGCACGGAGCTTGTCTTTTCTTCCACAGGTGACTGGTAATAGGGTGTGTGACCTGCACTTCCAGGAACAGATTGTGTAGGAGAAGCAACTTCTAAGGTCTTGTCATCTGGACTGGCAGAGTGATCCACCGCCTCACTGGTGACTTCAGAAAGGGTGGTTCCCAGTTCAATTGGTGCTGCAATTGCGGTTGGAGTTAAATCAAAGTTTACACTACGCTCACTTGTAGGTGTTTTTGCTTGAGGTGAGATAGGAGCGGGACTAGATCTTGTGTCAAGAAACAACTTATCCCGAGTATCCAGGTGTAACCCGTATTCACTTTCATTTTCTTTGGGAGTAAGGATTTCACTAGGTCGTATTTTGCAGACTTTGTCTTCTTCCATTGATGAAGGTGGTGATATTGTTGAGGCTGAATGATGATAAACATTACCTTCAGTGGCTTCGCTCTTCGAATGATCTGATGAGTATTCATTAAAGCTATCAGGAAGAGGAGAGAGTTTGGTTCTGTCATACTCACTGGAGTATGCTGTCATTCCAAACTTCACATACTCCTGAGAAGGAGACTCGGTTTCCTCATTGGTGGTCTCGTCACTCATAACGTCTCTTGGTGTTGACATTTCATCCATTGGTGTAGGCTCACTGGAAATCTCAATTATAGACTGTGTATAACCTGAAGTTGCTGTGAATTCTTCAGGTGGTTCTTCGCGATTCTCTTCATCAGACACTGTGGCTTCACTTTCAGAACCAGCTGGTAGAGTTTCATCATGAATAGATGTATGCTCAATGACAGGGGACTGAGGTGCAGGCATTTTGGGTGGAGTTGAAACAGGCAAACTGTGTTTTTCCTTTGTTTCCTCAATCTCAAAATCTCTTGTGTCTTGTTCAGCTTCATCTACATCCCCTTCTCCTTTAATACCTTTACCTTCATCCTCTTCTGCCTCCTCTTCCTCAGATTCTTCTCCTTCCTTTACGAGTGTTTCTTCTAAATCTTCCTCTGCTTGATCCTCTCCTGATTCAGAATCCCTGGCTTTTCCCTTTTCCAACACATATTCAGGTTTGGCTTGTTTATCTGCTTCAGCCAGATCTTCTGCTTCTGTGTCAACTGATTCTCCCTTCATCACATTATCATGCTTCTTCTCTGTCCTTTCCTCCACAACCTCTTCCTGTTCTTCTACCTCCTCAGTCTCTGCTGTTTCTTCATAGTCTCCAGTTTCTGAGGATTCTTCAAAACCAGTGCCCTCGTCTTCAAACTTCTCATTGATGTCATCATTTATGTCCTCTCGGGGCTCCAGTTCATCAGGGGTCTGTCCACACTCTCCCTCAGCTTCTGTGGTTGTTATCCCTTCATCAGGAGATTCAACAGGCTCCTCAGATTCTTTGCTGACCATTATTTCCTCATGCTGCACCATGACAGCTTCTTCATCTTCTGCTGGTTGCTCATGAGGTGGCATGCTTTCTACATCTTCTGTTATTTGTTCTGCTTTGAGTTCTTCAAAGTCTTTAGTGAGATCCTCGGGTGTAGACATAAGTGATCGTTCAGCTTCAAAAGCCTCCACTGTGGCTGTCACAGCTGCTACACTAGCTACCGCCCCGGCTGCTGCAGCGGCAACAAGTTTGGACTCACTGGGCTTGAGGCCTTTCTTGGTACCCTTGATCTTTCCCTTCTCTTTGGTTTTTCCTGGGCTTCCTATATCCTTCCTTGATGACTCTTCTTTCTTTTGGACTTTTGGTTTTGGCACAGGCTTTTTGGCATCAGCCTGAGGGGTGACTGTTTTCTTTATGTCTTTCAGTGCTTTCTTCATGTCCTTTTTAAGGTCTTTGTCATCTTTTTTCAATTCTTTCTTCTCTTCTTTTGGAACCTCCTTCTTTGGTGTTTCCTTCTTCACTTCTTTCTTTCCTTCCTTTTTCACTTCCTTTTTCTGGTCTTTTTTCAACTCCTTTATTTCTTCCTTTTTAGCTTTCTCTTCCTTTTTAACTTCTTTCTTAGCTGCCTCCTTCTTTACTTCTTCTTTTTTCTTTTCTTCAGATTTCTGGGCCTTGGCCTCCTTTTTAACTACCCGTTCCTTTACCACTTTTGGTTTTATATCAGCCTTTTGTTTGTCTGGGGTTTCTGTTTGAAGTGGCTGGTCTGATTTTGACTTGGCCTCTTTCTCTGTCACCAGTGGCTTTGGTTTTTCTTTTTTCACAGGCGTTTTTACCTTTTTCTCTGTTGTTTGGGTCTTTTCTTGTGTGTCTGCTTTTGCTGCCTCTGGTGGCTCTTCTTTTGATTCTTTCCTAACTCCTTTGCTTGATGCTGGTCTGGATGTTGATTTTAGACTTTCAATACTGTCGGTCTTGTGTTTCAGCTTAGCCTGTTTCAGACCTGGTGCAGCAATGTTTGCAGTTAGCTCTTTCTGGGTGACCACTGGCTGCTTTAGGAAGTCCAGATGCTTAAGTTTTTCCAAGCCTTCTAGTATATTGTGTTGAGATGCATTGCCTGGAAACAGAACACGCACTATCTTTTCAGTGGGGTTAGCTGGATGCCATACAATCAACGATGAAATTGAGGTTAAGTAAGAGACTGGAATCTCAGATTCTTTGCCATTTGGGAGCAAGACAGAGGCTTTGTCCTTGCTACTGCCAGTCCACTGCTTCATAAAATACTGCAGCTCCTTGCTGTTTTTAACTGGGTTTAGCACATACATTTCTAATCGTCCCACTCCCATTTTCTGAAAGAGAATGATAGGATCTATAGCATTTCCGACACCTCTGTTAAGCGGTTCTGGTTTTAAAGATAATTTACTCAAGTATTGCAGTGTAAGACTAGCCTCCTCGATGCTTCTTCTGACCCTAGGATTCGGCTCTGGGTTCTTCAGGTCCTCAGGAACATTTAGAAACACCACTCCCAGGTCGGGGGAGATGAGATTTTTCATCCAGTCACTATTGGCAGTAGATCCCTGTGACTGCTCTTCCTCTAGTTCTGCTACTTTCCGCTGCAGCATGCTGTTGATCCCAGGAAGGTTGTCGTCTCCAATGTGTGTTAGAAGTATAGAGTCCACTCTATCCAGGTGTCTCACAAGCTTCCAGAAACAGGACTTGCGATCTGATCCTCCATTAATGAGCATGTTGAATCCGTTGACCGCAAACAGGGCCGAGTCTCCTCTCCCACCGGGGAAAATATAGCAGCATGGCTTTGAGAGCTTTAGAAAGCCCCCTGAGGTCGGCGGTTCAAGGATGTCGAATGGAGATGAAATCTCTACAGACTCTGAGAGGTATTCTGTAAACTCTGAAAGTCCTTCCATTTCAGGCAGTATGGAGGATGAGTTGAGCTTCATGTTGATGAAGTCCTGCAGATTGTGTTTGTCCAGGTTTGAGTTCTTCCAATCCCCCTCCTCAGGGCAGAACAGGGTTAGGCTTGCTTTGTTGGCAGGATGTATGGTGCTAAGCAATTCACCAATCTGTCGAGGAAGGGAAAAGGTTAAGGTGATTATTATATTACATTAAAAATTGATTGATTGGACAATCACTTGCAAACAAAGCTGATACTGGTCTTTAACATGGTCAAGAATAAAAGATGAAGCTCTGAATATCTGCCAATGAAACTAGTGCAAGTCAGGTCAGTAATTATTACTAAACTTTAACTGACTTAAGCAAAACCCTCGAAGAAATATTAGGGATGTTACTGGGGTCTCGGCAGACAGGCAGCAGGTTTAAGATCACTCTTGCAAAGTGGTCTGGCTCTGCTCTTCACTCCCTTCAACCAAACCTGTATGAATAATACTGTATCTAGAGAAAGCAGTATCCTTGATTAATAACCAATACAACTCATGCAAAATGCCATGATTGGTTTTACTTGCAAACCTTTATTTGCAATTCCCATCATATATACCTTAATGATTTTAAAAGAGGTAAGGCAAGTCAACATACTGCTCTTAATTTGCTTTATGAATGTCATTTAAAACTTCTCCTCATGTATTACACGACATACATACATATTATATATATTTTTTTATAAATAGTACTGCTTTTCTGAGGATATACTACAAACATACATTTGAGATCTGCTTCCTAAATAACGAGGTAAGGCTCGTCATAAAAAGCATATTTGATCCTCAGTTCAGTTTTTAAATCTCACCTCCTGATCAGTAAAGATGTCTATGAAGTTCAGAAAGGAGAATGATCCAGACTGCAGTATGAGTTCTCCTGTGTTTTCAAAGCACTGTCCTGACAGAACCAGTAGTTTGTGTCTAGCAGTGTCTGTGATCATCAATCGTACCTAAACAGAAAAGGAAATCAAACACAAATGTCTGAATAAATCCAGCTTTTGTAATGATCTTTTTAATTGGAAGGGCTTTCTATGCAAGAAAAAGGGTAACTTGACAGAATATTTCAAGAACAAAACACATGAACAAAGAAGCATTTTAAAGCCTTAATTGGCTGAAAGCTAATTTAAATGAACCCTTAGATATAGCAAAAGATGAAAAACACAGACAATGCCAAGGTGGGGATTTGCATAGGCGGACTGCATGGAAGAATACATAACAAAATGAAAGGGAGAGGGGAAAATGTAATTTGATTGTTCATTTGTTAAGAGCAGGGGCGTCATTTTTTTTTGGGTTGACAGGGGGGCCCCCAAATGGCAGTTTCTGTGAGAAGTTAAAAGACTTAAAGGAAAGTGTTCATGCTTCGGGACATCGAAAGTGCAGCGACTAGCCTGACAATGTAACGTTGTTGAATGAAACATTCTCTTTTTTTCTTGCCAAAAGCTGCAATGATACTAAGTACTATGTTTTAAAATTGTTCTGCCTAAAAAAATGTCATAGCAACAGCCTCTCCCAAGTTATCGCGATAATTTGCATTTGTTGAAATTCAAAATTAACAATAACAGCTGTTGTGTTACGAAAAGCAAAAGAGAAAGGTACATTTTACTAATAATTCTGTTCAAGTGTTTAAGATGTGTCCTGGGAAATTGTCAGTAAAAGTGCTTAGCTTATAACATCTATCACGTCACAGCCACTAAGCAAGAAACAGCAAAATAATAGCCAGGGCTGGTGTCAGCACCAGGGCAACCCGGGCAAGCACCTGGTACCCCGACGCCAGAGGGGGGCCCACACATACATACAGAAATAAAATGGGAAATAATGTATGTAAAAATCTACTGTTTATGTGACAGCTATCCTACTCCAGCAGCCTTTAGGACTAGAAACATTTTGTTTTCACTCAACTAAACTAAACTGTATGCGTGCAGTGCAGTGAAACTTTTCAGACCTCCCCCCTTTTTTTCCTCTTTTCCCTTGACAAGCGTTTTGTCGAGCCTCATTATCATAACGTCTATTATTATCATAACGCCAGAACGCCTATTATAATTATACGATTTTAAACCATCAAAAATGAAACCTGCCGAACCTCTGAAATCTCCAAATAAAAAGAAACTCAAATCTGAATGTCAAAAACAGAAGGAAAAGACTACAAAAAAAAACTGCAGTAAGTACATTGTCAAATTTTCTATATGTAAATTTAAAGAATATTATTTCTGTAAAGTGTGTGTTCTGTTTTCTGTTAACTGTGTACTAAGTAAGCTATAGTAAAAAAGAAAATGTGCTAAAATCATATACTGGTGGTTTTAATTAAACATATATATTTTTACTATTTTCACACTGTACAGTAATGTGTAAAATGCAGCAGCATGATTTATTGTGTGTTACCAGTAGGCTAACGTAAAAAGAACGTGCACTACAGGCATTCATTTGATTTGTGTAGAAGGCCTACTGTACAGATTTATTACATTTTTTTGTCTCCAGACATGTCCGGTTTAGCGAGGGACTACAGATTTATGAAAAACTTTGATAGAAAAATATTTTATTTGGGGGTGAAGGTTAAGAGGCCTGTCTCTCAACGCATCAGTGAAAGAACATATAAATATACAGGTAGATGTTTTTAACAAAAAGAGACGTTTCCAGTTTGCAGCCCCTGGTTTGAGAACCACTGAACCGCTGTGCATGCTGTCAATATGAGTCACTTCCCTTGGTTACTAGGGTGTGAAAATCACAGAGGAACAGCAGTACCCTTGTGGTTCCTTCAAATGAACCTCTAATTCAGCTCTGAATAAAGAAGCTGCCTCTGGTCACGTCACTGCTATGTTCTACAGAAGACAAGAGGCAGGTTTCAGGATAACTGAGTTAAAACCATGCATCTCATTTCAATGGGAAGAGTCATGTTCATTTGTTTTCTGTTGAACTCACTGATAGAAGGGGTCATCCATCTAATGAGTGTCACATGAATCATGAAATTTCAATTGCATTAAATCCATTACAGAATTAGCTGCCTTTTTAACTCTTTGCTAGCAGCAGCTGTTCTGGGCTGTCAGCCAAACACATTGCTGTATTATGTCTATCCAGTGCAACTATGCAAAGAGGAAGCTCCACCCTTGCGTTACTGTGCTTTCCATTCTGATTTCAGAATCGTCATTTCATGTGTAGAGGATACATGATGGCTTTACCCCTCCGTGGGGCTCTGGCCACCGTGTTTCCTGCCACGGAAATGCGGCTGGGGAGCTGGTCTCCTGACCTCCCCCTTTCTTCATGGCCGACAGCTCCCCTTCATGGGGTTCTGGCCATAGTGTAGCGACCCCAGGTGAAGCAGGACCCTCGACTACCCCAGGCGAAGCAGGATCCCTGGCGACCCCAGGCGGCGGCAGCGGACCCTCGGGAGGCGGCGGCAGCAGCAGCGGACCCTCGGGAGGCGACGGCAGCAGCAGCGGACCCTCGGGAGGCGGCGGCAGCAGCAGCGACCCTCGGGAGGCGAACTCGGGAGGGAGCCCCTGGCCATAGAGGCGGCAGCGGAGCTCCACTTCTCCCTCGTACCCTGTACCCTGTGTGGAGCAAAAGGCAGCCCCAGGCGATGCGGAGCAACAGGCAGCCCCAGGCGATGCGGAGCGGCTGGCAACCCCAGGCGATGCGGAGCGGCTGGCAACCCAGGCGATGCGGAGCGGCTGGCAACCCCAGGCGATGCGGAGCGGCTGGCAACCCCAAGCGATGCGGAGCGGCTGGCAACCCCAGGCGATCGCGGAGCGGCTGGCAACCCCAGGCGATGCGGAGCGGCTGGCAACCCCAGGCGATGCGGAGCGGCTGGCAACCCCAGGCGATGCGGAGCGGCAGGCCACCCCAGGCGATGCGGAGCAACAGGCCACCCCAGGCGATGCAAGGCAAGCATCCTTGGGCGAGCGAGGCAGGCATCCTTGGGCGGCGAGGCAGGCATCCTTGGGCGGCGAGGCAGGCATCCTTGGGCGGCGAGGCAGGCATCCTTGGGCGGCGAGGCAGGCATCCTTGGGCGGCGGGGCAGGCATCCTTGGGCGGCGGGGCAGGCATCCTTGGGCGGCGGGGCAGGCATCCTTGGGCGGCGGGGCAGGCATCCTTGGGCGGCGGGGCAGGCATCCTTGGGCGAGGCAGGGAGTCAGGACTAGCTGGGGTGCAGGTGTTGGCCCTCTTCTCGGCCTCTGCGGCCGGGCGGTTCTTCCCGTGCTTCCCTCAGCAGCCTATGCAAGGGCTGCTGAGGACCGCCAGCATCTAGTCCTGGTCCTTCTGGTGAAGGGAGAGGCAGCTCCTGCTCCTCTCCTCGTGACGGTGGGGAAATGATACCAGCAGGCATTCCTCCTCTGCTGGTGGGGAAGTGATACCAGCAGGCATTCATCCTCTGCTGGTGGGGAAGTGTTACCAGCAGGCATTCCTCCTCTGCTGGTGGGGAAGTGATACCAGCAGGCATTCATCCTCTGCTGGTGGGGAAGTGTTACCAGCAGGCATTCATCCTCTGCTGGTGGGGTTGGCGGAGGCAGAGGCAGCTCCTGCTGCTCTGCTCCTGCCGATGGAGGTGGCGGAGGCAGAGGCAGCTCCTGCTGCTCTGCTCCTGCCGATGGAGGTGGCGGAGGCAGAGGCAGCTCCTGCTGCTCTGCTCCTGCCGATGGAGGTGGCGGAGGCAGAGGCAGCTCCTGCTGCTCTGCCGATGGAGGTGGCGGAGGCAGAGGCAGCTCCTGCTGCTCTGCTCCTGCCGGTGGAGGTGGCGGAGGCAGAGGCAGCTCCTGCTGCTCTGCTCCTGCCGGTGGAGGTGGCGGAGGCAGAGGCAGCTCCTGCTGCTCTGCCGGTGGAGGTGGCGAAGGCAGAGGCAGCTCCTGCTGCTCTGCTCCTGCCAATGGAGGTGGCGGAGGCGGGACCAGCAGGAATTCACCCTCTGCTGGTGGAGGTGGGAGCTGCAAGCAGTCCTCCCATGGCAATGGAGGTGGACCCAGCAGGAATTCACCCTCTGCTGGTGGAGACTGGGGCTGTGGACGCTCTACCTTCCGTGTCTTGGGCCGTGGACGCACCGACTCCTCCCTCTTGGGCTGTGGACGCACCGACTCCTCCCTCTTGGGCTGTGGACGCACCGACTCCTCCCTCTTGGGCTGTGGACGCACCGACTCCTCCCTCTTGGGCTGTGGACGCACCGACTCCTCCCATTCAGGCGTAGGGACGTTCGGGCTCCTCCCACTCAGGCGTAGGGACGTTCGGGCTCCTCCCACTCAGGCGTGGGACGTTCGGGCTCCTCCCACTCAGGCGTAGGGACGTTCGGGCTCCTCCCACTCAGGCTGTAGGGACGCTTCAGGCTCCTCCCACTTGGGCTGTGGACACTCAGCCTTCCTCTTCCCCTTTCCCCTTCTCTGCCTCCTCCTCACCTTCCTCTCCTGGGCCAGTTCCTCCTCTCCCTCTTGGTAGGGGCAGCGCACCACCGGGTGCCCGAACTCCCCACAGGCAAGGCACCAGCCTTGGTCCTCTAGACCACCGAGGAGGACCTCCAGATCCTGGCAGCCATCTCTCCAGTTCCAGCCTTCCATTTTTTTTTTTTATTGTTGTTGTTGTTGTTGTTTTTTTTTTTTTAAAACAACAAATTGCGGTTCCTGTTCTGGCCTGAGTCCTGGAGGCGCTGTTGATCCCACTTCTGACACCACGTGTCACAAAGACGACTGAGCGGTGACGTCACGTCAGAAGCAGGAACAAATAACAGAAATGGGGTTTTGGTGAAGCTGAGCGTGATCGCGCTCAGCATTTAATTATTAAACAGAACAGAAAATAAAAAGGTTGCAAGACAAAACACACAGGACACGGCACTTACGCCAAAACAAAAGAGATAAACAAAACGGACTATACAGTAAACAGACGAACAAACACGGTGAGTGACAACTGTAAATGTAATTCTCCTTCTCTCTCTCCGTTCTCCACTCACCGAACACCCAACCCCGAAAGTGAGTGAAAACATGCTGCTTTTATGCAGTTGTACCGAGACTCGATTGCTAGTCAATCATTCAATTGGAATCTCGGTACAACTGCACGTGAATTAATTAAGTGCACTCCCGTGACCACACATTACATTTTAACTAGCACGTGAAGTAGTGGCTCACACAGAATTATGCGAGTGGATTCTAGCTTCCTGTCAATGAAACAGAACTTAGAGTTGGTATTCCAGTATTAACACCAATATTACCTTTATTGTTTATTGATTTTGGTGTAATAGGGATAATCATAAGGCAGGGCAAGTGAGCGCCCCAATAAAGTAATGGCTGACAGAGGACAGACTAACCATCACAGGGATAAAGTTCAGACATGGCCATATTTTTTTTTCCTCACAGATCGATTTAAAGGAAAATAAACTCACTCTGCCTTGTACATTGGGGTTCCCCCAGAATGGAATTTTTAAACCTGAATAAACCCGGAAATGTTATATACAAAATGAATTATTAACCTGACAGATCCTGACATTAAAGTTGTGTAGCTGTTATAAAGGCAATTCATTGTTTTAAGAGATATATTAAATGGAAGCACACTAAAATGTCAAGTTTCTGATTTTTTATCTATTAATAAGCAGATTAATTAAACAATCTTTCAAATAACCCATGTCATGTCCTGATGTTTCTGTGGAAGGAGTTCCATGAACATCCAATGTGTGTGATATTTACCATGAAAGCAATTGAAGCTAACCAAACAATCCCATAACCCTAAGATGCCATGAACTTCTGTTCATTATTCTGGTCTCAAATGCCCGGTTTTGAAAGACCCAAATGTCACAGTAAACACGTATTTTTTATTTGTAAAACATGATATCTGGTACTTCATTTGCTTTAAGAAATCTCGGCAAGCCATGCTTCCAGTTAGTGTTGCACTTGCTTGATCATTTCAAAACGGGGAGAAATCATCCCCGCCCTTTCAATGGCTTCTGTCCTGACATTAACCAATCAGCTGCTTCCCCTGTTAACAGACAGGCAGTAACATGCTTTGACACAGAAATGACCCAGTAAGTGCAAACAGATAACCTGAGCATAAGGCATATAAACTGAGAGCTTTGTTTAACACAAAAGTAGTATCAGATATCATAGTTTAAAATAAAATAAATAATTACTTTTGATGTAACATGTGTCTCTCTCAAAACTGAACATTTGACACCTATTTAGCTAATGGAAGCGTAAATCAGGTAAGATTTATGAAATTAGCTACAATTACTTTAGTTTATCATTAGTCTGATCCCACAGTGAATAAACAGCTTTGATTGTTAAAAGCACTAAAATCGTTCTATTGAACATCCTTGATTGAATATAACATCTGAGTTCACAAGCGAGTTTACCTCTGTGCTGACAGCTTCATCTGATGGGTTCATGAGAACCACTGTTTCCAGGACATTGCTTTTGTGGTGCAGGATTTTCTGACCTGGGAAATTGAGAAACAGTAAAGGTTAGCAGAAGGAACACTTTTATATTGATCATTTCTTTGCATGTTACATACTGATCATTTCTTTGCATGTTACATACTGTATATACTGTACGTATTTTTAAACAATTAACTACTGTCTTTGATTGCTGTCTCAGACTTAAATGACATGAATCTACATGTGTAATTGGGTGGTGCTTCTAGGTTTGACTGAAACTGAAACAGAATGAAATCAATCCTGAATCAAGCACCAGCATCTTATCACGCACAGATGTCACTATAACATATAGCTTAGTTTCCATTATATCTGCTACAGTGTGCCACCCATTATAGCTACAGTACACGGAGTAAGACTAGAACTGCAATAGAATACATTACGAAAGATAATGAAACAGAATAACCCTTTTGGGTATTTATTATGCAGTAAGGGTCATGAAGCTCAGCAGAGAGGATGCTGCATTCAGCCTGTCCATCACTGCTGTTTCACTCAGCTATTCAATGCAAACTCGACTGTCAGCAGTGTGAAGCCCCAGGAGTCCTCCACATACATTACTCTGGTTGTGCACAACCAGTTACTAGCTTCCTAATGGAGGCTACCCAGCCGGATGCCGCTGCATGAAATAGCTTCATATTAGCTTTTAATCTTTGGTTAACTCTTTCATCTGCCAAGCAACCACACCACATTCTACATTTACATGCCATGTGTTCTTACTGGAACTACACAACAAGATACCCCTGTTCCCCTGTCTCTGTCTTTCACCCCGAGTGGAGAGGAACACATCAACCTCGTACGGAACAACTACACTGAGAGGTTCTGAAAGTGGGGTCCAGTTTGGAGGTCCCAAGAAAGACCTGGAAAAAAGGCTTACACAGTACGTACGGAAAGTGGTCTTTGAGATTTGTGTGCTGGGAGACTGGCCTACATTGGCCTACATACAGATAATATACATGAAAAGGTTTACTTTCACTACAGTATGGTTATTTCTGTCCTGATTCCAATTTTACTCTTCCTCCGTTTTCAAATGAAAATTCGTTTGAGAACCTCTGAATTAGTAATCACTTGCACCTCTGTGCTGGTATTGCTCCTGTGCTCCCATGTTTAATTTAGAAACAGATTCGCATTCACTACTGTAAGAAGTCCACTAAGATTTGGTCCATGAAGGCCAGCTCAAGATCTAAAGGTATCATTGGAATCTGTAATGCATCCCTCTGAGCCCATCTGAAAATACAACTGGATTTGAATCGGCTCAGAGAGGCGAAGGTCAGTGTATTCTCAGGATATTTACCCTGTGTTGCTGTAAGTTACTGTGAATTGTAAACGGACAATAGGGTTATATATAAAATATGGTGCTTGATGCTCGAATAAAATACTGGGGCGGCTTACCCTGCAGGGTATAGGTTGACCAAATCAACTCCTACGTCAAGAAGACAACGTTTCAGCTAATACTGACCCTGAAGCTGCCTTTTGTACCTTGTGTTGAACAGAACATGCTGGGATTTAATGTTAATATAAAAACCATGACTGATCTGCAGCAACTGTACCTGCAGTGCCAGCACATGAGTTCTAGACTGAACACCATTTTAACCTTGGCTTGGTAGCAGTAAGGGTAGATCTACTGTAGAACATTACTATCTATAAACGTCAGGAGGGACTCTTCCAAGCCGATGTATTCCTTCAATGTGTAAATGTGCAACATTGGACTTCATCATTGATTTTTTTCAGGCCAAGACTTCTGAGTAACCTTGTATAATTAACTGAAATAGAAACTATTTGCTTACAAAGGGCATACTTAGTTTACCATGGCATTGAGCTCAACATCCTCCAGGACAAGAACGTGTACAGTCCTTTATAGAGCTGTGTTCTGAGTATATAACAATCTCGTCTAGAAGGGAAAGCTTTAATCACAAGAGACAAAGCCTGTGTATAATTAAATACTTTATTGGTGTTGCACTAAAGCTGAATATAGCATTACGTTCTCTTCTCTAACATCTGGAAAGTATTTTTCTACTCTAGAAGTTAAAATAAAATCACCTATTTGATCATGGCAATATCAAAATTCATCCACAATAACTACTGTATGCAAAATAGAAACAAAACAGAATATGTAGTAAAACTAAAAGATGCTTTAAAATACTTTGACTATCTGTCGAAGACATTGAGAAAGACTTCTGGTCTAAATGTTTGTCATATAATTTCACTAACTTTCTTTCAGTTTTACTACATAGTGTAAACTGGGCTTCACCCTCTGTGGTTTGTTTGCCCCTTTTTAAAGCAGACCCAGACACACAGGTTTGAAGTTTCAGCGCTTTCACGCACGTTTAATAACACAAAATAAAAACAAACAAACAAAAACCTAGCTCTTTTCGAGCACTAACTAAACACAGGAAGAGTCCTGTCTAGCGTGGGACAGCTAAGCTGTTTGCCCGATACAAAACGAAACAAAAAACACAGTCTTTAACAAATAACCAAACAACTATACACAGTACCTTTGATACAATTGAGCACACAATTAGATACAATTAGGCTCCTTCACACAGCAGCAGCCCCAAAGAGCCTGGCTGCTTTCTTTAAATACCCTGCACCTGGATCCAATTTACAATGGTAGCCAGGTGCAGGTGATAATTAACCAATAAATGATCAAATAATAAAACAAAAACAATTAACACACAATTTTGACAGGGAGGATATCAACCCCCTCCCTGCCTTGTTACTATAGTCAAAGTCACTACACAATATCTGCACTTTTACAGGAACTGAATGTTTTAAATTGCTGAACAAAATGTGACTGCTGACCTCAGATAAATGCAAGCCTCTAACCCCCTGTAGGGAAAACAGACCTGAATGAGTCAGCTAAGCCTGCAGCTCCCTGGGTCAAATCGAATCTCACTTTTTTAAAAGCTTGATTCAGACATATATAAATACCACCAAAATTTGTTGCAATGAACAGCATGCTTTAAAAAAAAAGCAATGCCCCTGGTTCTCCCTGTCCAGCAGAGATATACCGTTTTTATTTTTTCTTTCACGCTGGGTCAAACTGCCCAGAAGGCAAAACAATTCACTTAAATTGTGTGGCCTTTTCCACATGATAGCACCTTCAAAGTGAGTCACAGTAGTGGTCCCAGCATATATTGTACCTACAAAAAAAAAAAATCTTATCACAAGTTTTTCAAAAAACCTGAAGTAAACATAAACTTCTCAATTCATTAACAGTCATGGTTGCTTTGCATAATACATTCAGTACCCCAAACCAGGACCAACCACCCACCGAATTCGCGAGGGTGGAAAACTAGATAAAAAAGCTGTGAGAGAGTGGCTTGCCCCATAGCGTGTATTGATCCATTCAAAATCATTGCATCTCCACGTAGCCCCAGCAGAAACATTTCAAATGTCTGATTCAGGGCTTGACGTTGGGGTTGGTTTGATCACAGTGCGCACAGGTTTGAGTAACCAACAGAAATCTCTATGCTGACTTCCTCTGCAGTCTACCTGGTTTCTACAGCTCTGCAAAGTCCTTTTGCGTCAAACACAAGACTACTGGGCAGTCACAACATGCCCAAAGAAGTCTTTGCCTTTAATCCAGGTATGTGCAGAACCTATATATATATATATATATTATTTAGCTGACGCCTTTATCCAAGGCGACTTACAGAGACTAGGGTGTGTGAACTATGCATCAGCTGCAGAGTCACTTACAATTACGTCTCACCCGAAAGACGGAGCACAAGGAGGTTAAGTGACTTGCTCAGGGTCACACAATGAGTCAGTGGCTGAGGTGGGATTTGAACCGGGGACCTCCTGGTTACAAGGCCTTTTCTTTAACCACTGGACCACACAGCCTTCCCAGCCTTAATTATCAATGAGTTATCAATGACTTGTATGATTTCACTAATTGTTTGTTGTATTTTTTCCTCACGGTTTGACACTGAACAAGCTGCACTCTGGTCCAGAGATTAAGTGCAATGTTATTGCCACAAGGGTTATAGAAACCCCTGCATACATATGCATCGCTCTGCTGAAGGAGAGCTGCTGGCCCTTGAGGATCACTAACAGATGGAGGTCAGACCTCCTGAATTCTGCTGAAAGGAGAGTGCCTCTGCTATATTTCATGCTGTGGATGACTGAAAACTCTACTGTTTGGCTGAATAAATTAACCGTCACGCTTTATTTATAAGGAGCACCTTTTCTGTTTATTAACTGCTTTGCTGACAACAGGGCCTATCCTTATAAAAATGTACCACTGTAACACATTTTTGCAGTTTTCCCATGGCATAGTATGTAATTACCACACTTAACTATGGTTTGCCATTTTTCTTTTTGTAATATGCTTTAACATACCTCTCTGAACTTCACAATGCTTAACTATGCTTTACCATGCTTTCACTATGCTTTATTACACTATGATTTTATTATAGTAAACATCTATAAGGGTATTCAAGTGATCTAAACAGTGAGGGATCTTAATACCACCCTGTGGCAAAGTGGTAATTAGTAGAGCAGATGAAGTGCAGGTGCAGTAATCCAACAAGAAAAGTCAACAAAGCACGGGTGAAATGGATTCTGTTTTATTTGTAATCCAAATGGTCTGATGGCCCAACAGTAAATAATAGGAGGACTGGCTGTACACAGCGATGTGTGTTGCGCAGGGAATAATATGGGTTGCAGTCCCGTAAACAATAATAAACAATAGTCCAATACAAACACACACAAGATACAAACACCATCACTAGTCCAAAGTGTGTGCTGTAGTGCTCGCTGTAAAGTACAATTTATCCGTGATACAATGTGCAGGGTCTGGGCCAATGATTTAGTGTACCATAGCTCCACCCCCTTTCTAGATGGCCGACGTCCGCCTACCCCTGGGAATGAACTGTCGGGCCATCCAGTCCAGTGCACTCTGTTCCCTTTACACAGCACCCTCACAGGTCGGGAAGGAGATCTAACACCAAGAATCATTCGATCCCTGTCGCACCCCCCCATTGAAATCAATGGAAACCAGTTGTATGTGTTGTGACAGAATTAAAACCAGTAAAGAATGTCACTGTTAGAGGTGTGAATGATTTCAGTGATGGGAGTATTACTGCTCACTCTATACTGGGACTGTCCAGATCACTTGAATACACCCAATATGTTTTCACAAGGTAGCTTTTGCTGTAATATACTGCTGTATATTATCCTACAAGTGTGTGTACTATTGATCTCTACAGATATTGATGTACAAGCTTATCCAGTACTCATGTTGATTGATTAGTGCCCCCAGCCTGCCTGCTGGTGCAGATTGAACATGTTTATGAAATCCCGTTACATCATCTTTCTACTGAGGAGAAATCCAAAACAGAAAGGTCCATTTATGACATTTTGTCAATCCCAGAGAAGCTAAATCCTCTTTTACATTGTGCAGAGGGCTTGTGAATGAATCACAAACTGAGAGAAAACTATGAGAAACTAGCAGAAACAGCATGTTTCAAATGCAGTACGTCCCATGTATTAGCACAAAATACCTAAACTGCTTCAACTAGTATCTAATAGTTTGAACTCAATAATGGTTCTTAACCTCAAAAATGTAACACACATACCGTATTACTGCCCCATCATCAATGACATACAGGCAGCCAGATCCGTTGTTACAGGCATGTTCATTTATCAATATTCAATATAATACAATACAATATACAATATCTTATTTGAGGTTTTATTTTTTCCTCAAAATGAGGGTTTCTTAAATTGCAAGGAATACAGTACTTTTTCAGTGTATCAAAGAGTCTTGATGAACAGTGGACCTGTTAAAATCTGCATATACACAATACATCAAACAAAAGAGAACTGTCAAAAACAGAGAATTTAAAGTGAAGTAAAGGGTACAGCAACTACCTGAAGCCGTTTAAAACTAAATTCTAAATTCACTGTCCATGATCAGGATAAATCTGTTTCCTACCCTGGGTTGAGCTTGTAGAGCTCTTTAGAGCTGTCCCACTGTCAAGTTAAAGCTAGTTTAGCGCAGCCCGTAATGGGACTGTATAAAGACATGGCGGTGTAATATTAGAGAGTGGGGGTGGTTCTGGTTGGATATCGCCCCGCTGGCAGCTTTCCCCGTTGGCACCTAAACCCTGTTCCAGGTGGTGAGGCTTCACACAGCCAAACAGCTGATACCAACGCCTCGTGGCTGGCATTTCTATCATACATTTCTCCACTGCTGCTTTAAAGAAAATCTCAAAACCGGTGGTTTATTAAAAGCACTAGGTAGCACTGGCATTCTGTGAAGACCAGCTCATCCACTAGTTCACCGTCGGGTTCATTTGATCGATTTATACCCCGCCAACACATTAGTGGGGATTGCCCCTGGATTTCATCAGTCAGCTATTTTAAGAGGATAACCACAGATAGGTGAATGATCCCCAGTGCTGTAAAACATCCAGCAGTGGTTTATCCCAGCAGTGCCTTATCCCAGCAGGGTAAGGGCTGATCAAATAGTCCCCTTTACGGGCTCTCAGTGCAAGAATCTCTCGTTAATAGAACAGCATTCTCACCAGTCCATTTCTTGTTTTGCTGTTGCTTGTTTTGACTTGTTTTTCCATTTTGACACACCCTTAATGTACCAGCAACAGGACCTAGACTTTACAATCATTTTCTATACAGCACATGGGAAGCTGTGTGGGGGCAGGTGGCTGTCCTGATACTTATACAGTAATTTAATTTGCAGGTTAATGGTTACTCTGCTGTACCAGATGTACCTAGAGGTAAGACGTGATTCTGAGCGCTCTATTGCAGTCACAGGAGTACTTGAAATTTCAGAGTTTTATAAAGTAACCAGGGAATAATGTGAATCTAAACAACAAGAAGAAAATCTTATTCAAATACCCCTTATATATTTCATACCCATACTAATTTCTATATAAGGCTGGGATGACAAGGCATAGACTTGTCTGAGCAAGAATGGGCAAGCTGAACAACAGGTGAACTGAAGGGAAATTTTTTTTTTGCTTACTCCACATGGTCAACCGTGACTGGCTGACTCTGGAAAAAGCCGCTGACTGATAATGTCTCAGATGACAAGTTAAACAGCTGTGCTGGTGCTTGCATTACCCACTGTAATCTCAAAGGCTAGTAAAACACGCTATGCAATAACATCACAAATCAGGTAGAACAATCTACTGTAAGACCTGAACAGAACTGAAAAAGACAGAGAAGATAGAGTATTGTTTTCTCGTACAAACCATTAAACATGTGTAGGGGTCGTTGTTTGATTTTAAAATTCACTTTTTTGCACTGAGAAACACGGTCAGACCCTCTATGCTCTCTCTGCCTTTTTGTCAAATGTAGGGTTTTAATGATATGACAAAGCATGGAAATATGGAGTTGTCTATACCAAGCAAGTTAATTAAGGCATTGTAGATGGTGTCATCTTGTGCTGTTGAGCCACATACTAAGGTCCAGTTGTTCAGCACTCAGCGGCATTAAAAAAGAATATAATGGAACTATGTGGCTACAATAAAAAATTAGATTTGAATTTGTAATCATATCCTTTCACAGAAGCTAATGTCCTTCCTGTCAGAGTGAAAGGACATCAGCTTTGTCTCGAGTCATTAAGTGACACAACGGAAGGCCATCATGCTAATGCAATACCATAATCTAGTAAATCATACCTCCAAAGCATTGCCATTCACTGCACAGCTCTCCCACTGGCCAGTATGGAAGACATGCCCTTCATGGTGAACGTGCATTGGAATGTCATTTTATTTCACAGCAATGACAGGAAAATTGGGTATTTCTTGTGTCTCAAACTTCCAGTTTGAATTTGGTTTTCCAGATCGACATCCGTGACTTTAAACAGTCAATACAAATTTCAACCTTTATGGTTCCACGGTATCTTGCAGCTTGAGAAGATCTCGTAATGGCACACAGCCGGACTGACTATCTTGTAAGCACTACTTGTCATAGGGAAAGCAGCCATAGATAATTGGGAGAGGGCAGAGTGAGCATTGGGGAGCTCTATAAGCTTACTAAAGTTTGAGTTTTGCAAAAAGAGAAAAATAGAAAATATGAGACAAAACGTTCTGCAGTGAAATATGCATTAGAGGTAAGATTATTTTAGAGGTTTTTCAATAGATTAATGGTCGTTAAGGGGAAAAGACAGCTTGGCCCAGGATTATTATTTAATTAAGCATTGTTTGGAAGTGCTAGGGAGGATATATAGACAATAATAACCTCTGCCAGGGTTATTAATCACAACCAGATATTCTAAGAGAACCTGTAAACATCTTCCCCCCAGTACACCTCCATGAGTGAGTGTGAGTCAGGGCAGTCCTGCCTACCCCTGCAGTTATCAGCAAGGAAATAAAGAAGTCTCATTTTGTTTTTCTACAGATGGTATAACATAAATCACAATGAAAAGATCCTTTCCTACACTTTACAGTGACTATAATAGGTATGGGTTGTTTTGTGTTAGGTGGTCCACCCCACATGCATCACTGTAATATCCTGAAACAGCCTACTTTAAGCACAGGATGCAATATAAATGACGTTTTCTCATAGCATCTTATTTGACTGATTTCATGGTCTCTAGATACGATCTACAGCCTTGGGGACATACCTGCCTGTTTCTATGAAGTGATTATTAGGTTATTTAGTTTCGAAAAAAAAAAAAAAAGATTATATATATACTGTTACAATTATATATATATATATATATATATATATATATATATATATATATATATATATATATATATATACACACACACACACACACAGGGTATTTGCACCAAGCAATATAGTAGGCACCCTTGGAAATGCGGTATTGAATCGTATATGTCATCTCCATGGCTGAACATTTTAAATAAATACATGAACTGTGTAAACCTGCCCACATTTTTTTCATTTCATATTGGAAAACTACAGGGAAGAACACATGAACCTAAGAAATTAAATGAATGTGGTATTTATCTGACAATAACTGGCATATCAACAAACATCCATGAAACGACAACCATGGAGAATTACAAACAAACAATGACCCAGTGATCAGACGCAGTGTCCACCTCATTAGCATATAATTATACTCTGCATTGGTGCAATGAGTATTTCATTATGATTTGATATTCAATACTGCATGAGCCATTTCCACAAGAGCTCCACCTGCAGTCATGAGCACCACATAGCCTTTTGACAAAAGGGGAAATCCTATCAAAAGAAAAGAGATGAACAGGTGAAGAAAATCCATCCTATTACTGCAACCACAAGAAACTTGCATGACTAAATAAAAGAGGAAAGTTCCACCCTCTAGAGAACACTAGCCTGGTGGCTTTGAATTGTAACCCATCTGGACTACCGCTAAAAGCCAACAAAGCTGCAGTTCTAATCTCTGGGAGACCAGCAAGCAGACTGAAAAGATGTCTTGAGAAGACACTGTGGATGCTCCATTGAAGGGAACGGGTGAGACCCCACGCTGCGTGTGGCTGTCAAAAACCTATTACTTATTAATATCATATTCCACATGTACTACTTTATATTACAGTTAAGTGCAGAACTTAGGGAACAGAATTGATTAAATAAACTGAAGGTTGACTAATTGTCTACAAATAAGTGGAATAAAGGTACAAGGAGAATTACGTCTTTTATTAAATCAGTCTACCAGCAAAGCTTCACATACCCAACTTACCTGGTTTCCCCTTGGAATGAGCTTATGATCATTTAGTTTACCAGAACATTGTTTCAAAGCCCTAATAGGTTGTTAAAAAAAAAAGCTTTTGAAGGTATTTCAAATATATTGCTCACACTTATCTTGAACATTTTCGAATTAGGGCTTTTGTGATCAGGCCCGGCGTTATGGGCGGATATTTCGTTTTTGAGGTGGCTGACGATGGGAATAGTAAAACACCAAAAATACCTTGTTTTTCTCTGTGGATATTGTGAAGCAACTCACCACAAAGTTAAAGTAAGTTAAGTTATTGCTTTTCGTACGTAAATATCTGTTAACGTCCATATGTTTCATATTGCAATTGTGTTATATTATATTTTTCTGTGTTTTTGGAAGACTTCGATATTATCGATATCAAAATACGTGCATGATATCGATGTACAATTTTCATATCGTTGCCCACCCCTAATTTAAAACAAAAAAAAAATCTGGAAAGAGCTGTGCTAATTCGTAATTCATGCTGTGTGGTTAGTTCATAATATTGCGTTGTCATCTGATTTATTTATTTATTGTTTATTGTCATCACAGTGAAGTAAAACAGAGAATACAAGCTAATTGATTTGTCTTTTCCAAAATGAGCCCCCCCTAAATAAGTGGATGCCCCCCCACCGCGTTCATGCTGCCTCCAGGCCTGCTGGTGATTAAACAGAAAATCTATTAGTGTGATTGCAAACTAATTAAATGACAAGATTCAACTATCAGAGCATGACAACACAGTAATTTCTTAATATGCCAGTAATCACCTGAGTCATTGAGATAAAGGAAAACAGTCCATTACAGAAGGTACATTATTAAACATTGTATGCTAACTCTTTTTATTTTGGTAAAGCCCTGCAATGGGAGAGGGAACAATTCATTTCCAGTCAGCCCCAATGACCACTAGCCCTTTTTTAATTCTTCAGCTGGTTTGTAAAGAAAGCCCTTTTGAATCACGGAACCAGAGCCAACCTGCTCTTACAGCATCTCCTACTGTGCTGCCCTTTGAAAACGCACCACATTATTGACATCCCACTCAATAGGGTGGCTCTGAGGGGCTGCTTGTGACCAGTCTGCCTTTGTCGCTTCATATTGTTCTGTTTCAATCTCAAATTGCACAGAAATTGCATCCTCACAGCCTCATCGGGAGTGCAGCTCCCAGATGACTGCCTGAGTTTCCCTCCCAGTCCCCCATGGATAAGTGCCCCAGTCCCCATCTGTGCCCAGCTGTCTCTCGCTGGGTCAATCCCGCTGCTGCTTCTGTTGGCTAATACTGCCGCTGCTCATCTTAACTGTGTTATTCTTGTTCTATTTGTACTGTACTGTCAGTCAGTAAGATGAGCACGATTCCATACCCCCAGCATTCTGATTGGCTGATTTCTACCTCTGCAAAGCAAACTGTCTCTCTGAATATAACAGTGTACTGTAAGTACTGTAACACATATATTAGAATCAAGTACCAAAACATAATTACAGGAGCAAAAGGTTTCATCATTATGCATCAATGTCTTGGTATTAAACGGTGCAGCTGTCGTTCATGATGGCCAGTTACTTATTTTAAGTATGTATACATGAATAGGCCATCATGCATACATAAGAAAAGCTACGAACCAGAGGAAGCCATTCGGCCCATCAATGCTCGTCCAGTTCCAGGTAGCTGATTGATTCCTGAAGCTTTACCTTGTTGGCTCTTGAAGCACACCAAAGCCTTAGAAACTACAGCACGTCATACATTTGCAAGGAACAACATTTGACTATATTGCCAGTTGAGAAAAATAAAAATCCTAAAATATATCAGTGTGCAGTTGGTTGCTCTGCCTGCTTTTTTAGTGCTTCAGACACATCACAAAATAAACTGCAGCGCTTCCAGACTCAGTATAAAGAACAGAAGAAAGTCGTTTCCAAGTAGAGAGAGCTAACAAAGCTGTAAACGTAGGATTAGCGGCTGCATTTCCAAGCAGAGAACAAGAAGGAGGAAGCTGATGAAAATGAGCTACTATATAGTATACTATATACAGTGCAAGGTATAGATCTAAAACCAACAATAAAGCACCAAATACACCAACTTCATTCACTAATCATGCAGTTGTTCCAGCACTATGGGGGTCTATGACACAATGGCAGACAGTGACATCACCAGTTCCATATCACATTTCCTCAACATCTCTTGCTAACGTTAAGATGAATTTCAAAACTGGAGCACACATTTCAATTAGTTTTATTATTATTATGATTTTACAAAAACAAAAAGGTGCGGTACATCCCTGGTGCAATGCTGTCATGGAAGCAGGACCGAAGTGGAATTCATTTCAGTTAAATTGAACCGCTCTGACGATATTCGGGCTTTTCTATCCCATAATGAAAGAACAGACATTTAAAGCAGAAAGCTCAATTCCACAATTTACCCTCTTTCCTATAATATGTATGTCCCATGAATATGAATATAGACTGCCTGATATTTTACGGAATTTTATTCAATTACTAATTGATCTGATAAATTTTGAAAAGGACACAGGAATGTATTAGCTAGTGGATGCTGTATGGTTTTTGCATTAGCTAGTGGATGCTGTATGGTTTTTGTATTAGCTAGTGGATGCTGTATGGTTTTTTCATTAGCTAGTGGATGCTGTATGGTTTTTGCATTAGCTAGTGGATGCTGTATTGTTTTTGTATTATCTAGTGGATGCTGTATGGTTTTTGCATTAGCTAGTGGATGCTGTATGGTTTTTGTATTATCTAGTGGATGCTGTATGGTTTTTTCATTAGCTAGTGGATGCTGTATGGTTTTTGTATTATCTAGTGGATGCTGTATGGTTTTTGCATTAGCTAGTGGATGCTGTATGGTTTTTGTATTATCTAGTGGATGCTGTATGGTTTTGCCTAGTGGATGCTGTATGGTTTTGTATTAGCTAGTGGATGCTGTATGGTTTTGTATTATCTAGTGGATGCTGTATGGTTTTTGCATTAGCTAGTGGATGCTGTATGGTTTTTGTATTAGCTAGTGGATGATGTATTTTTGCATTAGCTAGTGGATGCTGTATGGTTTTGTATTATCTAGTGGATGCTGTATGGTTTTGTATTAGCTAGTGGATGCTGTATGGTTTTGTATTAGCTAGTGGATGCTGTATGGTTTTGTATTAGCTAGTGGATGCTGTATGGTTTTGTATTATCTAGTGGATGCTGTATGGTTTTTGTATTATCTAGTGGATGCTGTATGGTTTTTGCATTAGCTAGTGGATGCTGTATGGTTTTTGTATTATCTAGTGGATGCTGTATGGTTTTTGCATTAGCTAGTGGATGCTGTATGGTTTTTGTATTATCTAGTGGATGATGTATTGCTGTATTGTTTTTGCATTAGCTAGTGGATGCTGTATTGTTTTTATATTATCTAGTGGATGCTGTATGGTTTTTGTATTATCTAGTGGATGCTGTATGGTTTTTTATTAGCTAGTGGATGCTGTATGGTTTTGTATTATCTAGTGGATGCTGTATGGTTTTGTATTAGCTAGTGGATGCTGTATGGTTTTTGTATTAGCTAGTGGATGCTGTATGGTTTTTGTATTATCTAGTGGATGCTGTATGGTTTTTATATTATCTAGTGGATGCTGTATGGTTTTTGCATTAGCTAGAGGATGCCGTATGTTTTTTCATTAGCTAGTGGATGCTGTATGGTTTTTGCATTAGCTAGAGGATGCCGTATGTTTTTGTATTAGCTAGTGGATGCTGTATGGTTTTTGTATTAGCTAGTGGATGCTGTATGGTTTTTGTATTATCTAGTGGATGCTGTATGGTTTTTATATTATCTAGTGGATGCTGTATGGTTTTTGCATTAGCTAGAGGATGCCGTATGGTTTTTTCATTAGCTAGTGGATGCTGTATGGTTTTTGCATTAGCTAGAGGATGCCGTATGTTTTTGTATTAGCTAGTGGATGCTGTATGGTTTTTGTATTAGCTAGTGGATGCTGTATGGTTTTTGTATTATCTAGTGGATGCTGTATGGTTTTTATATTATCTAGTGGATGCTGTATGGTTTTTGTATTAGCTAGTGGATGCTGTATGGTTTTTGTATTATCTAGTGGATGCTGTATGGTTTTTTCATTAGCTAGTGGATGCTGTATGGTTTTTATATTATCTAGTGAATGCTGTATGGTTTTTGCATTAGCTAGTGGATGCTGTATTGTTTTTGTATTATCTAGTGGATGCTGTATGGTTTTTTCATTAGCTAGTGGATGCTGTATGGTTTTTATATTATCTAGTGAATGCTGTATGGTTTTTGCATTAGCTAGTGGATGCTGTATGGTTTTTGTATTATCTAGTGGATGCTGTACGGTTTTTGCATTAGCTAGTGGATGCTGTATGGTTTTTGTATTAGTTAGTGGATGCCGTATGTTTTTGTATTAGCTAGTGGATGCCATAAGGTGTTTTTGCCACACAATGTGCCAGGTGTTAACACTGAGATAATTTGCTCTTCTGTTGGCATTTCTGATGGACTGTGCTCTACTAATGTTTGTGCCTGCATTAGATTAGATTAGATGTTTTATATCCGATTAACATCAATAACCTACACTGTCCGGTCACTTTATTGGGATCTGTACCCACAATCGGTTTGTACAGAGCCTTGACACCACAGGGGGCTGGAAGGGGTCTCCAGGGATGTTAATCAGTCCACTCATTGATATCTCAGAGCCTTTCTAAATGTCTTTTCCCTCTGTCCGTCACTAACTGCATCCACAGCTGTCTCTCTTGGCTTTGCCTTTGATTTGATATTGCTGGTACACTGTGATGATGGATCATGTCTTAGAGCAGCCTACCAACATGACTGCCCTTGATAATGTGGCACCTGCTGGACAGGCACCCCTTATCGGGCCTCTTTCCAGTGCTTTTAGGTCTTTGCCTTTCCCTATTTCTGGAAGAGTGTTTGCAAGTGACAGTGGTTGGCACTGATGCTTATACTTAAAAAATAGCTGCCCTGACCTCTGCAGTACATGCTCCACAATGTGCTCCAGATATAGATCCTGTATACACCAGCTGTCACGTTTCCTACTGTATGTTTGTTCAGTGCTCAGCTCCATATTACATTTAGATGTAAATGACTTGCTCTATATTTCCCCTTGGGTAATGGTAAGAACCTTGACTAATACACGCAGCTGGTAACCCAGAGGCAGTGTTTAATAACTGAAGATAGACCACTTGCTTTTCATTTTCATTCATCATCCTGCTTGAACAGAAATCTGTTTCTGGGTATACCAAGGGCCAGCCAGTTCTGCAAAGACGCACTGCTGATCAAAAAGCCACCCTACAGCTCACCTAATGCAGCTGCTTATGTATTAAAATAAACCACACATCCCTGTCTGAGCTGGACTTTCAGAGGCCAGATATGACATTCCAGCAATGCTCAGATTGTCACACTTGTTACAAATCTACATAAGCACAGTTCTGGCAGAAACTAATGCTGAAAAAATATGATTGTTTCTTTCTGCCCGTTCTAAAAGCGGCCCAAGGCTTTCACAAAGCACTTCTGAACTTTTGAAATAATGGTTAGTTTAGCATCCCTGCCAGTTAGGATATTTTATTAATGCTGAGAGCAGATAGAAACAGTTTTACACTGCTAATTGCAGAGTCAGTGTGCTGAGACAATGCAGTTACATTTCAGCTGAACTGATGCATCTGCTGCAAAGTGCAAGTCGTGCTATGTTGGCTATGCTATCCCTGTCCTGCCTCTTCCTTGTGCTTCACTAAATAAGACCAGACCCCATAAATGGCCATCTCCTTCTCATTCCCTAATTACATCACTTAGCCATAGTCTTTTTACTGTTACAATTAATTACAGACTGGATGAATGGGATCTTTCTCTCTTCATTGTCATTTCCTGAAATAGGCCTGGGAGAGAGAGGTTGATAGAAAGCAGATGCTAATACAGATACCTTGAATACTATGCTTTGTTTTTCAAGAAGTCCCTGCAGTTATTATTAGTTGGCCTATAACACATTGCTTTTATTCTTAATGTAGGGTATTGCACGCAAGACTCAAATTGATGCTATCTATTTCAGAGTGGATGTTGGTTTTTGGGTTATTTGTATTAAAAAGAAAAGAATGCTGGAGGACAATATTCTACTGTCAAAATGGGAATTGTCTTTTCAATTTTGCAATATACAGCACACAGCGCACATAACGTGCCTTCAGATTAAAAAAAAGCTAAAGTTAAGGTATTGTAGTCATTGCTGTATTCAATGTATTATAGCTTTCAATACTCTGCATACTCAACAGTAAATTGAAACACGTTTATACGTTTGAGATGAGTCAAGGATTGGCTGCAGGAGTTTTGGATGCAGGAATGTTTAACTGTGCAGTGCGGTTTCATTAATCCTTAAATATCATAAATTACCCTTACAGGCCATAAGTGTCAGTCTGTATATCAGTAAGTATTTTGCTGGCTAAAGCCCAAAACACAGATCAATGACTTGTTGCAGGACTCAATGTTTCATGGAGATCAATGACTTGGTGCAGGACTCAATGTTTTATGGAGATCAATGACTTGGTGCAGGACTCATCAATGTTTCATGGAGATCAATGACTTGGTGCAGGACTCAATGTTTTATGGAGATCAATGACTTGGTGCAGGACTCATCAATGTTTCATGGTGATCAATGACTTGGTGCAGGACTAATCAATGTTTCATGGAGATCAATGACTTGGTGCAGGACTAATCAATATTTCATGGAGATCAATAACTTGGTGCAGGACTAATCAATGTTCCATGGAGATCAATGACTTGGTGCAGGACTCAATGTTTCATGGACATCAATGACTTGGTGCAGGACTCAATGTTTCATGGAGATCAATGACTTGGTGCAGGACTCAATGTTTCATGGACATCAATGACTTGGTGCAGGGCTCATCAATGTTTCATGGAGGTGCACTGTCTTATCCTAAGTCAATCTGCATGTATAACAGGATGTAGACTGCTGCAGCAAATATGCAGCTGAAAGGAACACCATCTTAGGATTCAAAAGGAGTCAACAATGCCAAGATCTTTCGCTGTGTCTACAGTTGAGGAGGAAGGCTTCCGGACCTACAGAACTGCCTGATGCAGAACAGTGTGATGGCACTGAAGTGGCACCATTGGCTGTTGGGGAAAAAAACTACTTAGTAAATACTATAGCTCATTTATTGTGAATTGAATTAATGTAGCTGAACCAAACCTAATTACCCTGGGCCAGCATTGATTACCATCTGCACAATTGAATTTCGGCTGGCTCAGACAGAGATATTTTCCACAGCCTATACAGCTATGGAACTTTACAAAATATCACTGATAAATTTTGTGACATGGATTCATAGCTACCAGGAAATCATAAAGCAAGCTGAAAAACAAGGCATTTAACATGAATAAGATATGAGTTTTTTGAAAAGCTATGCGAAGCTTCCCTCAGCACTTTTAAAGAATTCTTTCCAGGCTTCATAACCAAGAGTTTCTGGATCAGAAAGGGCTGAGCTTCAGTTACCTGGCCATGGTATTTTACGAGGGTCTGAGCCTATTGTCAGCAGTAATGTGATGCCTGTAAAACTCATACCCTTTTCCATACATGTCTTTCAAATTTCAGCACAAACTGAATTAATATATTAGCCATATTGTTTTATTCCCAAGTTTCAAATAACTTGGTCCTCAACTTTCCTGCTTTATCACAGTTATTACTAAGCAATACTTTGCAATTTGTATTACATGCATTTAGAAAACAGAATATCCCCCCCCCCCATTTACTGCTGTGTGATCATCTCAAGAGGACTAAAGACACTGAGGCGAAATTACACCCCTGTGAATTGCAAGACAGACTGTTATCAACATAAAACTGCAAATTATAGACCTTAGCTATTCAAAGCCATTTCCTAAAATGAACCCTTCTCGGCTGCCAGGGAATTTAAGAGGCAGAAGCAGCAGCAGCAGCAGGAAAATCTAAACTTTACACAAGCTCATTATAATGACTGCATCCCTATGGAAAAATCTGTATAATGTTAGTAATACTGAATTTCCCTTGGGTTTGCTCTCAATCGGTCAATAGGTGGCCTTTTCTTTTGTCTGCAAGCACCCACACATTGCCATAACCGCTTGTATGGTCCTTAAACTGTGTTCTCCTTTGTCAGTGCATTCTGTTTGTTGAATTCTGACATGTAATTATTCCAAATCAGAGAAGGATTATGTTTGAGAAAAAATGAGTCATCTAACTATAAAACACTATTTTCGAAGATTAGTAGAATGGGAGGTTCTTCATTTCTTATCTTATAAATATCCCTGATGTACAGCATAATCTGCTGCTAAATACTGTGGGCTGGAAATAATATTTAGGTAACACAATCCTCCCATGTCATTTTGTTTTATTAATATACTGTTAGAAATGAGATGTAACAAACCAAGCGATTCAGAATATATGTATTTTTTAAACTAGTTCCTTTTAAATTCTTGCTCTGACCTAAATAAATTCCCCTATAAATGAATCTGTAATAATAACCAACCTCCACAAAGTTTAAGATAGATTCTGGTTTATTTTTGTTGTTAGCCAGCATAAAAACCTGTGTTTTCAAAGATGACCTTTTTAGCTAACCTCCCCGTCCCTTTATCTTGTAGCCTTGGTGAGACTCACAAGGTGAGGTAATGTCAACCCCCCCACCCCCTATCACTAATCAGCTCCCTATTTAAACCCTAGAGTAAACCTTGCCCCTCATGTCTGTTTTGCTGTGGTCCCCCCCTCCTCCTCCTCTTCCTCCTCCTCTACTTCACCATTTTTGCAACAGTCGTTCCCTCTCTGGGGGTCATGTCCCTTCCTCGCCGCCTTGGAGGCTCAAGCTTCAGCCTCACCTCTCTATGGGACAAAGGGGGACCCCTACACCAAACCCTACCACCCCATGCTCCCACATTCATTCAGTCACTGCCTCGCCTAGTGAATCTCTTTCCTATAGGAGGAATACAATGTATGTGGTTTACATTACAAATGACAGACTCCTGGCTGTTGTTTTGCTGTAATTAATAACATGTAGCTCCCCGGCAACCTTTTGAGCCCTGTGACATTAGCAGATGAAGATGTCTGTGTGCGTGCGTGCATGTGTGTGTTGAGGGGGGGCTGAAAGGAAGACGGCTTCTCCCAGAGTGGTTGAAGGTCACGGAATACATTATTCGATCCTCTCTGCAAGGCCTGAATGCTAATCAAAGTGCCATTCACTTACATCATGTTCCCTCAAGTCACAAATCATGAGTAGAGGCTAGCTGCCAATAATGATGATTCTCTTAGTAACTGTAAGTGCTTACTGCAAGGTCATTCAGAAGAACCAGCCAGTCCAGAGCACCAAACCCTCTACCCGCAAGCAAGACGGCATTACTGTACGTTCCACAAGGTATCCTGTGCCACAAAAAGCCTCAGTGACAGAGCGGACACCAATATACTCTACAGTGAGAAATGTAAAAAAATTGTTGGTGCACAATTCAAAGTCTGACAGCATATTTGCAAACTAAGGCGCTGCAGAAAACAAAATAGAGCAGAAAGGCAAATGCAGAGAAATATACTTCTAAAGACTACCTGTGGCCAATTCCCTGGCACTGATGCGCACCCAGGAAGTTCAGCGTCTGGAAAGAGCCGCAATGAGTCATCATGTCACACTGAGATAAACCTTCAGCTGTTCTCATAAAATAGAACAAGTCCGTGTAACAGAGTATCAGTTGAGAACTGGCACTGTACACATACAATCACAGTTAACTGAGTTGCAGACCCTGAGAATCGAAAGCAAGAAGATTGCCTAAATAACAACCTATTCTATACTGCACCGGTTGTAATGCAGTGCATATAGAACTGCCTAGATGAAATGTGGGGAAGCCATAAAAAGGCCAACAAGATGCTCAGATATATAGTGAAAAGTGTTGAATTTAAATCAAGGGAAGTAATGTTAAAACTTTACAATGCATTAGCAAGACCTCATCTAGAATATTGTGTTCAGTTCTGGTCACCTCGCTACAAAAAGGATATTGCTGCTCTAGAAAGATTGTAAAAGAAAAGCAACCATAATTATTCCGTGCTTAAAAGGCATGTCGTATGCAGACAGATTAAAAGAATTGAATCTATTCAGTCTTGAACAAAGAAGACTATGCGGCAACCTGATTCAAGCATTCACAATTCTAAAAGGTATTGACAATGTCGACCCAGGGGACTTTTTCGACCTGAAAAAAGAAAGAAGGACCAGGGGTCACAAATGAAGATTAGACAAAGGGGCATTCAGAACAGAAAATAGGAGGCATTTAATTCCAGAGAGAATTGTGAGGGTCTAGAACCAACTCCCCAGTAGTGTTGTTGAAGCTGACACCCTGGGATCCTTCAAGAAGCTGCTTGATGAGATTCTGGGATCAATAAGCTACTAACGACTAAAAGAGCAAGATGGGCTGAATGGCCTCCTCTCGTTTGTAAACTTTATGTTCTTATGTAACTGATGGCATTGTGTCACATGCTGACACAATGCATCATCATTGCACTAGTTTTAAGCATCATTCATCTGGGTGTTACACCTACTGAACAGGTGGAACAGAAGCTTGGTATATCGAAAGAGGGGTTCACTCAGGTTTTGGAACAGACAGAAACATCACATCGCAGATTTTCACTGCTGCAAGATATTCCACTAAGGCAGATAATCAGCACACCAACAAAAATGATCATCTTCGTGATATCTGTTGGGTTTTAAACTCTTTATCTTAAGATGCTTTGCGGATGACATGAGGAAATGGTCCATTAGCATGATTCCTAACCCTCTGCATCAGCGAAAACACATGCTCTGCTTCATCTTGACTTCAAAATCTGTTATTGAGACAGCATAATATACCCAAGCTACGATACGTATCATTCTGAATTCACACAGAATTGCCACTGAAGATCATTTGGTAAGGGTGACGTTTCTGGTCAGCAACACAGAAAAAAAAAACAACCCGAAACATCTCAGTAAGATTAAATTACAAAAATAAGATTATTGTGCTCCTGCTTCCTGTCTCCATATGTATACTGTGACATGTGGAGTAAGATGAAGACCTCCAGCTGTGATCTGTATTGATCTGCCTAACACACAGCTCCGCCCACTCTGAAGATACAGTCTTTGTACTGTTGGATGTATTCACACTATTAAAGGGCATAACCCCATTCTGAATAAGAGGCTTCCCAAGGCAAGGGTTTCCAGCTCCAATTTGACTAGCCCAGAATACACAGTTCAAGCACACAGACATCCTGACGACAGCATGCTTGGCAGGCAATCCTAAAAGTAAATGAGTAGATGTAGGATTTAGAACCATTTTTGGTTTCCCAGAAAAATCTGAAAGGTTCTTGGATTGGATAAGAATAATAACAATACCAGTAATTGTGAGCTTCAGCTGCAGTAGAAGTTAAAGTGTTTGTAGCTAAGAAAACGATCCATAAATCTGTCACACACTTCATTGGCTAATGACCAATTCTAAAAGAAGCACATGTTACAGCAAACACATATTTTCATTGTATCTATCTATCTATCTATCTATATTTAGATATATACTGTAGCAGAGGGACAGCTGCAGTGCCGGTTATTGGCATCAAAATGGACGGGCTAGGGACAGGGATGGCAGTATTCACTGTGCCTTGTTGATTGAATTGCAGTGTGTATGTGTGTGATATGAGTGAGTGCCCTTGGCCCCCACCCTCGTGTTTGCTCTCTCTCTTTCTTTAGTGTGTGGTTACCTTGCCTGCTTCTCACTCCTGCTCTCCCCTCCCTCTCGTAGCGTGTGCGGTACGTCACTGCGTGTGTGAGTGATTGAGCGCCCAAGATGCAAATGTCTGTGGGTACAGGGTGCCCAATGGGAGCCGGGCAGGAATATAAAAGGGAGGTGTGTGTTTTGTTTTGGGCTCTCTGTCCAGTGGTGTCTTGTCTGAGCTATCTGTTTTCCCCTAAGAGCTAATAAATGGTGGTTTTAACTGCCTTTGGACTGCTTGCTCCCTCCTATGTTCATTTATTCTGCGGAAACCCACCGCCCTCCAGCACAAATATATATATTAGGGCTATCAATTAATCGTAGTTAACTTCTGCAATTAGCACGTACATTTTTGGGGAGATGAATTTAACGCACGTTAATCGCACTCCTGTCTTGTCCCTCTTAGCACACTGTAATTAATTTTCTGCGGCACCATTTTAGTGCGTGCCAGGCTTGAATGAGTGTAGTCATCGTTTGAATATAAAATTAGTCACGGAACCGCATTATGTAGCAAAGCATTGAAACTGAAGGACTTGTGAATGGGGCGTTTATTTTTTTTTAATACTTTCTGACGGTTCATTGGATAGAAAGAGGGTTACTTGTATCTACTGTCAAAGTGAGTTCCAGTATCACAGAACTGCATCTAGTCTGCTGTACCACCTGCGTGCTAAACATGCTTTCACGTCTCAAAATGCACCCGAGTAGTTTTTCTGCTACAGACATCAATACAACAACAAATCAAGCCTGTCAGTTATGACACAGTACTCTTTCAGAAATTCAGGATCGCTGCAAACCCATGAATCAAGCTCAGTACCATACTATAAGTATAACCAGTGCTGTTGGATAGGTACCAACTGCAGACCTGTTAACATTGTAGCTTTGTTTTATTTCAATAACCACATTTATTTTTATACAATATTATTTACAATTATGGAGAATATCACATTTTGTTCAATTGCAATGTATTAATAAAAGAGGAGTTTAGAATTATTATTATTATTATTATTATTATTATTATTATTATTATTATTATTATTATTATTATTATTATTATTATTGTTATTATTAAAACGGCAATGAAAAACATCAGTTTATGAGTTAAGGAAACTGTAAAGGAAACTGATCATTCTAAATGCAGTAAGGTGAGTAATAAACTGACTACATTGTGAATTAGCAGTTGGTTCAAACAATTTAACAACAATGCTGGATTGTAAATAAATCTAAAACTATAAAGAGAATCCAGAAATAGGAAAACAAGGTTTTATGCTGGGGTGTGTTTTGGATAATAATAATAATAATAATAATAATAATAATAATAATAATAATAATAATAATAATAATAATAATACAAACTTAAACGAGATGGATGCAGTAATTGTATCAATAAATATGCGATTAAAACCAAGATTAACTGAGATTAATTTTTTTAAACTCATGATTGATCATGATTCTTTTTCTTTAAAATGCTTGACAGCTGTAATATATGTAATATATATATATATATATATATATATATATATATATATATATATATATATATATATATATGAGAGAAAGAGAGTGAGAGAGAGAGAGATTTAAAGAAAGCTTCTTTTGCAAGCCTTATTTTCAGACTTTCAGGTACAGCTATCACCCTACTGAATTAACAAATTTTGCTTCACAAAGTCGAATGAAACCTGCTGAATAATGTTACATTAACATATTGTACTACATACCACTTCGTAGTTTTCCATATACTTAATGACAAAAATTTTAAATGTGACATTTCGAAATCTAACATGAAATACTGTACTACTATTATGGCTTCCAGTAGACTTTTGCAAAATAATTTTGTAGTTTATTTGATTACATGTTAGATAAAATATCTAAATTATGTTCATATATATATATATATATATATATTCAATTATGTCTCAATCCTAAAATTGTAGGTGATGGGGTATAGTTTACAGATAGGGTCTAGTTTAATGTTAGGGTATAGTTTATGGATGGAGTATAGTTTACAGATAGGGTCTAGTTTAATGTTAGGGTATAGTTTATGGTTGGGGTATAGTTTACAGATAGGGTCTAGTTTAATGTTAGGGTATAGTTTATGGTTGCGGTATATTATTATTTATTTCTTAGCAGAAGCCCTTCTCCAGGGCGACTTACAATTGTTACAAGACATCACATTATTTTTACATACAATTACCCATTTATACAGTTGGGTTTTTACTGGAGCAATCTAGGTAAAGTACCTTGCTCAAGGGTACAGCAGCAGTGTCCTCCACCTGGGATTGAACCCACAACCCTCCAGTCACGGTCCAAAGCCCTAACCACTACTCCACACTGCTGCCCGTATAGTTTATGGTTGGGATATAGTTTACAGTTGGGGTATAGTTTAAAGTTTGGGTATAGTTTATGGTTGGGGTATAGTTTAAAGTTGGGGTATAGTTTATGGTTGGGGTATAGTTTATGGTTGGGGTACAGTTTACGGTTGGGGTACAGTTTACGGTTGGGGTACAGTTTACGGTTGGGGTACAGTTTATGGTTGGGGTGTAGTTTACAGTTGGGGTATAGTTTATGGCTGGGGAATAGTTTACAGTTAGGGTATAGTTTATGGTTGGGGTGTAGTTTACAGTTGGGGTATAGTTTACAGTTGGGGCACAGTTTACAGTTGGGGTACAGTTTATGGTTGGGTACGATTTTTTTTTCAATTGGTTCTGGATTATACAAAGAAGTGCCCTTAACACATTACACTACCGAGAAAAAGTACATCTTCTGTAGAGAACAAAAAACATTCCTTTTCATTCTACTGTATGTCAAGCGAGGCTACATGCTTCACCTCATCCCTAGAGTTTTAGTTCATGCTAATCTACCTGTGCTTTAAGAGCTTATGTAAATTAAACCATTTCATTTGTACCACCGTTTTCACAATCACCCTGGCTGCTTAAAATACTCTGTGCTAGTCTAGACAGAATCAATCTACATGTGTCAGTCTGCCAACAGCTACAGAATCCTCTTCTCCAGCCCAGCTCCTCTGTGCCCTCACCTCACCAGACCATCCCCCTGTCACAATGCCATGTGCAGTCTGAAGCCTGAGGGCTCATGGAAGCACTGTGCTATGCTGCCAGTCCACAGCTCCACAGGGCCATGCGTGCGCTTCACCGGCCCTGTGTCTGTTAACACTTTGCTGCATTGCTGTTTCAGTTTATCTGCAAATTGACCAAATTGAGTGGAAAAGCTCAAAAAGGCAGGCGTCTAGCCACTCGAGTGAGTTCGATTAAGTGCACAATCTCTGATAAAGAACAACATTGTTTTGCACTGGACACACATTTTGTTGTCAATTAACATAAATCACATTGTCTTTCAAATGTCCTATATGACAAGCTGTATACTTTTAAGATTCCACAAATCCAGTCTCATAATATTTTCTAAATTTGTTACACTGTAATAAGCAGTGCCTGCCAGATTTAAAAGGTAGGCTTGCCAGGAAGTATTCAAAGAGGTGTGTATTAACATTTAGTTCTATTCAGTATACCAAAAACAGGAAAGCACACCAAATTGTCTCCAGTTGTAGTTAAAGAAGAGCATATGTTTCAACAGTGAAAATAAAATGGCCCTTCACAAAAGGACGCATTCTTTTACATCCAGCAAGATAGTGAAGCGCACAACTGGTATGTGTACTTGTTTCCTTCTTAATAATAATCCCTCCTTGTCACATGAAGGCATCGTTCAGTCCCAGCCAAATATCAACACTAGATTCTGTTCCGCTGGTAGAGTAAAGTGTGTTTGTGTACCATCTGAATGATATTCCCTCACTGCTTGCCTTGTTACAGCCTTAGCCAATTTCTGGCAAGGCAAAGCAAACAGAGATTTCTGTTCTAATTCCAGAACCGGCCCTCCTCTGCTCCGTTGCACGGCAACTGTTTTCACTGGGGAGCCCTCAAGGACAAAGAGAGTCAACCAAAAACAAGAAGAAAACGAGCGCTCCCCACACTACATCAAATGAGGAGGATTTCAAAAGGGTATGCTGTGAATTTGAAATTCATTTGGCAACAGCTGTCTTCCCTCACATAAAAAAGGTCATTTGATAAAATTAGTCTTTTGTTTCCCTTTATGTGCCACTTATATTTCTACGGTAAAGGCTTCTAATTTTGCATGTGACCAAGATGGAATCGGTTTTTTTGATACCGGGGCCGCTGTAAATGAACATACAAGAATTGTATATATTTTCTATATTCCGTTGAGTGTATGAATTAGTGTTGTGTCTTTTTGCGAAGATCATCTCTGCTTCTGGTAATATAACAGTGATAATCTGGACGCCATCCACACTGAGGAAAGTTTAGCTTCTTGAAAAAGACGCAATAATGAGTCATCCTGTCACACTAAGATAAATCTCCTGCATAGCTTTTCTCATATAATAGAACCTGTCTGTGTAACAGAGCAGAATAATCAGTGGAAAATTGGCTCAGTCCCTGTACTGTGTAACCACAGTTATAGCTGCAGACCCCCAGAACGGGGAAACTTGTGAGTTAACTGTTAGCATTTTAGTTTCAAACAAAGAATACAACAGTATTACAGTCTACTCTTGTACTGTGTTAAAAACAAAAACAAAATGAAAACGCACATTTGATCCAAAGCCATCTCAACTGAAAAAATATCAATTAGCACCTCGACACCTTCCCTTTAAAAATGTTTTAACGTTTACTGAAAAAGCGTTAATGTAGTATTGACAATCAGGAAGACAGTTCCAATCATAACCACAGACTACAGGAAGTGAGTCCTCACATCGATTCATTAGCCGTCATACAACCCTGAGCGATTGATCTTTCTCTTCCAACACCTACAAGTAAAGCTCCAAAACATAATTTCCTTTTCACCTAACTTTGGATGATTGTGCAGTAGCTAGCCTGGGGGGACTATAATGTTTGCTATTTTCATTCTCAAGGTTCCATTTTCTGCAGCTTACAGCAAAACCGAATGAAACCGTTATTGCAAAATGGTCTTTTGGTTAGGTCCTGCTTTTTTTATCAAACATATGAGAAATATTATCCAGTTCACTAGGGCCGTTCTGGTACCCACAATGCAGTGCATGGGACACGATAAGAGAAAAGGACCTCACAAAACTATAAAACAATCATCTTCTTTTTATGAATTTTTCACATTTCATATACAGTATATAGACAAATCCAAGGTGAGGATTGATGATTCAGAAGGTATTTTCTTTCTTTTTGGAGCTAGATTCAACCCTTAGTACATACTCATCACCACACAGCTAAACTACCAAGTCTAATAAACTAACCCCTGTACTCATCACCACACAGCTAAACTACCAAGTCTAATAAACTAACCCCTGTACTCATCACCACACAGCTAAACTACCAAGTCTAATAAACTAACCCCTGTACTCATCACCACACAGCTAAACTGCCAAGTCTAATAAACTAACCCCTGTACTCATCACCACACAGCTAAACTACCAAGTCTAATAAACTAACCCATGTACTCATCACCACACAGCTAAACTACCAAGTCTAATAAACTAACCCCTTTACTCATCACCACACAGCTAAACTGCCAAGTCTAATAAACTAACCCCTGTACTCATCACCACACAGCTAAACTACCAAGTCAAATAAACTAACCCATGTACTCATCACCACACAGCTAAACTACCAAGTCTAATAAACTAACCCCTTTACTCATCACCACACAGCTAAACTACCAAGTCTAATAAACTAACCCATGTACTCATCACCACACAGCTAAACTACCAAGTCTAATAAACTAACCCCTTTACTCATCACCACACAGCTAAACTACCAAGTCTAATAAACTAACCCCTGCAAGTCTTTGTTACGTACTCAATGTCACCTATATCAGTGTTTTTCAAGAACATTTATAAGTCAGCAGCCTAGTTTACTGAAGGAAAAAAAACCTAGACAGAGATTTTTTTTTTTTCATTCAGATTAATAGAACAACACTGTAACCAGACAGGGAATGATTTAAATCCACTCAGATGAATAGATAGCCACGCAGATATTTTTAGTACTTGTATAACTGTGCCTATCCATACAGTGAGAACCCTGAAGAATAAAGCAAGACTGTTCGTTTAGAAGTCTTGGTCCCATCCCTCCCTGTTGTCTGATAGATCACAAATAACAATGCGAGGAATGACATAGACAGTGCAGCTACACTTTACAAGTGCCATAAACGCAGTGCATTTAAAGGGTTAATATATCAAGTTAAAACAAGGTCATCTCAGCTGTCTAACTTAGTCACCAAATGATCAAAGCTCAGGATGCATACACACAGTATATAATCTAGGCTACACAAACAAAGTATACCATATTGCTAAATTATTATTTTAAAACATTCAATAAATTTGAACCTTGGCTTTATGTTTTTTTGCAGCAATAAAGCAGAAAATAAAATTATCACAACTCCCTCTCGTAATGTTTTTAGTCCAATAAAACATTCAACTCTATTGCACTCAAAATCTAGGCAACAGCCAAAATATTTTAATGGGAGTCCGAGTAATGTGTAAACAGAATTTAAAAGTAATCATGGCCCAGTCTCTTTCATCAACTGAATGCCAAACACATACAAACTGGCTGTTCTTTATTAAGTTAAAGACGCATTTGGTCGTTTTCTGTAGGTTATTTGAATGATGCTGATGTTGTATTTCTGTAAAAACAACTTGTGCTCATTCACAGAGAAAATGCAGGGAAGTAAAGAAAGTGTGTTTGTGCTGTTTATACATGCATGTTTAATTATTTGATTATTCTTCAGACAAGTGAAATGACTGTGAGCAAGACGCTGTCAATAATTTCCAGCTTATTAAAAATCTGCAAAATATACATGCTGCAAAATGTGCATAATTACTCCATTGAGATGGTGCAGAATGTGTATACTTGTATATATGCAAACATTCATTGCTGTAAATATATTCATCGTGGAACACTGGCCAAATGAATACCCCAAGTGAAAACAAATGATTTAAGGTGGGTTACTGTATTTATTACAGTATTTTGGGCATTTTCAAGAAATTTAAACCCTATTAATATTATACAGTCGACACCGCCTAATAATCAGCATTTCTGCTTAAATGGGAGACGATTCTTCCCAATGCTATTTATGTTGTTTCATTGGGATACAGTATATTGAACTCTTGAAGGCTCTGGAGTCTCCTGTGGTTTCTCAGGCTGCTGTTGCAAAAGAAGTTGGTGTGTCAGCATCGCAGGTGCCTCGCCTTGTGACAAGATGTGATTTCATTATTTTTCATTTCATGTAGAAATAAAAAAACAGCGATTACTTTTGTTTAGGAATAAAAATAAAAATAAATCACTGTATTTAACATTTAATCATAATGTAATTTCATTCTTTTCATTTAGAAACCAAAAAAGTGTGACTAAGGTCGTCTCAAATGCCTCTCGTTTAATTGGGACAGCCGCTTATTCGGGATATTTTTCTTTCTCCCGAGACGTCCCGATAAAGCGGCACCGACTGTACCTCTAACCCATAGATGAATGTATTATGAACAGCTACTGTATTCGTGTCACTGTATATGTATTTCTATTGGTGTTTTTGTTTTGTTATATATAACCCTTTGTGAATAATGCTTGATCTCCCACACTGTTGTCTGAAGCCCTCTCATTAACACAGTGGTGGCACAGACTGGCAGACGCAGTGGGAGCTCCCTGACTCTGACCAGCTCCCTGACCAGCAATGCCAACGTGCCTGAACCCTACCCCGGGGAGCACACTCTTCAAGAAGAAGACAGCAATTCAGTTTCCACGCCTGTTATCTTGAGCTCTGCAAGACACTGCCAGCCCCAGGTGACAATAAGTGCCAAAAGTGACTGTGATCTTGCATTGTGGACTCTTGCCCACAAGAACTGAGCTGACAGTAACAGCTCTATGCAAGCCTCACAGGTCTGTCGGCGACACTGTAAGGGTGCTGGCCAAGTGCAGTTAAAAAGATTTCTACTCAATAGACATTCCTATAAGATACCATTGAAGGGTTCTGCAACATTTTTTATGATAAATAAATAAATAAATACTTTATTCACCAGTGTTATGTTTATCTACAACCGGGTTATATCAAATCAGCTTAAAGTATATCACTCTGCTCCACACACAAATAAATGTGGTAGACATAAGTACATGAATGCATGTGGCAATAGTCTTACATTGACTTTACATTTTAAAGTGCATGAGTGATACCTGCACAATAAAAACATGAATTAAAGAAAGGACTGGAAGTTTATTGAAGAGAAGCCCTTCCATAACAACTAGTCCATACAGAGACAAAGGGTCCCAGCTATAATTAAGAAAATGCTTCCTCAGACATCTGTGGCGCTTTGAAGAGGTTACTGTCTGCGAGGACACCCAACAGGAAGAACGTATTACCTTTCTTATCTGCTCTAGACATGAGGTAGCTGCCTGCGCTCACGCTGAACACAGTCAATCTCATCCTGCGTCAGGAAGCAATCTGGATTCCTGTGCAAGGGTTTAATGTACAGATATCGACACAAATCTGTTCCTTTCAGAAGGTCTCCAAAGAAAATCTTCAAACTCACAAGAGGTAAACGGCTTTGTCTTTGTAATATAACAGGCCATGTTTGACTGTGTTTTCAAACATGAAAACACAGTCAAACATGCATTAAAGGAAAGCCCCAAACTTATTTTTATATTAATTCCTGTCAGATCCCAGAGAATAAATACTGTTTACCTTTAAAACCTTTTTCTATCTATCTATCTTTGTATCTATCTATAGTTAAATCACTCTTTTAGACTCTACAATATATAGTCACTGCAGTTACAGGCTAGAGTTTACCAGTATCTTTTTATAACAACATCTTTTGAACACACAAAATGGCTGGCTTCCAATAACAGCCTGACTGAACAGCAGAGCTGTATTTGCCCTGTTACAGCTCCTGGATATAAATACTACTTATATACATGCTCCAAAATAAGCAAATGCAATATAAATCTAACATGCTGTTGGAGTGAAAAGAAAGAATTGTGCTTGTTGTTTAACTTAGATTGCAGGCCGATCTATTCCATTCTTTTTTTTTGGGCCGGAGCACTACTGCATCCATAATGACCACACAACAGGGTGAAGTGGCATGTGGTGATAATGAATCTGCCATAAGCCAGATGACATGGGCACGGTGCTAAAATCAGACAACCATGGAAGGCTGGATGGACTTGTGCCAGTTTTGCATATCTAAGGTCAAGGGCACAGCAGACACTGGCTCGGATTACCCTTTCTATTGAGGCTTACCCATTTGCAAAGCCCAGCATCCTGTTGGCTAACACTGTCAATCAGTTGCCAGCAGTCATTAGTATCGAACGTGTAAACTGCGACTGTGTGACTCAAAAACAAAATTGCTGAATTTGTTTGTTACTGGGGCATCGTGGAAAAACTGTGTGTTTATGACAAACAACCACATTTCTACAGTGGCAAGTAAAAAACAAAAATCAGATAAAACAAAGTTTAAAATGAGCGATTTACATAAAACACGTTTTGTCTGGTGAATAAAATGTACCCATTATCTAGGGATTGTCACAACGATCTCAAACCCGTCAAAGGGTATGTGAGAAAGATTGTTGGGTACGTCTTAAAAAAGACAGGATCTACTTTCTAATAGAAACACCAAACAGAAAAGGATATGCTGTATAAACAAGTTTTCAGCTAGCTAGAGATGGGAAAATACAAATGATTCCCCTCATGAGTCAAACACCCATGTACCTGCTCTTGGCAGTCACATAAGGAATACATTGTTTAGTTCTTTAGTACCAGACATTATGTTCTGAAATGAAAATATATGAGCTAAAAATGTGTGTGTTCTTTCAAAACTGCACACAGGCCCTAAATAGTGACTGGAAGAGCAGTACCAGGAAGAGGTTCAGTCTGCAATTATTGTCATATAGTTACAAACACTTGAAGTCTTCCTGTTATGTCTTATACCTAATTGTGCTTCATGAAGTAACATTTTAGGACCTACCTCTAACATCAGGCGTAAATCGTGCAGAGTGTCGAGAAACAAAGAGTTTCAGTTCGTCATCTAAGTTGCATTCAATGAGGTTTGTGTCCCATGAGCGGATTCCTGTAAAAAAAAGTAAAACAGTATTTAGACACAGATCCTGATTTTATATTGTTTCTCTTTCTTCTGTTGCCTTTTTGCAGGGATTAAATATGATCTTAATCAGGTTCAATATGTTAATCGATGCGATTAATCTATTAGTTAAAAATACAAAAAGGGTTGAATGACTCATTTACAACCAGCGGCACTGGTATCATCTTGAACCACACATCTTTAAACTCTCTTGTAGCTCTGAAAGCACAATGGGAATTAAGAAACAAGATTGTTTTTTTGTTATAGTGAGAGCATTAGAGATGAAACACCTACTGCCTAAAGATTTATATTGTAATTTCAACATGGATTCATAAGGTGCCTTTAAAAATATAGAAATCTATGTACCAGGCTATTTAAAAAAAGCCATATATTTGCTTACATTTGTTTGTCTTAGTCCAGATCCCAGTATTTGAGTTTTTGTTTGACACTGTGTATTTACGAATGTGGTATCAAAAGAAAGAAAAACATCACATGTATTAATGACAGCCATCACCTTGAAATGTGGCTTCCATAACTGCCACCACACCCATTACAAAAACTCTTCATACATGAACAACGGGTCAACTTTTCCAGCTGTAGATATGAAATAACATTCTAATCCCACCAAAGTATGGTATTATTGAAAGTTCCAGTTAAAGTCTTGCATTTCTCTCCAATGATTTATAAATTAATATACCTTAACATGGAAGCCATTTTCGTATGCCAAATGTAAAGTCTGCCCTTTTCAGTACATCACAATTCACATGCAACCCTGAAAGACTATAATGGCATCCCTACAACAAGGCATGGCATTAAGCATATGATTGTAAATGACTGGTGCAATACTGCTTTGCTTGGTAATTCATGAAATGTACTGTTTTGTGTTTTTGGATCCTCAAGGGCTTACAGGATGAAAAATACTTTCTTAAAAAAAAAAAAAAGAAAGTGAGCCATTCTCAATGGAACACAAGATCACAGCCTGCAAATCATGAACACCACAGTACACCTAATTAAAGACAAAACAGAATGGATTCAACAAAGCAGATGTAGCTGCATGTCATTTTCGGTTTTCTTTGTACCAGCTTCTATCTCTTCACAGAGGAAGCCATATTCTCTTTAAAATATTTATGGCTGGGGATACCAAAGCAGCAGAGCTGATTGGCTCATATTTTTTCCAAGCTCTTGCACAAACCACATCTCGCCCACTTATCTGCAAGATGCCACAGCATTATTGAAGGGGAGATGCATTTTCTAGGACATTTCCGCTTATCTCAAGTAAGTGGTAATAGGCCAGTTGCCATAACAGTGCCTTTCACTGGTTTAATTAATGGTTTAATGTGCAGACAATCCCTAATGTATCTCTGTTGTAATAATATTAGGGACTGTCTCCATATTTATAAAAAAAATAAGCAAACCTGACATTTCACCTACTTTCCAATGTTACTCTAAATAGTCTCACACACTAAATGTTGGTTTGGTTATAATGGCACTGAAGAAACCCTAGCAGAACCATTAACTAACCACAGCATCACCAGCAATGGCAACACAATGCATGGGAACAAACACAGTGGGTCTACAGCGGCACTGCAATCGAATACCACTGTGAATTGGTTTGGTTCATAACACCGGGACACCATTGATATTTCAGAATATCAAAATGGTACCAATGTGCTGACCAACAATGGCTCATTTCATTGTGGCAGCCCTTGTGCCTCCAACAAACATTGCAGTCACTTGTTGTGCTTGCATTGCCACTGAAGATCATTCAGACAAGCGTGATTCCGTAAGGAGGATGTGTACCCATTGAAAAAACATCAGTGCACCTACAACTATATGTGTACTACTAATGTGAGCAGGTGACTTTGACATTACTGATAGAATTCATCTAGTGATCAGGATTCACTTTGGCAAGGTCCTGCTATAAATATTATCCAAATACTCAAGCCTTGCTAAAACTAACCTGCTCGATACAATTTAGTCCCACTTAAAATATGGAGTCACCCTGCTACAACAAAGTACATACAGGGGTAGATGTAAGTCTAGGTGCAGTGCAAATAATTGCAGATGCAAAATTCAAATTGCATTGCGGTCAGGCAATTATTTTGCACTGCACCCTATGTGAGCTTGAGAGCATGCAAATTACTCAACACGCACAAATAATGATCCGCAATTATGATAATGAGGGTCTCAATGAGTGCATCGGTCTATTTAGCGCTGCACTTGCAGAGTTAGGAGTACAGAGAGTAGTAGTGTCTGTATGACATTTGTGGAGCACGAAAATACAAACCAAAAAAAAAAAAAAATGTTAGACTAAGGGCAGCAAAGTCTAAATCTTGACTTCCAGTGTTGCAAATCTATTCATAATGAGATGCAAATTCCGATCTCTCCTGTATAATGAGCAGTAAATTATGCTGTTCATAAACTTGCGGTGATATTACGATAGTTGTTCACGAAAAAGAACTGTTTAGTACATCGCACGCAAAAATTCTGTGAAGGACGGAGGCTAAGAAGTTGCAGTATTTACAAACACGCAAGAAATATTAGTACCTAGAGCCTAATACATTTAGTACAGAGTGTAGGACGAGAGGGCACAGAGGGAAGCTGAGTCACTGTAACCAAATCTAAATGTAAGAAGCACAGTGGAATGACATGCCTGTAAACAAGCGGTGATGAGCTAACAGTGCTTTACTGAGGCCTTCACTGCAGTGCATTGAGTGTATGAGGAGATATGTCCTCCAAGAGCATAATAACCAAGGCTGAGTTGTTAATGCTTGCGAGGGAGACGGTTGTCTTGAAGTACACTTGATGCTTTCTCTAGATTTAGTTATTATGTGACAAGTGTTTTGGTCTGTTCTTATTTCGAATAAGCCATTCTGCTCAGTGACTGACTGCTGTTGCTATGCTGCTACTGGGTCCCTTTGTGACGTTTATTTACCCAAACAGTACTATATCGTTTTATTGTTGGATAACAGGATTTGGAATCCCAATGAATATACCATATTACATAATCAGAGAGCAAAACATAAGTTTATTAGCACAATAATGTATAAAGGCAGTGTCTTCTGCAGTGACATGCTGTGCATCACCTGCCACGGCTGCACATACAAAATTAGAACTGTCAGTATCATTAAAAAGTTAATCCCCATGACCTACATCTCCGTACAATCATGTGAAATGTGAGTGTGACTTACAGACAGAAGAACAGATGCATCAATACTATATCCACAGATGCTGATACTCTCAATAAAGAGTCTCATCTCAGACGGATAATTAGTGACAAACAATGGACAGAAAAACGCCATATAACATCCAATAACTTGTGCTAAAGAATGTGCTTATCAAGTTTTATCACTATTGGACAAGTGCCATATACAGGTAGTGGACAAAAAAATGGAAACACCTGGGTAAATGAGGGACACCAAGTATATTGAAAGCAAGGGCTTCCACACAGGTGTGGCTCATGCGTTAATTAAGCAAATAACATCCCAGCATGCTTAGGGTCATGTATAAAAATGCTGGACAGGCCTGGTTGCCTATAATTATGGCTAGCATGGCTGCAAGAGGAGACCTCAGTGACTTTGAAAGAGGGGTGATTGTTGGGGCGCGTTTGGCAGGAGCTTCAGTGACCAAGACAGCTCAGTTTGCTGATGTTTCATGAGCAACGGTGTCTAAGGTGATGTCGGCATGGAACTCCGAGGGAAAGACATCATCAGCAAAGGGCAACAGTGAGCGGAAGCGCATACTCCAGGATTGTGATATCCATGCATTAGTTCGAAGTGCAAGGCAAAACAGGCGAGCAACTGCAGATCAATGGACTGCAAATTTCAACCTGGGGTGCGAGCAACCAGTTTCATCAAAAACGGTCTGCTGAGATCTCCACAGAGCGGGATACCATAGTGGCCCAATGCACTATTAAGTGACTTTACATTGGGGTTTCCATTTTTTTGTCCACTGCCTGAATGTTAAAGTCCAAAGTGTGAGATATGAACCCACTGCCACCTCCACTGTGGTCCTGTCGCCAGGGATACGTATCAACAGCGGGGGGCAATATGAAATACATCTTCCAATAGACTGTATAGGCAGATTGAGTCTCCAAAGCAATACGTGCTCACCTGAATCTTTTTCCTGAGGGCTTTTAGAATGTAAACAGATTATTTATCTATTCCCTGATCATACATTTAATTTTTTTTAATCCCTTTGGTTATATATATATATAAAGAGCCAACTTCCCAACGTTTTGGTATGTTTAACAAACCTTTGTGAAGGGAAAGTGTGTTTGAAAACAAACAGCGGTGGTATTTATAGACATATACATACCTGACAAGTCTTCCGATTTCGGCGGGAGACTCCCAATATAGAGGCTTGATCTCCCGTCTCCTGAGAGACTCAAGAAACTCCCGATGATGTAGATTGACAATTGTAATGCATTATTAGCTTAAGTTAAGTTTGTAAAACAAGCGCCCCCCACATCCCCGCCTACTCACTCTACAGGGGATACAGTAAAAAAAGAATATTGTAAAATATTGTAATTCAGCACCAGCCCCCCACCCCCACCCCCCAAAAAAATCTCCCAATTTTGAATTTTCAAAGGTTGGTAGGTATGCATCTATATACACAGTCATTTCTGTATGTGTCCTGTAATTTGTCATTTGTTATAACAGAACTAAAAGTAGTGTATAAGTCCTGGGCTGCCTGTAAAATAAATGGCAGCAATGACTGGTAATTGTCGGGTTTATTCCAAGCCTGACCACAGACCAAGCATACCCAGCAGATTGAAATCGTATGTGGTTTCTGCTTGCCATGGTATTCTCCATTTTATAGCCTAGGTTTATGGCTTTTCCATTTGAAAAAAAAAAATCCCACACACATATATGTATAGAATAAACAAGGCATACATTTACATTTAACAGTATTTATTTTATGTTTAGGAAGAGACTTGGTGGAATAATTTTTTTTTTCCTGCATCACACTGCAAAATCATGCTTGGTGACGTAGCAGTTTCATTTACAAGACCCTTGTGCCTTTCACCTCTAGCCCCCAAGTGGACATTAGCCCACATCACATTTGAGCTGAGGGTGTTCAGGTCAGGACTGAAGCACATTTACACAGCTCTATGTGCATGACTCTTATGATGATGGCTGGCAATGTGGCTGACTATAGCCATTGTAACTCTTTCATAGTAAAGAGGCTAAACACAGGTCAGCCATCACCATAATACTGTAAAACAAAATAAATCAAAAGGCAATACACTTTATTAGTATATTCAGATTATTGACAAGTTAAATTCTAAACATGTTGTGTAAATCATTGTGGTGCTACTGTATTGTTTCTGTGAAAACAAACAAAAGAAAAACAATTACCAGTCGTCAGGTTTGTTCCTTTTCTAATAATGGAATGTTAACTTGTCAGATTCTCTTGTTTAAATGCGTCGGCAGTAGCTTGCTTTTCAACTACATCTCCTAGCACCCCCATTGTATATACATTCTCTGAAACGCCCTTTGCTGGAAAAAGGTCTGCTGTGGCTTTCCGTAGGGACCGCACTGCGGACCGAACCACGCCCACATGCCGGTAGCGGAGAACAGAAGAGAACCAAAATGCAGAGGACGATGAGAATGAATGACTGAAAGACGGCGACAGTCAAGCAGAGGTCGTGAAATAAACCCGAAGCTGTGCATGACGGCAGAACTGAAGGGTTTTGACAGCAATAGTTACTTTAACAAACACTGAGATACCGATAGGCAGGTCCCTTTATTTTGGCTATGATTCTTTAACGTTAAAGGCATAAGCAATGCCATTTACAGCGAGTTGCAATAAAACACAATAATAATAATAATAATAATAATAATAATAATAATAATAATAATTTGTAAAATGTGATATATTTGTAATCTGAACATCATTGATATACAAATATTGATATACTTTCGTATTATTATGATTATTATTATTATTATTATTATTATTATTTAATCGCTTTAGCATTTTGTATTAAAAATACAATTGAAACTAGCAATACAGTCTCTAAAATTGTAGGACCACTAAGCAAATTAAATTTGTGTGAAAAAAATGGTTAAAAGCCAACAATGAAATTGGATTTAGCTTTTTGGGTGTGGCAGAGCAGGGGAAAAAATCAGCATAATTGTTGCCATTGGAAGTAAAATGCTGAATCATTATAAGTAGCATCATGTTTGATACGAATTGCCATACATAGATATTAATATAATAACATATATTATTAGACTTAATTATAAGAAAAACTAATAGTGCACATGTGTAAATGTATCATTTTCTTACATATAATGGCTAGTACCACTCCAGCTTTGTAACGAGAAAGGCTGTTGCAATGTATGTGCTCTTCACGTACCATCTGTTTGATTTGCAGCACGAGCAGGTTTGCATTTATCGAAAAGGGAGGGGCTGTGCCGCACTTTCAATAATAATAATAATAATAATAATAATACTAATAATAATAATAATAACAGTAAGAAAAGGTAAGTCCTATATACTGACGGCAAGTAGATAAACGATTTAAAATAACGGCAGGTGAATATTTTATTGTCATAACCTGCACCAAAAAGGGTTGCCCAAGGTTATTTTTCTGAGAAAACTGCGCATTTTCTAAAAGAATACCAACCAGAAATTCCCCATATGATACATTATAAGCTGACAATATGAAGTAGTTACCTATATATATATATGTTTTTTTATTATTATTATTATTATCATTGTTATTATTTACAGTGTATTTCCCCCCTCGCTCTCTCTCCGTGAAATACAATATTGCATACAGTCCTTTCTTACCTCGCTGTATATCTGCAATGGCACACCTCAGGTGATCGTCGGTAACAATCTCTCCGATAACCACCAGCAAATAGAATTTACTGTCGAGAAACCGGTGTGAAAGGTTTGACGATGATGGAGACGGCACTGCATTGCTACTACAAGTAGGCTCAGAGTCTGCTGCTGCTTCCACTAACGTCGCCATCCTCACAGCCCCCAATCTCTAACTGTGAGAATGAAGCGCTACCGCCAGACACGGAGTAAGCACTGAAGGAGTGGTTCGCCCTTTTATACCCCAGACACTGTGCCATGGCCAGGACCCGGGGAGGAGAAAATGAATTAGAAATCACGGTCTGTTTTTTTTTTTTTTTCTTCACAGTTGATGTCATCTGCAGCGAATCAAACGTTCCCGGAAGCAAAAAAAGATGAGAGGGAGAGAGAGAGATGGCTACATTATAAAACTAAACAAAAGAAAAGAAAGAGGATTCTTTCAAATTAATTCCAATTGGTTTGATACAACGGTGGTAGACTTCTTAGACATCATAATGTCCTATTTTTTTGTATACTATACGGTACTGAATCAAAACCAGATATTGTAATGTGTAGACCAGAACACCATAACAATCTAAACAACATTTATGCATTAGGGTTATAAAAGTTAAAAACCAAAATATAGTGGATTATCACATGCACATTGTAATAAATACTACTACTACTAATAATAACAATACCACCACCACCACCACCACCACCACCAACAACAACAACAACAACAACAGCAACAACAACAACAACAACAACAACAACAACAATAATAATAATAATAATAATTTGCAACAAAACAAAGTAGCAGTTACCCCAAACTCAAACTGGTTAATAGACTAGCAAGCACTGGTAAAAATCAGGTCAGTTTTATACGGTACAGAACTAATTAATTTTAACGTTTTGTTTTGTTTCTGGACTTTGCGATACCTGCACGATGGGTGACTTCAGTAATAGTCGTATCTACAACGTATCAACAACAAGTGAATAATAATCAACCATTTTCTTACATACTTTCCAACAAGTCTGGCATAAACAATTTTGGATGTTACTTAATTAAACCCTTGTAAAACAAAAAGGACACAAACATGCTCAGCATTAAAAAGAACAGTCTTACTACATTAACAGGTGCATCAGATCAATTCCAGATTTTTTAAATTCTTTGATGGAAATGTCATGTCTGCTTTTAATGTTTTCAAGCAAATTGGCTTCATCACTGCCATTCTCATATCCACTTTGACATGTAACACATTATTTCCCTTGTCGAGTGCCACATTTTTCATCAACTCCGGTTCTAGGAGAATTCAGGCCAATTGGAGCGCCCTGAGTTGGCTGTCCATGGAAATGAGGTATTAGAATACAGTAATTAAGGGTCCTATATCCAATGCATCTTACTTTCCAAATGTGAAACACCAAATTATGGAACCACTGATGTCTCTGTTTAGTCCAACTGGTTTCTTTATGAAGCTGTGGATAAAAGTGATACATTATTAATGTTGCTATGGAGCTCGGCTTAGTTGAGTAGCAGGTAGCACATGTTTGCCAACAGCTGAACATTGATAATGAATTCCCTTATATGTTTTGAGGCTTTTAAACACATTTTCCATTTTTTATATTTTTCATTTTATACATTATCCTTTAATTGGTCATTTTGGCATTGAAAAGTAACTATCATGCTGTAGTCAGCTGCATAGTCTGATGATATGATAGCAATAACACTGTCCATTGTCCTCACAATTCAGAGGGACACAAACGGTGTAGGCATGCAGATACTAGAACATACAGTGTCTCTCAAAAGTATTCACCCCCGTTGGACTTTTCCACATTTTATTGTGTTACAACATGGAATCAAAATGGATTTAATTAGGAGTTTTTGCCACTGATCAACACAAAAAAGTCCATAATGTCAAAGTAAAAAATAAATTCTACAAATTGCTCTAAATTAATTACAAATACAAAACAGATAATAACTGATTGCATAAGCATTCACCCCCTTGAGTCAATATTTGGTAGAGGCACCTTTGGCAATAATTACAGCCATGAGTCTATTTGGATAAGTCTCTACCAGCTTTGCACATCTGGACACTGCAATTTTTGCCCATTCTTTGCAAAATTGCTCAAGCTCCGTCAAGTTGGATGGGGACCTTTGGTGAACAGCAATTTTCAACTCTTTCCACATATTCTCAATTGGATTGAGGTCCGGGCTTTGACTTGGCCACTCCAGGACATTGACCTTTTTTGTTTTTAAGCCACTCCAGTATGGCTTTGGCTGTATGTTTGGGGTCATTGTCCTGCTGGAAGATGAATCTTCTCCCAAGTCCCAGGTCTCTTGCAGACTTCAGCAGGTTTTCCTCCAGGATTTCTCTGTACTTTGCTGCATCCATTTTCCCCTCTATCTTCATAAGCTTTTCAGGCCTTGACACAGAGAAGCATCCCCATAGCATGATGCTGCCACCACCATGCTTCACGGTAGGGATGGTGTTCTCAGGATGATGTGCGGTGTTAGGCTTGCGTCAAATATAGCACTTAGCGTTGAGGCCAAAAAGCTCTATTTTGGTCTCATCAGACCATAGAATCTTCTTCCACTCAGTCTCCCACATGCCTTCTGGCAAACTCTAGCCGAGATTTGATGTGTTTTTTTCAACAATGGCTTTCTTTTTGCCACTTTCCCATAAAGGCCAGTTTTGTGAAGCACCCGGGCTATTGTTGCCGTATGCACAGTGTTTCCCAGCTCAGCCGTGGAAGACTGTAACTCCTTTAGAGTGGCCTCCCTGACTAGTGCCCTTCTCGCCCGGATACTCAGTTTTTGAGGACGGCCTGTTCTAGACAGATTCACAGTTGTGCCATATTCTCTCCATTTCTTAATAATGGATATTCAACGCCTTGGAAATGTTCTTATATCCTACCCCTGATTGGTGCTTTTGAAGAACCTTATTCCGGATTTGCTTTGAATGTTCCTTTATCTTCATGATGTAGTTTTTGTTTGGAAATGTACTAACCAACTGTGGGACCTCCCAGAGACAGGTGTATTTAACCTGAAATCATGTGAAACACCTTAATTGCACACAGGTGGACTCCATTCAACAAATTATGTGACTTCTAAAGACAATTGGTTGCACCAGAGCTTATTTAGGTGTGTCATAGCAAATGGGGTGAATACTTATGCAATCAATTATTTTCTGTTTTATATTTGTAATTAATTTAGAACAATTTGTAGATTTTATTTTTCACTTTGACATTATTTTTTTGTGTTGATCAGTGGCAAAAACTCCTAATTAAATCTATTTTGATTCCATGTTGTAACACAATACAATGTGGAAAAGTCCAAGGGGGGTGAATACTTTTGAGAGTCACTGTATTTGATCAGGAACTGTTAACAAACAGCTTAGAAACACATTCTGTTCATTTTTTGATGATAAACATGATGTCCTGAGATATCGCCATGGCTTTGATCCTTGCCATTGCATAATATACAGTAGCCTCTTCATCAACTGATAACAAACTAAACTGGTAGGTAGAATAATATAAAACCCCATCTCATTCTGCAAAACGTTAAAGTGCTGTTGAACACATTTTAATGATATACTAGGATTGGAAAATTCCTCAGTAGGGATCTGGTGTTGGTTCAATCTTCATATATTTTATTAGTTAATATATATCTCATTACCAAAATATGTTGGTAAGATGGTTGTTAGCCATCAATAGACTGAATAAGTATGACCAACTCATGTTCGGATTTCAGGGTTCTAACTGCATCTCTGTGATATGGAGAAAGCCTTTTTAATCTTTCACTGTCATATCAGCAGAGTTGTACTAAAAACGTCTTGCGTAATAACAACTCTAATAAAAAGGGAGCTTGTATTTTACTTGTGAGAGTGTTGTGGATTCATCCTGTATGCAGCAGTCAAGATTATGCGATTACATTTATCACCTTACATATATCAGGAATATTTATATTTCATCGTGTTTTTAATTAATCAACTGCATTGTTCTCTCAATAGTTTTCTCTAATGTAATATTGCACTTCATGTCTGTGTCTGTGTTCTCAAATCTCCTCGATGAGACCTCAGGTATGATCTCTCCTGTGTTGTTTTGGGTGCTTGAAACATACCTTTTTTGTCATTTGTAATGTTAAAAAACAGGCATGATCGTTGTGTGCTAATGCTTTATGAATGAAGATGATGATAAACTTCTCGCTGTCTTTCCACAACTTGAAGACTTTAAAATCATGAATGGTATAGGTAAAGTTAACCTGAGACACTACTTTACATTTACCACAAAGAGAAGACCAAGAGGGCATAAATGGAAAGTTTAGAACAGAAGGTAGGAAGTAGAGAGTTATAAATACATGGAATAGCCTACCAGGTGAAGTAGTAGGATCCAAAACACAAGGGACATTTAAAAAAGAAACACAAGACTTTGTTCCCCCCCTGTTGGGGAGAATGGTGTGTTAACAAGCAATGAACCTTGATAGGCCAAATGCCCTTTTCTCGTTCCCAAGCCTTTCTTATATTCTTATGTAAAGTAGACCCATGTCATTCTGAATGTTTTTGTCCCCTTACTGTTTTATGCTGTGTGCAATCATTCGAGCGGTTCTGGGTTCTGTTGCTTCAATATTGAGTTCTTATACATTTTCATAACACTTTAACAAGGCTGAATTAAACATGAATGACTTCTGAACTCAGAGGAAGTGTGTAAGATATGCAGGTGTTATTCCTGTTGGATTCAGACGGAATTCATTAGGTGTGGCCATTACCAACATGTTTCTCTGCTTTGATTGGCTGTGAGTACGTAGATAGGGCTGAAACGCCACATGATTTAAATTGAATGAAAAAGGCTGTTCAGTCCTGGTGTTGGATGTTGTATTAATATCATAATTAGTTCTTATTCTCTGTAATAATTATTGCATTTTGATATATGTATGTTTTTATTAAAATTGATATGTAACACATAGTATAACTAAAAGTATGGTAAACAGTTATTCAAAATTCATCAAACTACATTCTACGACGACATATCAGATTACAGTTATAACATTATTATGAGATAATTAAGATGAAATAACAATATAGCTGTATACCAAAAAGAAAGTAGACCAGCGCTCAGGGTAAGGTTCATGTCCTTTTTACCAGCAATTAATATCAATCATTGTCTAAATGGTCCTGGGCTTTAGGGCTTCAGAATGGGAGGGTGGTGGTGGGTGCATTAGACGCATCATTAATCTCAGTCGGACTTTGGTTCCCTTTCCATACAACCAAGATTCATACTGTAGAACAAAGGTGTTATGTGGTTGCATTTAGAGTGTGTGAGCAAGTTTTGCAGTCTGCTAGTTGACCAACATGCTGGCCACAAAAACTCTTCCTATATAAGTTGTAAGTAGAATGTAGAAAATGAACACCCATTCCGACACGTTTGCATTGATGTGAAAGATGTGTTGCTAAGGCAAGATTGTTTTTCTGTGATCAAAAGGGACTTGTCATGTTTGGTAGACAGCAGAGTGGGGAGTAAAGGGCAGCTGGAATGACAGCTTGATGAGCCGAACTGCAATCATACCGTTTTACTGGAGGCCATACTAATAATGAAGACAATGATTATAGCTGGTTCATCTTAGAGGGTAACTGGTATAATGAACACTGCATTCAGAGTATGTAGTAAAGTTATTGTTACGGGAAAAGACTGACAATCATGAAATGGTATGCTTTGTGATCTTAAATGCCAATTTACTATGTAGTCTATAATGCAATAGGTGTGCACCTAAAGTACAGTATTTCCATTTTTAATCATTTTTGGTATTGGACCAAGTTTGTAGGGTATTAGGTTGAGAATGTGGATTCTGAACCTTTCTCTCTCATTTTTGGCACCTGCAATAATGTAGCTTTGCGAATGAAAATTGAGAAAATTGAGAAATGGAACCACCTCGAAATGATCTCAGGTTGTGGGCTGCCTGGCTGCCAAATTATAAGCTCCCCTGGCTTTAAACAATTCATTCTGTCCTGCTCTTCTTATAAGCAACATTGCACTTGAATGCATCCTCAATCTACATATCTTAGACTCTCTGGCTTAATCTAATTGCTGTTCATATGGTAGAATAGCTTCCATTAGTCGAGACAGAATTCCACAGCTGTTAGCAGTGTTCCCTCAGCCTGTGTGCCTATCATCTTGATTGAGTCTGGGGACTACAGTACTGGGATGGAAGACCCTGGTCAACACCAAGTTCTGTGCAAAGTGTTTTAGCATATAGAACGCTCCCTCAGGGACAGAAATTCCACAACACAGCACTGGGAGCATAGTGGTTTTGGAGGTGAAAGCTGATGTACTCAACACCAGGTGAGATTCAAACCTCTCTCTGAGGCATTTATTCAGCAAGCAGACACGTAGAACAGATTTTTAGCAATCAAGAACAAATTACACGAAATAAAATGCCCTGTATTACAAAATAAAATGCCCTGTAGTTGGGACTCATATAGAAAAGATCTATTCTCCAGAGGGTGACTCTTGCATCTCATGTGCTGGGAGGTCACTTAGCTGGTTCAGAACCCTGGAGAGCTGCTGCAGAGGAGTGCTTGCATAGTTTCAGCACTACTCGCTGGACATCTTTGTGGAATGGGTTATTTATTTATTTATTTATTTTTTAGGAATTAAAGTTGGTAACTTGTAATATACAGACTATGTACGATAACTATGCTACAAAAGATGCTTACCACACATAAAAAAAAAACATTAAAAAATGCATAATCACAAATAGATGTTCTCAATAAATATAGTGATGCTGATACCAGCAAGTCATATTTGAAATCAGGAAACTAGAGGTCCCTGTTAAAAATGGCAGGCTGATATGAGGTCTACTATATCAGGATCTTTAACTTTAACTTTTTACACTAAGTGTAATTTTAATGTAATGAGAGTTCAAATGAATAAAGTTATGCCATGTCCCAACAAGTATATGATTTACACACAGATGTATTTTTGTTGGTCAATATTATTTATAAAATGTTATATAAGAGGAACTTGCCAGCTGCAGGAAAGTTTACAAAGACCCTTTGAATTCTTTTTAAATGAGATTTTTGTTTCTATATTTGTACTGCACATTTGACACGCCAATATTCTGCTACATGTTTAACTTTCCTGAAGCTGAATTTTTGAAGTTGCTACATTTTTGTAATATTTGCCAGGGCAAAAATTGATTTTGCTGAGAATAGCCACCTTCATGAAATGGATTTGTTGAAGTCAAGAACACCCACAGACTTGATAGGGTAGCATGTTGGTGGTGAAAAAAAACAGTAGGAGGCGCTAGTCCCGTTTTAGCCCAGGGCAAGCTGGATACAGGCTGTAGGGGGGTACTCCCCCAGTGCAGTAGAGCCTGTGAACCCTCAGCCAGGATTACTTAACAAGTGTAGGTGAGACACTGGGGATTCAACATGGATTGTGTTTCCACCTCCCTCCCCTCCTCCACACACCTTACCCTAAATGTGAGATGTGTTTAACCTAATTGACATTTGTTTAATGGCTGTTGTACTCTCAGTACTAATAATACAAAAAATTAAACAAACCTTAAGCTTTGTCTTCTCTGAAATGGTTTAAATATCTGCTTAACTGTTAATGTATTGAATAATGAGAAGCGAGAGTTCTTTATGCATGAGACAGAAATCCTCCTCTTGAGTTGCTATTACTTTGGGATCGGATGCTTTAAAAGCAGCATGAGTGTGCAGCAATCTCTCTCCTCTGTAATTTACAGAAGCCACCAACTGAGTCTGTGTAACAGAAATGGATTTCACACAACAGTAACATGCATGTCTATGTAATACACCTTCCCCATTAGTCTTGCACATCATCACCCATTACTCAAGTAATGAGGTATTCCCGTTTTTGATGTACCAGTTTACGTGACTGAAATCACAACAACATTTAAAATGTTTACTTTCTGAGAGGAGCGTTTCAATCAATATTTGAATGAAACGGCATGAAAGAGTTTTGTCTCCATTCATATTGTAAGGGCTGTTTGGGTTTGGGATTTCTTTACCTTCCCTGCCTTTAAAACAACAGCTTCTGTACTCCCTGCCTGCTGATGGACACTGAGGTCAAATTGAATGATCTGAAGAGGGGTGGGGCTCAATACTGCATCTCTTTAACTCTGTATTAATCCAGCTGCTGGGGTTTATTGACTGTACATTTCAGCCCTTAATAGCTTTGACAAAATACCATTACAAAAATGAAATACACTTTTACCATGACACATGCTCCTTTTATACAGGAATGACAATAATATGGCAGCGATTAATATCAGGAATTATTTACTGGAATTCTTACATTATTGACTGGAATTATGATGTTAGCTTCATATACTTTCAGTAATAATATGTTACAATACTTCATTCTTTTTATTTTTTTGAGCTTTCTTTCAGCTTTGCTTGTAATTCTGACATCTCATAATCAGAAAAAATATTTTAACTGGAAATTCAATGAGCCGTAGTAATGCATATTAACGTGGTGTGTTTTGGATTCTTTTAATGTACGTCTTAATGTATATCTTCACATAACTAAATAGGGCAGCAGTGTGGAGTAGTGGTTAGGGCTCTGGACTCTTGACTGGAGGGTTGTGGGTTCAATCCCAGGTGGGGGACACTGCTGCTGTACCCTTGAGCAAGGTACTTTACCTAGATTGCTCCAGTAAAAAAAAAAAAACTGTATAAATGGGTAATTGTATGTTAAAATAATGTGTAAAAAATAATGTAATTGTATGTGATATCTTGTAACAATTGTAAGTCACCCTGGATAAGGGTGTCTGCTAAGAAATAAATAATAATAATAAATCAATGGGTTGTGCATAGCTGAAGTATTTACAAATGCTTATAACTGACATAAGCGTTTTGTTTAGATTATATACTGTACCGCACAATAATCTACACTAAAGACGACAGGATTTTTCTTTAGTTCTTATACCTTGACATGTCTGAGTCTTGCTAATACTGGCCAGTGCTGTCTGGCTCAGGGTTGTTTGCAGGGAAGCAATATACTCCTTGTATTACTATAATAAAAAAGCAGCGTCTGTCTGAAATGGTTCTGTTTTATTTATTACTCTGTGCCCCAATTCCCCAATCCCCCTCACACATGCCTCGGATGCTAATGTTCAAGTGAGTTGGGAGCACATGGATTTAACTGTCAAAAAGAAAAACCAAGCAACACTGGGAAGTGTTCTTCTGGGTCAGAACATATCCCCTATGTACTGTATATTATTTATTTTATTTATTTATTTAGTTACATTTTTATAGCGCCTTTAGCCTAGGCGCTTTACAAGTTTAAACAAAGTGATACAACCAGGAAAATGAATGAAAAGAATGTAAGTTTATTGGGCTAGGGTGGGGAGACAGAATAGTTGCTTCAATGAAAGCAGAGGGCCAGAGGCTAGGTCAGGGTCAGGAAAGCAGGGTCATAACAGGAGATCAGGGGCCAGAAGTAGCAGTAGGATGGGCTAGGGAGAAGAGATGCGTTTTGAGGGAGGAGCGGAAACTATGCAGTGTGGGTGACTGTTTTATGATAAGGGGGGGTCTATTCCAATGAAGGGGAGCAAGAAGGGAAAAGGAACGGAAACGGGATTGGGCACAGGGCGAGGGTGGGACAGAGAGGAACAATAGTGATTGGGAACGTAAGGGACGTGTATTAGACCTGGATTATTTGGTTAGTTATCTAAAATCATATACCTAAGCAATATAACTCAGGTTAAAGGGCATTAGGCTCTGGTAATCATTATTTTATTGCAATATTGAACATTTAGATCTTTAAATTACAAATTTCTCATTTGGTTTTGCTGTGTTTTTATTTTTTAAAGCCATGAATTCTACCAGAATGTTCTACTGTTAAATGCCACGAGGTAGCTAACAAACATTTCTGTTTGATGGATGAAAGCGCTTTGCTTTCTAATCATAAATCTCAATAAGACAGATGCGCTATTAGTGGGCTCCAGACAACTTGGCAAAATTGCCTCGCTTTGAAATGTCTTTTGATGGGAATCTTTTGACTCCATCTCATACTGTGATAAAGTTTGGGAATCACTATGGATTCCAAATTATGTTTGGACACCCACATTAGCTCAGTTACAAGGCCTCATTTTATCATTTGAGGAACATTGCCAAATTGAGATCCATTTTATCTGGTAAAGATGCTGAGATGTTGCTTCATGCTTTGGTTATTTTCCAACTGGCTTAAAGCGATACTGCTAGTGCTGACTTGCACACGCCGTTCACAACACATTACTCCAGGTCTAAGATCACTACATTGGCTCCCTGTTAAGTCCAGGGTTGATTTTGAAATTCTTCTTACTACTTGCAAGGCGCTTCATAGTCTAGGGCCTTCATATTTGCAGGAACTGTTGGTAACTGATGTCCCTAGTCGTACCCTGAGATCAGCAGATACTGGCCTTCTGGTTGGTCCTAGAAATCAAGAGCCTTTAGTAGTTATGATCCCTGCCTATTCCAAATTATATCATGAATGCGGGCACTGTGGATATTTTTAAATCCATTTTAAAAACATACCTGTTTGAGTTTGCTTATTTTTGAGCTGGATTGCTAGTCCATTGGCTTCTTTTTTTATTTATTTATTTATTTTTATTATAAAGCACCCTGGGATGCTTGCACGAAGAGCTCTATATAAAAGTAAATTATATTGTATTGTATAATCTCCAGCTGCACAAGTACATGTAGCACTCTGCTTGTATTTTAGGCTTAAATTGAGGTAGAGCTATGAAATGACTACCACATATCTATAGGTAGCTTTATTATTGATAACCTGATTGGATAACCTCCCATTATTTTACAAACCCCATCTGTGTAACCTCCTCCTGAAGATTTTTGATTGGATCTTGTCTGGTGACTGTCCAGCCCACCCTAGTGATTGGACACATAGCATCACTGATAGGGGCAATACTATTATCTTGAAATAGGCATCCTTTGTGGAGTGACAGTGGGATCCTTGTATAGCCATGGTCAGTGTTGCACAAGTCATCTAAAGGCACCTTCTTGTGATAAATGGTCAGCACTGTATATCAAACCTACAGTCCAAGTACTGTACCCTCTTCAAGTGGAAAAGTTCATTCACTAGCCTCTCATGCTTTTCACCTCTGGAGGTCTTGTTGAATTGCAGTTCAGGTGACAGTTCAGTTTGCTGGTTCCAGCCCAGCCCCCAGTGGATATTAATCAACAACAATCACAAAACCAACCCACATTTAGTTGTTAAGAAAAGCCCAGGACTATACGCCAGGGAGTGTTCAGCCAGGATTGAAGAGCTGTAAGACGAACTCTCTCATCAGCCAGTGCCAGTGTCCTTCAGATTTTATGAGTGCTAAAATACCAGCATCAACAATTAAAAAAATGTAATAAAATATACTGCTGGAATGACTGGTATTCAATCAAAAACAAGACAAATGAAGAAACCCCTTAAAAAACCTACAGATAAATTTGACTGATGCTATATATATTTAAACCAGTTCATTTTGGCTAGTCAGCCACCCTGTCTAGTTGCTATTTGTTTTAACAGTTGTTGAGATAAGTATCAATAACATTAGTCCAACTCTTATGGGCATTTTATGTGAATATTTTAAAAGAAAAACTGACTGCAGATGAACCAGGAAATCCCTGGATAAGTATCCCATTGATTTACCCAGCGTGAAAAGATGTTGTTTTTCATAGTTTTACAGTAGCAGCTGCAAAGGAACTCCTGATGGGCTTAAGGGAGGACAGAAATCCTCCAATTGATGAACTGTTCCAAGAAATAAAGAGGTGCCCCAGCAACAAGCATCCAATGGTGTCTCTCAATACTTCCAATAAATGAATATATACATTAATAAAATAATAAGGTGCTACGCAGGGCATTCACATGACATTATAGAGCTCATACACAATGAACCAACAGTGCTAAAACAGTCTAGGTTTCCAGATTTTAGTGAAAGCATTGGGAAGCAAAGGAAATCATTGGGATTTGCTACAGCATGTACAAATCTGAGGGATCTTGTTTGTCGACAAATCAGTTTAAAAGGCTCAATACTTCTTATTTCCACCCTCTTCATCTGGATGCAGCAATGCTTGATTGGACCTCTGTGGTTCCCACCCAGTGTTAAACATATGTCAACATTTACTGCATGCTGCTAATATTGAAATGAATTGAGGGTGCCAGTAATAGCATATCCATGTTTTCATTCAGGTCTACCTCCGCTTTTCAGTCCCCTAGGTATCACGGATAAAGCTATGCTTATTATAGGGGTGTTGATATCCCAGTGGTGCTGTAATTACACTCACTCAATTCCTCAAAGCCATGATAAATCATATAAGCAAACTATGTTTTTGTTAGAAGAATTAAAATAAATCCTAATATTAATGGCTCAAGTAATGCCTTGGTAGAAGACCCTGAGAAAGAAATATCAGGGTTGTGCATGAAGCAAAATCCCAAATCCTGAACATTGACTAATAGAGACCCTCCTATCTAATGTGGAGCATGGGAACAGGAGTAGAGAGAGGAGATAGAAAATAATAATAATAACAATTGCTATTGGTGCTAAACCACTTCAGCACGGTACTTGTTTGGGTCAGTGTTTTGTTTGTCTATTTATTTTGGCCAACGCGCCATTTTGTTTTGTGTTTTGTGAAAGTGTTTTGTTGTGTTTAAAAACCTTTTATTTTATTTAATAAATACGCGCATCAGCGCGTTTCATACCTCATTCTGCTGTTGTGTTGCATTCATTTCCTGGCCTGATGTCACCACCAGCCAGCCTGTTCACAGAGTCTGAACAGCAGTTTTACAAACTGATAGTGACTTTAGGGTTAAAATGGAGGTCTGGGGTTAATAGTGATTTAAGGTTAGGATTATGTGTATTGCTGCTCGAACAAACCCAATTTTAGTACATCTTTACGATAATCAAATATCTCAAGTGAATCAGCTCTGAGTCAACATCACACAAACCTTCCCCATCTGGCAGGGAAATGAAAACCCATAGAATTTGCATTGCTGCTGATAGTGTTTAGCTTTTTCACTGTTCCTTGCTCTGTAACACACATGCACAGTACAATGAGGTTTAAAATGCTTTAGCACAAACTGTAAAACAAATCATATGCCTCCTTGAAAATCATGTGACTGATAACCACTAGTTCTCTAGACAAAGAATTGGATTTTTTCCTCTTAATTGAAGACTGGCCTTTAAAAGACTTTGGCAGAACTTCTTTGGCACGTATTGCTGCTATTTTGGCTTTGTCAGCAAATGCTTTCTTTACTAGCACACTGGAAAACTGATCTGAAGTCTGAAAAATAGCCTTTGTTTTTGATTTGTGAAGCATGCAGAGGAGAGTTAACATAATGAATATGGTTTTTGTTAGAATGTATTTTAAACAAAATAAAACAACACATGTTTACAGTAAATTAATTGCATATTATTATTCCATCACAACTGAGAAGATTCACAATTAAAAACATTGAATAAAGTGTTTCTGTACTTTGAGACTGCTGAAGATTATTTGATTGAGTGTTTGAAGCTGAATGATAAATTATCTTGTGACTGACTTCATGTCAGATGTGACAGGTATTGTCAGTCGGGTTGGTGTGTTTTTTTTTAAGTGGACACATGCTCAGTGGGAACTAGGCTGAGAAGGGAGGAACGCACTTCTCATATTATACTTATTTCAACCCACAGAAACTGAAAGCAGGAGTTTTCTTCCCATTCGTCTTCGTGGGTCTCCCTCTGATACTTGCCCACACTGTCACACTGTACTTGAGATGGGGTTGATACTTGCTCACACTGTCACACTGTGCTTGAGATGGGGTTGATACTTGCCCACACTGTCACACTGTGCTTGAGATGGGGTTGATACTTGCCCACACTGTCACACTGTACTTGAGATGGGGTTGATACTTGCCCACACTGTCATGCTGTGCTTGAGATGGGGTTGATACTTGCCCACACTGTCACACTGTGCTTGAGATGGGGTTGATACTTGCCCACACTGTCACACTGTGCTTGAGATGGGGTTGATACTTGCCCACACTGTCATGCTGTGCTTGAGATGGGATTGATACTTGGCCACACTGTCACACTGTGCTTGAGATGGGGTTGATACTTGCCCACACTGTCATGCTGTGCTTGAGATGGGGTTGATACTTACCCACACTGTCACATTGTACTTGAGATGGGGTTGATAGTTGCCCACACTGTCATGCTGTGCTTGAGATGGGGTTGATACTTGCCCACACTGTCACATTGTACTTGAGATGGGGTTGATAGTTGCCCACACTGTCATGCTGTGCTTGAGATGGGGTTGATAGTTGCCCACACTGTCATGCTGTGCTTGAGATGGGGTTGATACTTGCCCACACTGTCATGCTGTGCTTGAGATGGGGTTGATACTTGCCCACACTGTCATGCTGTGCTTGAGATGGGGTTGATAGTTGCCCACACTGTCATGCTGTGCTTGAGATGGGGTTGATACTTGCCCACACTGTCATGCTGTGCTTGAGATGGGGTTGATACTTGCCCACACTGTCATGCTGTACTTGAGATGGGGTTGATAGTTGCCCACACTGTCATGCTGTGCTTGAGATGGGGTTGATACTTGCCCACACTGTCATGCTGTACTTGAGATGGGATTTTGGAATCTGCAGCTTGAATTAACCTTTTAGGATTTATTGCTTAAGCGGTCATGATTTTTTTTTTTAAATGATATGGTTTGCGCAGAACCAAAACAATCTGTGCACAAAAATAAAGGTGAATGAGATGCAGTATTGTGATTGGCTCAGTACTCAAGATGTAAACCAGTGGCTTGAATGAGGCTATCTGCCCTCTATTTAAGCCTGTCATATCTGCACTGAAAGTGATTTGCAACAGAGATCTGCAGCTTCCATACAGTATATTACATGTCAGGGATGCAATATGCATTGGATTATCGTATGACTCCATGTACACTCGGACAGTTTGGACAGTTCAGGCTTTTCAACTCACATCGCAATGCATTCTGGTACATTTGACCTGTCTCAGGTACCTTTCACAGCAGGACTACACTTACCAAAATGCTTTGGGGGTGTGAGTTGAAAAGGCTGAACTGTCCTAAACTGTCCGAGTGTACATGGAGTCATATGGTGACCCTAAATATACAGAACAAATGAAACAGTCCTGTGTTGAACATCCCATTTCCACAGAATGTATTGTTAAATATTACAGGTTTTGCCCAACCTCCTTTGCAAGACATTTAAAAAGTGCTATTAAATGATTTTCTTTTTTACGTTTGCTTTGTTTCAATTGTGAACTATAGTTTTCATCAAGGTTAGACTTCCGGATGGATCAGAAGTGAACACTTTGATACAATGCCTTATTCATGAAAGCATAGTTATGAATGAACTGCATAGCAATGCTGCCATGTTCACAAGAGGCCATCTGGGTCTAGAGAGATACATGATGTATTTCATGTGTTGGATATACTTTACATGTTGCTATATTGTTAGAATGTAATGATAGAGTAATTAAGCTAACTGTATAATATGTGTCAAATTACTGTGTATTTACATAGCAGTTACTTAGTTAATACATGTGTACTTACACATAATTACAATGTTATTATGCATAGTTACAATGTACTTAATGTGTAAATCTTATTGCATGATATAACCCTAACCCGAACCCGAACCTAACCCTAACCCTAGCCCTTCTGATATAACTGTGTACTTACATATATTATGCAGAAAGATTTACATATTAAGTACATTGTAACTATGCATAATAGCATTGTAATTATGTGTATGTACACATGCATTTACTATCTAACTACTATGTAAATACACAGTAATTAGAGACAATTAATGTAAAGTGTTGCCCCGCTGGCTGGCCGTAGCCCCTTGTGTGAGCTGCACTGTGTAAGCAGTAGCAGCAGCATCACCTGACAGACTCTCCTGGGCGTTTGCATATTTAATCCCTGGGACTGATGTCAGCTGGCAAATCAGCATCCACGACGAGACAGAGCTTGCATTTCGTTTGAAGAGAGAGAAGAAAAAAAAGCAGCTTTACCGGAAGGAATCTATAAAATCGACGTACATTATAGCCTTCAAGATTTTAATTCTTTCTATTTACCTTGCAAGCATGATCATGTATCACGTTTTAAATGGCACAGGATTTATAGCTAAAGCTTTTGAAATCCCTTACCTAGATCATTTCAATCACTGCTTGTTTATTTTTTTAACATGATATTCACTGAAAAAACAATATGAGCTACAAGCAGCTTGTTTACAAAGGCAGCCTGCCGAGTACCTTTTTACAATATAAGAATACTTTATACCCTGCAAATCTGCATGATATTACCATTTTTATCAGTTAATTTTGCTATGATGTGTGTTCTTAAACATCATTATAGAAATGTAAGAGTCAAACATGCTGGTGACTATTAAACTTGGCAAATATCACACAAGTGCTGAAACATTACTAAATGTTGATTACGCATATCATGAAATAATAAAAAGATTTATATATATATATATATATATATATATATATATATATATATATATATATATATATATATATATATACCTATGGCAGACAAATTATCAGTAATTCTAAAATCAATAACACCACAGCATCTCCCTGACAACCACATTGATGCTAATATATACGTACACATTGTGCAACTTCCAAGTAAGCAATTTTCACTGAATGATACCTATTTTAGTGCTTTGTAATTGGGTGGGGATGGAGAAGGAGAGTGGGGCTAACATGAAGACCAGCATTTATAGAACCCTCATAATGAATAACAGGCGTTCACTGTACCTCTAATGACCAGTAGTCAAGCATTTAATAGCCTGTAATAGTCTTTTTGGCAAATATGTCTCATTAAAAATGCCAGACTGCAGTGAGGTAAGGAGCTGGGCCCTTCTATGGCTGTTTCAGTTGGCTTCTTGTTTATAGCTACTTTCTTGTGACAAGAATAAGGTAAGTAACCTATAACGAACTCTACAAGCTAAATCGATTAATGAGTGAGTAATCCCCAGGATATATTATCCTCCCAGCCGTGATTAGTGGTGTGCAGTCTGAGTACCCCTTTCCCGATGAAGCTGTGGTCCCATCCCCTTTGTGGGAGGAGGAGATCCCAGACAGGGATACAGCAGGTGGTGCAGCAAGTTCATTCCGCAGCCTGTCATGCTTTTCACTCGAGTTTGAATCTAGTTCAGGTCACAGGTTAAGTAAGTTTGGTGGCTCAGACTGGGATAAACAGATGAACCACTAAAAACAAACCATGCAGAGCGAGTGCCTCTTAAATGGGAATGATTCAAAATTTTCCAAACAGACGTGAAAGCTATACAAAGACCATCAAATGACCACTACAGTGCCAACTGCACTCGGTATCTCTGTAGTATTACTGTATGCTTCCTGAACTCCCAGCGTTCTGTTCATTGAAATGACTCAGCACTGAACTCCCAATGTTCTGTTCATTGAAATGACTCAGCACTGAACTCCCAATGTTCTGTTCATTGAAATGACTCAGCACTGATCTCCCAATGTTCTGTTCATTGAAATGACTCAGGACTGAACTCCCAGTGTTCTGTTCATTGAAATGACTCAGCACTGAACTCCCAGTGTTCTGTTCATTGAAATGACTCAGCACTGAACTCCCAGTGTTCTGTTCATTGAAATGACTCAGCACTGAACTCCCAATGTTCTGTTCATTGAAATGACTCAGCACTGAACTCCCAATGTTCTGTTCATTGAAATGACTCAGCACTGAACTCCCAGTGTTCTGTTCATTGAAATGACTCAGCACTGAACTCCCAATGTTCTGTTCATTGAAATGACTCAGCACTGAACTCCCAATGTTCTGTTCATTGAAATGACTCAGCACTGATCTCCCAATGTTCTGTTCATTGAAATGACTCAGGACTGAACTCCCAGTGTTCTGTTCATTGAAATGACTCAGGACTGAACTCCCAACGTTCTGTTCATTGAAATGACTCAGCACTGAACTCCCAATGTTCTGTTCATTGAAATGACTCAGCACTGAACTCCCAATGTTCTGTTCATTGAAATGACTCAGCAGTGTGCACTTTTTTAATTTTGTTCATCATCTATTAAACATGACTAAAGTAGCTTCCATAGTACAGTGCCTTTAGCAGCATTGTCTCTGACACCCCCTATTGTGTTCAAGATCTTTTGACATTTTTACATGTATTTTGTACTTTAATTTGAAATGTGCAGATATTTTAAAGACAAGATGAAAGTTACTGCTACTTCCTGGTTCAAAAGCACATTCTGTGCTTTAGCTCAAGTTCACCTTCCATACAGGAAATGATTAGATATCAGGATAAAAACTGTTTTTTTAAATCTACAGTACAGTGGTGTACTTGAAAAAAAACTGTAGATACAAAAATAAATTATTTTAAAAAACTAATAAAACTAGCAAATAAACAACCTTCTACACATTAACCTGAACACTACCTGGAAAGAGTGGTTTATTACCTGGAGAGAGTGGTTTATTACCTGGAGAGAGTGGGTTATTACCTGGAGAGAGTGGGTTAATACTTGGATAGAGTGGTTTATTACCTGGAGAGAGTGGTTTACTACCTGGAGAGAGTGGGTTATTACCTGGAGAGAGTGGTTTGTTACATGGAGAGAGGGAGTTGTTACCTGGAGAGAGTGGTTTATTACCTGGAGAGTGGTTTATTACCTGGAGAGAGTGGGTTAATACTTGGAGAGAGTGGTTTATTACCTGGAGAGAGTGGTTTACTACCTGGAGAGAGTGGGTTATTACCTGGAGAGAGTGGTTTGTTACATGGAGAGAGGGAGTTGTTACCTGGAGAGAGTGGTTTGTTACCTGGAGAGAGTGGGTTAATACTTGGAGAGAGTGGTTTATTACCTGGAGAGAGTGGTTTACTACCTGGAGAGAGTAGTAATTTGATAAGCAAGAGTGGGTATGTTAAACAGCCATTTCATATACTCCTTCATTTTACTATGAAAAACAAGAGTGGGTACGTTAAACAGCCATTTCATATACTCCTTCATTTTACTATGAAAAACAAGAGTGGGTACGTTAAACAGCCATTCATTTCACTATGAAAAATAAGATAAACAAAAATTGCTTCTGATGTACTTTGTTGCAACGTTACCAAAATGGGGTCCACTCAATTGATCAAATTGGTGGTTTATCTAAACACAGCCATTGTTTAAATCATAAATGAGACTTTAGGGGAAAATCTGAATCTTTGGATTTTTGTCTTTAAAATTGAGTAAAATGCCAGGTTTGGTTCCGTTTTAAGATTCAAACAATATTTATATTCACCACTATTTAAAATCAATTCAATAGATCCTAGGATTTCATTCTCTAACATATTTAATATATATATGTTTATTTAATACATTTTACAAATCTAATAGTTTCAAAAGAAAAATGCTAAGATTTCTGCATGTATCTGACACTCAATACTTGAGTAGTAGCAGCTATTGCAAGATGAATGCTGAGCCTCAAAAACATTTCCCACACGCTCTCACAAAGACTGTAACTCTTAATGCATGCTTTTATACACATCCTTGTGATCATTATCTGTACATTTCTGGACACGCAATGGCGTTGAATCCATCAGATAAACTGATACGCGACATGGGTCTTAGGTTATCTTGTATGTGTCAGGTTCTATTGTTTCTAATGCATCTCAACACTCAAATTACATTTATTCTTATTAGGATGCATATTTATGTTTCCATACAAGATAGCAATTTGATACTAAGTTTGACAAATATCCTAAAGAAGGGGGTGGGGGTTGCCAAGGCCGAGGGTGTGCTGTCATGAATGGTCAGTAATTAACTTTCAGGATCAAATAAAGGATAATTTCAGCAAAAAATGGTGACTGGTAATGTATACCAATATCACCTCTTGACCTATAAACACTGTACACCTCGCTGACTTTGATTTCAGGAACAGTCAGTACTAACCATGGACAATTACAGGCGTTTAACGTCTCTAGAAACCAATTGTATATGCTTCACTGTATAAAACAGTACACAAGCTCCTAGGGGTGGAAGAGTTAATTATAACCTAATAGACAGGCATGTGTTTCTATATAGGTCAGCAGGAAACACATTGCACGACAGATAATCTTATCACAAGAATACTTCTACAGATCTATTGATCCATGCCTGCAAATGTGAATTTTCAGACGAGCGATATCAATGTGGGTCTTGTGACGTTTTACATGTATAAATATCACTATATGAGTGGGAGTGGGTACACATTACTTTCATGTTTGTTATCATGAGCAGACAGCTGCTTCCCTGGACTTAGAAGTGTCTGCAAGTATTCCCCCCAAAATTTCAACAATATTAAAATTGAATACCATTAGACTTGGGGAGGGGCAGTTCTGTCTAACTAGGAAAATAAATGGATATACTGGTGTCTGTTTTGAAACATTATAAGAATATTTGATTCTCTCTGAATTTGGATGATATTTCATAGTTTTGGATCTGTTTTTTTTATCCCATGTGTTCATTATTGTAATTTACTACAGTTACTGAGCTCATATACGGTATATTTGTCATGTCAAATAGCATCCTTTCCTTCCATTCACATTCAAATTCACAGTAATGGTGTGTCTTAATATATGAATCAGTTATTCAGGAATTGGACATGCATTATAGGACTTTTTTTTTTTTTAAATGTATGCTTTTTGACAGGGTTGTTTATGAATGTATTTATATATTTATTAGTTATAGAATAATAGAACATTATCTTTACTGTTTTCAGAATATGTCTATCTATCTATCTATCTATCTATCTATCTATCTATCTATCTATCTATCTATCTATCTATCTATCTGATTTCTTATTCAGACTGTGAATTAAAGACTGCATAACAGAAATGTAACTGTACGAAATGAGCCAGATGAGTGGCTTTAATATAAACCTTGTTAAACAAATCATTTTAAATCTGTTTATTAAGACTTACTAGTAAATAGTTAAGCCTTAAATCTAGATTCAATAAAATAGATATGAATTTATAAAAAAAAGTGATTACTTTTAAATTGATCAAGGAATCAAAGGGGGGAAATGACATGAATGTGTGTTTAGATGTTTAGGTGTCTTCTGTAGAGTACATCAATATATTGATTTTGTTAGGCAGCATCGTCTCTATAAGTGCAGCAGGAATTACATTATATATTTATTCAGCCATATTCTCAAACAATTTACAGTCTTTAATGAACTCCAGTTTTGGTTAACTGTTTACCAGATTCTCCTTCCCATACATTTATCATTCATCATTCTAACCTAACTTATCTTAGCAACTCTGCTTGTGCCAAAGTCCCCTCCAGCAAACTGGTTTAACATTACCAACACATTTTCACATTGCAAAACAATTTACACGAAGTACATTGTAATTTTGCATAATAACATTGTAATTATGTGTAAGTACACATGTATTTACAAAGTAACTACTCTGTAACTACACAGTCACACTTAATATAAAGTTTTACCAGAAATCTGCCCTGGCTATTGTCACTGTCTATAAGCATGAGATAGTAAAGGAAGTGACAGTAGGGGGCAAGTTTACTTTGAGCAACATGCACACTGTTACTTGTTCTGTTTCCTGTTGCTGCTCCAGACGTTTCCTCAGCAATTAGGTGTGCATGGCTGCTGCCTGTGGCAGCTCACTTTGAAGGCAATCCAACTGAAAATGACATTGCTAACAGGGAATTGTACTTTTCATAGGCTAAATGTACTGAGTTTGTTTTGTGTGCACAAAGCAGTCTGATGACACAATTAAAACAGGCATTGCAATGGCTTTCCCATCTAATTATGTGACAAAGAGCCCTGCTGTTTACTACTGCAGCTGGAAACTGTCTAAACATACTGTATGGTATCATATCATTTCATGTCAGTGGTTTTCAGAAAGCTAGCCACTGACAGCTGCAGCTAATGCTTTTGTGTAATTGTACTGTAAGCCTACAGTTTATAAATTAATTCTGATAAATCTTTGCTAACACTTTACATTATGTCTCTCTAATTACTGTGCTTGCTCCTTCTCTTCACTCTCCTTCCTCCCGTGCTCGCTCCTTCTCTTCACTCTCCTTCCTCCCGTGCTCGCTCCTTCTCTTCACTCTCCTTCCTCCCGTGCTCGCTCCTTCTCTTCACTCTCCTTCCTCCCGTGCTCGCTCCTTCTCTTCACTCTCCTTCCTCCCGTGCTCGCTCCTTCTCTTCACTCTCCTTCCTCCCGTGCTCGCTCCTTCTCTTCACTCTCCTTCCTCCCGTGCTCGCTCCTTCTCTTCACTCTCCTTCCTCCCGTGCTCGCTCCTTCTCTTCACTCTCCTTCCTCCCGTGCTCGCTCCTTCTCTTCACTCTCCTTCCTCCCGTGCTCGCTCCTTCTCTTCACTCTCCTTCCTCCCGTGCTCGCTCCTTCTCTTCACTCTCCTTCCTCCCGTTCTGCTCCTTCTCTTCACTCTCCTTCCTCCCGTTCTGCTCCTTCTCTTCACTCTCCTTCCTCCCGTGCTGCTCCTTCTCTTCACTCTCCTTCCTCCCGTGCTCGCTCCTTCTCTTCACTCTCCTTCCTCCCGTGCTCGCTCCTTCTCTTCACTCTCCTTCCTCCCGTGCTCCTTCTCTTCACTCTCCTTCCTCCCGTGCTGCTCCTTCTCTTCACTCTCCTTCCTCCCGTGCTGCTCCTTCTCTTCACTCTCCTTCCTCCCATGCTCGCTCCTTCTCTTCACTCTCCTTCCTCCCGTGCTCGCTCCTTCTCTTCACTCTCCTTCCTCCCGTGCTCACTCCTTCTCTTCACTCTACTTCCTCCCATGCTCGCTCCTTCTCTCCACTCTCCTTCCTCCCATGCTCGCTCCTTCTCTCCACTCTCCTTCCTCCCGTGCTCGCTCCTTCTCTTCACTCTCCTTCCTCCCGTGCTCGCTACTTCTCTTCCCTTGACCCCCTGTGGTGGAACCAGCTACCGGTTTTCCTCAGGACTGTTCAGTATTTTACTGTTTTCCGGCGTCTTCTCAAAAGCCACTTATTCAACTATTATTTGTAAATTCCTATTTTTATATCTTTTTGTATTTCTTTATTTATTTTGTATTTGTTTTGCATTTGTGTTTGTTTTGCATTTTTATTGCCTGTAACTTATTTACTTAATTTTTTTTGTTTAATTTCTTTAAGTCGCTTTGGATAAAAGCATCTGCTAAATAATTAAATAATAATAATAACTTGCAGTATCAAACTTGAGAATATTCTAATGCAACCTATTAAACATTCTATCTCTCTCACTCTGTGTACTGTGCTTGACAAATGTTGCAATATTGAGGGATGTGTTTATTGTAGGGAGACAGAAGTTAGCCAGCTGGGATGAGTATCTGAGTCTTAGCTGCAGTGAGGATGAGACATTAAATCAGAAGAGCTGTGTGCTGTATTACTGCAGCTGCTCTTTAGCAGTAAGAAGACAAAGTGCCCAAAACAAATCAGCTGACCTGGTAGACTGAGGGTCATGCATGTCATAGCAGTGGCATGCTGTGACAAAGTCTACTGGAGTAGCAGAGTCAACACCCTGAATCTTGTTCGTGGTACCCGAGAATACCGTGGCTGTTGACACATGATTGCTTAACATGCTGTCGTAGTCAGAAATCAGAGAAAGTAATTCCACATAATTACCTCTGTCTGAGGAATTGGTGCCGTCATCGTGCCCTCTGAATGCCAGTTCTTGCTTGCCAAGGTAAACAACAGAATCAATCAAGTGTTTAAGAACCTTTTCTTACTTGCTCATTGTGATGTTTTGTATCCCTACGCTTCTGCTCATCCAGTTAAACATCAATCCGGGTTTGTCCAAAAGTTTTGAGTGTAACAGTGGCTCGCAAGTGACTTTGGGAACTCTCATGTTTTTGTGCTGACTTCGTTAGACATTCTAGAATGCTATAGCCAATGCTGTTGCATATCGCCTGTACTGAACAAAAGCAGTTCCAGCAGTTTAATTATTTTAATTGACAGCTACCGGTAAACCACGGACATGTAGAAAACAGAAAGTACTGATTAGAGTAGAAACCTCAAAATGGAGCAAGGTAACCAGTGGTGTACCACAGGGATCAGTAGTAGGTCCTCTGCTATTCCTAATCTATATTAATGACTTAGATTCTGGTATAGTGAGCAAACTTGTTTAATTTGTAGGCAACACAAAAATAGGAGGAGTGGCAAGCACTGTTGCAGCAGCAAAAATCATTCAAAATGATCTAGACAGCATTCAGAACTGGGCAGACACGTGGCAAATTACATTTAATATAGAAAAGTGTAAGGTACTGCACACAGGCAATAAAAATGTCCATTATAAATACCATATGGGAGATACTGAAATTGAAGAAGGAATCTATGACAAAGATCTAGGAGCTTATGTTGACTCAGAAATGTCTTCATCTAGACAATGTAGGGAAGCTATAAAAAAGGCCAACAAAATGCTCAGATATACAGTATAGTGAAAAGTGTTGAATTTAAATCAAGGGAAGTAATGTTAAAACTTGCTAAAAATGCATTAGTAAGACCTTATCTAGAATATTGTGTTCAGTTCTGGTCACCTCGCTACATAAAGGATATTGCTGCTCTAGAAAGAGTGCAAAGAAGAGTGATTAAAATTATCCCAGGTTTAAAAGGCATGTCATATGCAGACAGTCTAAAAGAACTGAATCTATTCAGTCTTGAACAAAGAAGACTATGCTGTGATCTGATTCTAGCATTCAAAATTCTAAAAGGTATTGACAATGCCGACCCAGGGGACTTTTTCGACCTGAAAAAAAACAAGGACCAGGGGTCACAAATGGAGATTAGATAAAGGGGCATTCAGAACAGAAAATAGGCATAATTTTTTTTACACAGAGAATTGTGGGAGTCTGGAACCAACTCCCCAGCAATGTTGTTGAAGCTGACATCCTGGGATCTTTCAAGAAGCTGCTTGATGAGATTCTGAGATCAATAAGCTACTAACAACCAAACAAGCAAGATGGGCTGAATGGCCTCCTGTTATTTGTAAGCTTTTTTTTTAATGTTTTTATGTTCTTATCACTTTAAGCTGGTATAGAATCGTGGCCTGCCCCATTAGTCTGTATATCATGTATTACTTTGGGGTACTCTATAAGTGGTATACTATGTCAGTTCAGCTCAGAGTCAGATGCAGGAAATGCTAAAATGGTATCCTGTGTAAGACATCAGCATGGCATCTATAAATATTTTAAAAGACCTTCTTGTTCTAGTATTTGCTAAGGGTACCGTATAGTACATTATTGTCCTGCATGTCATTTGTCTTCATTATTATTAATCTGAGAACATAAACGACCTTCATACTTTGTAATGTTTTATTCATTCATTGATGCCTTAACACAGCGCAATACACTTCCAAGTGATTTAGTTGGCTGGCAATTAGCTTGATGATACCTAAGCAATTTTAGTTTTGTGGCTGCATACTGACTTGTCAATTACTCAGATCATTAACATTGTGACTCAAAGGTAGTAATTAAGACATTTTTAGGAAAACATTCTACTCCCTTCTTTTAGGAAACAACATTCTGATGGTTTGAATTGGTTCTTGCTCTCTGTTTTAACTGTGTCAGGTGATTCAGGTGAGTACGCAGTGCATCTGGGCTCCCCTTTCTGCAGCGAGGCAGACTAGTGGGTTACTAATAATTAGATACACTGTGGAAATGAGCAAACATTTTTATGAAGAATAAAGGAAGGTAGTAAAATCTTTTTTTTAGCTCTAACATGAGATGTTTATTTTTGTGAGGTTATGGGTGAAACAATATAGATATTGTTGTGGGTTACTTTATATTGAGCCATAGCTGTGGACGGGACAGAGACAAACGTAACACCAGAAGCAAGGTTAGTCTTTACAAAAGATTGCAAGCATGCAAGTGACAGTGATCAAGTGTTAGAACTAAACGACAATGAAACAATGGGGTCCAGAGTAACCTCACCATAAGATGTTAAACCCAATGGTACATTTTGTGGAAAGGGATACATATTAAACGGCTCTTTCCTGTAACCAACCTGCTGCTTTCCCTGTTGACTGACATGCTTTCAGCCAGTGCCATTCTTTTACCCAGAAGACACTGCTCAGGGGAAACAGCCTAGGAAGTGTAACAGTTATCCTCAGAATAAGGCATAGAACCCGAGACCCTAATGTAGCGCCAGAGACTGGCTTATATAATGAAAATACATGTTTACTATAACATGTATTTATTTGAAAACTAAACATTGGAGACTTATTTAGCTTGTTTTAATTTAAACATGGTATTATTGAGCATTATAGAGCAGAGTGGAGAAGTGGTCAGGGCTCTGGACTTGATTGGAAGGTTGTGGGATCAATCCCTGGTAGGGGACACTGCTACTGTACCCTTGAGCAAGATACTTTACCTAGATTGCTCCAGTAAAAACCCAACTGTATAAATGGGTAATTGTATGTAAAAATAATGTGATATCTTGTAACAATTGTAAGTAGCCCCTGATAAGGGCGTCTGCTAAGAAATAAATTATTATTATTATTATTATTATTATTATTATTATTATTATTATTATTATTATTATTTTTATATTGGCTACAGGTACTTTATTTAAACATCTACAAAGCATAAAAATATATATATGTTTTTCAGTAACAGAGTCTATCTTAGTAAAGTTTTTTTTTTTAAACCCATTATGGCATCACCTGTACAGCAATAGATTATAAAATGTAAGTTCATCCTATCAAAAGCATCATTAAAAAGCCATTAAAACTTAAAAGCAAAACTTAATCAATTAATAATCAATTAGCCTTGTGATCACACCTTCTAAGTCTATACTTTGCAATTTGAAAACTGCTCAGTGTACTTGATATACTTTTCCTTGGTAAGCTTGTCAGATCTCAGGAGCTAAGCTGGTTTGTTTACCATAAGAGGGTTTGATTTTAAATATTTGTTAAAATCACTGCATAAAATGAAATCCAATTTTACAATAAAGAGTTGTGGGGCCAGAAGTGGTTCATTATTTTCTACGATAAGCAGCTTTCTGCTTATTCTCCTTACTGTCTCAATAAGGTAAATAATAATAATAATAATAATAATAATAATAATAATAATAATAATAATAATGAGATGTATTTATATAATAGATGCCAGCTCTGCTGTTGCAAATGATGGCTAACTCTGTGTATTAAAATCACAGTCCAAATTATATATTATATGAATATAATAGGAGTGTTAGAATAATTGCAAGCTTGCCATTTAGATGCATTTTTTAAGCGGCTCATTGGGTAGCAAGCGACACTGAATAATACAGAACGAGAGTGAGCGAATTGAAATCTGTTTTGTGAAAGTCTCTTGAACCTTGAGGGGCAGATTCATGGGCACACAGAGATATGCGCGTGTCTCACTGGAAATAAATGGGCGTGTCTAACTGGAAATAAATGGGCATGTCTAACTTGTAAGAAATGGGTGTGTCTCTCTGGAAAGAAATGGTCGTGTCTCTCTGGAAAGAGGAGGAGTCTGGAAGCAGCCATGTGATCTGGTTTTCAAATATTCAAGCTCTGGTCTATTAAGAAGCAGGTCTGCAGTGCCTGCTCCTCCTTCGTGCTTCCTGGTGACTGACGCTGCAGTTTCATCTAATGGACTTGTGTAATGTGATTTGTGATAGGGCTCAATGCCAGCCTGCTGCGTCTAGTCCTCAGCAGGCAGTATATCTACAGCACCGTGTCTCATTGAGCCTCTCGCACACTGTTGAAGAGTGTTGTTGCACATCAGAGAAATGATGTTGTTCTGTTTTTAATGTTTTGATCTGGGTTCTAGTCAAACAATGATAATGTCCTTCCAGGATTTGTTATTATTATTTTTTTTGTAAATGGGTTTAATCCATTTCAAAATGAGAATAACCTCTGGGAAACTAAACAATCTACAGAAAGAAAATAAGAGGAAGGATGCTAAAAATGTGTTAAAGCTTTTGTTAATGCCAGTTTAAATCTCTGGTACAAAGAGACAAAAAATTGACATCCTGACAGGTGGAAATTTAACATCAGGGAACATGCAGGGAATGCTGGGAAACTGAAGGTTTAGACCAAGTAATCCCAGTAACATTTTACATTGTATCTCTAATTACTGTGTATTTACATAGTACTGTAGTTACATCGTAAATACACCAGTACTTACACATAAATACAATGTTATTATGCATACTGTAGTTACAATGTACTTAACGTGTAAATCTAAGTAACTACACAGTTGTATCAGAAAAGGTTTAGAGTTAGGTTTGGAGTTAGGGTTAGGGTTAGGGTTACAATTAGTGTTAAATCCTAAATTCATTATAACTGCATAATAACATTGTAATGATGTGTAGGGTACAGGTGTATTTACTAAGTAACTACAGTGCAATGTAAAGTGGAACTGTTGTGCAAAACATAGCAAGTAAAATGACAAAGTACTCATGAGAGTGTCTTCTGTGAGTTGTCTAACTGGAACAAAATGCCTCTACATTTGCCTCTACAATGCCTCTACATTCCTATGTAGTACAAAGTTGACAGTCTTAACCAAAAGTCTTAGATTCCCTAAACAACAACATAAGGGATACGGCTCTTTCAAGTGCTGCCTTTCAACGATGTAGATGAGATGACACGCAAAGATGTAGTAATCCCAAGCACTTTGTTATTGCTGATAGTGACAGTGCTTATTCCAATATTTAACTGCCATACTTGCATCTGTACAGGTGGACAATACCAGCTAGTAAGTTGCCTCTTTGGTTTCTGCAGGCTCACGGGTGGGAGGTACAGTTCCAGTATGGGTAATAAGCTTGCGTAGTTTCATGTATTTTTGCTGGAGCCTTGGAGAGAGGACTGACTGTGCCGATGGTCAAGCTGGGCAGTGTCTGCAGCAGTAATGAGCACAGAACGGGGCTCCTGCCTCCCTCTGGAGTTCTAGCAGACTGGCTCGTGCTGCAAAAGATCTGTGATGTTATTCAGCACCTTCAGAGCTTGCTTTTGTATCTGTTTCAACATCACGTTGCTACAGGGCTGGTTCCAGGCCAAACAGGCATAGCTGGCTCCATTACACATCTTAGATCTGCCGACAGACCTATGTCTATGTCAATGTGCTCAGCCTGGCAGCCCTTTGTAAGTAATATTTCATATTCTGGGACAAAGAGCTATTGTCATCTCTGTGTACAGTACACATAAGATGTGGTGTTATTCTCTGTGGATTGTTATTTTTGTCTTATTTACAGTGTGATTTTGTAATTAATGGTGGTCATGTTTCTGCTGCCAGATTTATTGTTATTTTTTCATATTATTTAGAATTCTATTTTTACTGCGTTTCTCCCCCCCCCCTCCACCTCAACACACACACACACACACACACACACACACACACAGGCACACACGCAAACATATAGTGATGTTCCATTGGCTTATTCAGAAATAAATCTCGTAAGAATGATTGAAACAAACAAAACATTTAATTTGAACAAGGAATGCTATTGACAGAGACAAATCCACTGACTGCTATATTCTGACTGATATATTACCAATTTTTATTTTGATAATACATTTTGAAAAGGTGACGTTAAATGTTAATCTAAAACATATATGCCCCATTGAGCAGACTAATGACAAGAACACAAACTGCTGACAATCAATTCAAGGACGTCCAGCTTGCAATGTTGAGCCCATTCCTCAATAAGTATATGGGATTTCAGAAAGCTACAGTCCCCTAGTTTGACAGGTATCTGCTGAACGCTTATTCTATAATCTGTGTGTCTGTGTTGGCATTTGCTTTAACGGGTTCCATTGTAATAGCCTCAATTTCCACTATGCATCTAGGGGCATGTCCTGGGTGATTCACTGCTTCTAGTCAATATGCTCCTAGCTCTCCTGTGTGTTGATGGTGTGTATTGCCTTCTTCATTCACTCACACAGTTAATGTGTGCTTCCCTGCAGTAGCCAACATCTAGCAGGAAAAGTAATTTAACACAGATGCTCTGTTTAAAACTTGGGGATTTTATTCCTATAATGTGTACCCCAAAACCAAAAGATCACAACCCCAAATTCAGTCAGATTATTTTTTAAAACAGACTAGTCAACTCTATTGCATTATACATATTTTACACTACATCCTTTGGTTTTTGGCCTCACCTTTCGAGGTACCCCTGGCCATAAATGAGCTCACAGGTAAGTGGAGAGGCTGACTGTAGGGAAGCCATGGGCAGGGGGGCAGGATAGCTGCCCTCCCCCATTCGAATAAACCAAAAAGCAGGTGGAGGCTGGGGAGGAGGAGGTGAACTCTGGTGCACAGTGGGGACGTAATGGATTGAAGTAAAATATAAATCCTTTCCTTGCCGATCATTGGACATATTGTTTATCAAAGGACAAATAAGAGACTAGCTATTCGACTGACGATTTTCTTTTGGAATTGGATTAAAATATGCTTGATGTTTACATGATTTGATTTACGGTTATAGTGAGTTCACTGCTTTGCTTAATTAAATCCCAAGTCCTAGATATGTATATGCTGTATATATGCATACATGCATAAGTTATATAGATAAGTTATTATTTCTTTGTTGTGCAACAAAGCGTTAAATTGGTATCTTTTTTTTCTCTGCTGTTCACATGTCACTAAATTCACTGTCTAACAGCAGTCAGTGCAGCTCATCAGTTAACCATCTATACACTGCATATTAAAATGCAATGTACTGAATTCTGCATGTCCCCTTGAATAGAAGTCTTTGCTTGACTGCGTAATTTTGTATCCAGATGGAGGAAGAGGAAATAAAACTGCACATAATTGCTGGCTTCAGGTCTGTCTAGCATGTTCTAATGAGCTCCTAGACAGCACTGCGTCCAGGCTGTGTCCTGACTTGAAAGAGCCTTGCAAGTTCACACACTTCGGGAGACTGTCGTTATGAACACGCTTTCAAAAGAGAGCATGTTCACTGTCACAGCTATATCAACACCAAATGGAATTGTAACCCCATTCACTGGCAATGCACAGCAGACACCAGCAATTACAATGTTATTACCGAAAAACATCTAATAAATGCTGGGTCTCAAATAATCAGCAGCCTCCAATAGGAGCTACTGGGAAGTATTGTAAATAAACACAGGGTCTCGTTTATGAATAATAATATAATGTGCGTCATGCTGGATGTTCACACCAATACACCCAAACGGCTGTATAGTGAGCTTACCAGTTCATGAAATATTGTTCATAAAAAAATAAAAACTTAAAATACGCTAGAAAGGCAACCCTGTTAATATCGGGGACAAGTTTGTATTGGCTTACTTTCAGCACGCTCAAACAGCTTCACAGCTGGTTTTAAAATGAAAGAACGGTATGAAACGAACTGTATGCATTACGTGTCTCTTAAATGAAGTTTCTTATTATTGATCCCGAGGGTCACTTTCATCGCTGTCACTTATTAACAGTTCATTACGCTCAAACTCCTCCTCATCCTCAATGTCAACGACAGTTCCCTGTGCCGCCTTGCGCTCTGTGGACAGTAGCTTTTATCCAGATGTGCATGGTTCCCCTTCTTTAAAACAATGAATCTGGTCGTCTTCGCTTCAGTCCAGACATGTAGTGAGTTCACAAGCCTTGCTTGACTTTTTTTTACATTCTCCACTTTTCCCAAGCTTAATCTAATATACCAAATATATGGTTTTAAAACATGTATTTCTTTCAAAACTGCATATTTAAGACATATGTACCTACTGGAAGTGCAAAATACTATATCAAATCCCAAGTCTCTAACCTTGGGGAAAAACCCTTATATGATAATTTGTAAATAAAATAAGATTTCTTACCAGGAAAAAAGGAAATCTGAGGCATGTGAATGAGTCAGCAATACCACAGCACGGTGCACAAATAATGACAGTTTTGCACAGTATGTGCAATATTGATTACAGATTGGGTAGGTTAGCATTTAAGGTTGTTGATCACCAACAGTGTTAACTTCTGAGATTCAATGGGATCTAGTAACGCTTTGCACTGAACTCCAAGCAGCAGGGGGCTCAGCTGTTGCAGGTCTCATTTTAACGCAGTGTGTGCCTGAAGTGCTAATAATAAATGTGTCCTCATGAATAATCTTCTGTCAAAACTGAGAGAGTCTCTCGTTCGGGTTTATTAACTCTAGACTGTCACCCAAGGGCTCTCTTGAAAATGGCATGTGAAATCTCTTAGAGGTTTGCCTGGAAGAGGAATAAGAAACATGCACTAGGATTGGGAGAAACATTCTGCAAGATTTAGAGTACATTCTACCAATGATCCAATCAAAACACCTTTACAATGCCATGACCTTTAGAACCAAAATTGTATAATCTGAGAATCAATAGCCCACAGAAACATGACCACATCAAAAAAAAAAAAATCACAAGATATTCCATTAGATACCAATAAGTCATCAAATTCCCCTGACTACACTTGTGATCACTAACTTCTTCCCCAGGATCTGTCTTAATACTGAATGAAATCTAGCCTCTTTGACTTTGTTCTCATTCAGCAGCAGTACCTGTGAGCATAACTGCTGAAAGTGCATTAGAGAATTGGGCATCCAAGTAAAAAGAAGAGTAAAAAGGTCCCAAGACACTCTCCTGCAAATAAAGTGCATCTTTAAAAAATCAGCAGAGGAGTCACATATGAATGTACATGGTCTGAAGTTAACTCATCCATAATTAATACATTGATTACAAACCATGTCTCTGGCAGTTTCACATGCATTTCTATTTTCTGGATTTCAGTAGTTAATGATGTATAGTTTTATAATGTGGCAGGATGGCGGCACTCACTCGACTCTGCATATACTTTTTATAAATTTGCAACAACCATGCCATATGTAGTTGACTCAGCTGTAAATAAATACCTGCTTTATTCAAAGACATCTTAGGACTGATTTGGGCATGGAAATGAATTAAATATTAATGCTGATGCTTTACTTTACTGGCACTGTTAGAATATTTTGTAGAAAAAAATCCTTTTCACAGCTGGGCATACAGACCAATGTTACTGTTTTGACATTATTAACATTGTGTTTTATTAGCATATCTCGGATTTTAAATATATTGTAAGTAGAAGTAGAACTTCTACTTACACAAATATTAAACAAACACAAATATTAAATACCACGAAATGAAAAGAAAAACATAAAAACTACCTAAAACTAAAAACGATAATAATGTATTGAGAGAGAACATTTCTGTTGGCATGGATCTAGTGTTAACACAGACACGTCTCTGTCTAACAGGATTTGCCCCTGTGCTTTGAAGGAGTTGAAGTGGTTATCGGATGAAGAGAATGCCTTTATTTAATACAAGTGATATTCTTTATTATCTTTCTGACTGAAACATGGAGAATAAAACAAGGGCTGTCCAGTGACCTGAAACGATGATCAAGACCAGGCAATTTGGAGCTGGGAGTTGCCTTTGGTGATATTGTCCCGTAGGGACTGGTCACGAGATTCACATAGACAGACAGCAACTGCTCCAACAAGTTTGATTATCTCAGCAGGGAAACAGTATGGGGACTGACAGTAGCACAGGGAGGGTTATAGTCCTGAAACTACTAGTGTAGTATCACATGGTTAATGCAGGGGAATGCCTTCATCAGTGCTATGAGCTCCACTGTTGTGTGGCATTGTTTATACATTGGATGTGGTGTGTGGTCCTTTCCCTTGAAGGGCATTACCACACGGACAGCTTGTGTAGCTTTACAGAGGCAAAACAGAAGTAAAGCAAAGCATTGAAAAAAATCAATAAATATGTAAATAATTAAAATAACAACGGAGGCACTGTTTGCCAGGTTAGAATCGAAATCAAATCCATATTATCCGGCATTACCTTGTTAGTTGACCTTGTCTGTATGGGAGCTCTTGCCACTGTCCACTACAGACAGTAATGCACTCTGATCAGGGTTCTAGTGTTAAATAATGCCATGATGTAGGGAGGTAGAAGTAGTAGTGAGGTGGATACAGGACCTAGTAAATCCATTGGAGGATATTTTCTGTTAAAACTATCCAAAAAGGAGATCAGCTGTGTTACTAGTTCTTGCTCTTTTCCATTTGGGGTTCTGCTTCATAGAGGGCTGATATGGTTGCATGTGGTTCGAATCTGCGATCGTGTTGGATAAAACAGAGCGAGTCTGGAGCAGGGCCCGAAGTAAAGGGATCGTAATCTAAAAATCTGTTATCAGAGTTACACTTAATACATGTGGCAATATAGACACACAAAGAGCCCAGCACTTCTCATCTGCATGAGAGTGTGTCAGCCTACCTGTAAATAAGGGCTCAGAGGTTTCCTCTCATTGAGGGGGGTTTCCAGGTCTTCAGATCAGGGTTCAGTAGCATACAGAATACCTTCCACAATCAGCAGCCATTTAGTTTGAGACTAAAGACTTTGTATGGGAATTGACTATATTAAATACACACATTGTTTAGAGTCACTTTGTATACATTTCTGTTTTAGTCATTGCATCCAGAAAGACAGAAGATGGACCTTTGGACAACAAACCCTTCAAGGAAATGCCAGATTATGGTATAGTATTTCTTACTGATCTATTGATGTTTTCCCTGCATTCACTGTTGTAAAATGACAGGTTAATGGTACATTCTGGTGCATTGGATGTATGGGGGTTAGGGTTCGATGACTAACACTGAAAATGATGCAAAGTGAATCTAAACAACAAGCAGGTCATATTTCACCCCATACCAAGCTGCTCTGTATATTACTGCATTGCAAAAACAGTTGCTTTGTTATACCTGGGCTGTGCTCCATGTAATGAGAGTGGCAACCCCTCACATTGTCCTTCATTTCATCATCCTGCAGTATTTGCTCTATAGGCAGAAATCTGAGTCAGCTCCTTACAGTAAGGAATGGGCAGTGCTTGAGTGATAAACACAGCCTAAGCTTTCAATTGGATTAAAGAAATCCTTTAAAAGCAAGAGCTGGTTTACAGTAAGAGCTGTGGCCAATGTCCTCTAAACAACAACAATACTGGATGGTTTGCCATGAACTGGATCTCCTTCTTCTTCTTCTTCTTCTTCTTCTTCTTCTTCTTCTTCTTCAATATATGTATTTAAGAATAAAGTTTTAAGCAGAATATAATTGCTCCAGTAACCTTAAAAAAGCTGGTGGGATTGATTATAATAATGTCAGGTTTTCATAGAAACTATATTGGTCTATTATCGATTTTGTAACATTTTAAGTGAAGGGTGAACAATAAAAATAAATAGTGACTGAAATGCAGAACAAGAAGCTTTTAGCCAATCACATTTTGAGTTGTCAGGCTAACAGCCTACAATGGCAAATGTGAGTTACCTGGTGAGAGATGAATTGAACTGGAAAAGCCTCCCTGGCTACTGTACCGAGAACAACATTATTGATTTCTCAGGGGAAATACTAACATTTTTAAGAACTTGCTATTGCATTCTCAGACATATTAGTCACTGTGCTGGACTGAGCACCACAGCAGTAGATGCTGCTGCAAGCCTTTGAAATGTATAGCACTCCAAGTCTCTCAAGCATGACCTTAAAGTGTGATGGAAACTGGATGATAATTTAAGGTCTGGAGTGAATTGCAGGCTTTTCCAAACGATTCAGTGCTAAAGAGACAGTGTCAGAACCACAGGCTTCAAGATGATGAAGCCTGAAAAAAAAAACTATGACTCACTTTCAGAAAGTTGAAATGTATTTCATTCACCTTAGGATTTCAGAGAACTACAATACACTTATACATTTACAAAGCTCTACATTATTAAACAATCTTTTTTTTTACATAATACATTTTTTATCATCCATCTGATGCTAGATATGTCTGAATAATAATAATAATAATAATAATAATAATAATAATAATAATAATAATAATAATAATAATAATAATAATAATAATAATGCAAAGTATATCAATACTTATCAAAACATGTAAAGCGATGGCTCCTCACAATGATGTTCATGGGTGAAGAATATGGTCTCAGAAAGAGTGATAGAAATGGTTTTGTATTGATTTGTACCAGTCAATTATTATTTAAAAAGAAGCTTATTTTTTTATCATGGATTACATGAATGTTGGCTGCTTACCAATATTCATAAAAATACCAGCAAAATTTTTTTATAATTGACACTACTACTGCATATCCAGTAAACACAATAATATGATTATTAAGGGTTTGGATTTATTTAGAACGCATTGTTTAGAATGTCTCATGCACTTTCACTGTGACCTTTGACCCCTTAGTGACATTGCTTTAAAAATATAAAACAATCATATATAGAAGACTAATTAAATTGACACACCTAAGTACTACTCAGATAAACCTGCAGAGTATTAAGGGGCTGATAGCCCTGGAGCGTCCCTAACTGGAACAAGGAAGTGCAGCAGAAATAAGAAGTTCAGGAACTTCCCTAACAGGAATGAGGAAGTGCAGGAGAAATAAGAAGATCATGAAATTCACTAGCAGGAATGAGGAAGTACAAGAGAGATAAGAAGATCAGGAACTTCAGTAACAGGAATGAGGAAGCGCGGGAGAGATAAGAAGATCAGGAACTTCAGTAACAGGAATGGGGAAGTGCAGGAGAGATAAGAAGATCAGGAACTTCAGTAACGGGAATGGGGAAGTGCAGGAGAGATAAGAAGATCAGGAACTTCAGTAACAGGAACGAGGAAGTGCAAGAGAGATAAGAAGATCAGGAACTTCATTAACAGGAATGAGGAAGTGCAGGAGAGATAAGAAGATCAGGAACTTCAGTAACAGGAATGAGGAAGTACAAGAGAGATAAGAAGATCAGGAACTTCCCTAACAGGAATGAGGAAGTACAGGAAAAACAAGAAAATCATGAAATTCACTAGCAGGAATGAGGAAGTGCAGGAGAGATAAGAAGATCAGGAACTTCAGTAACAGGAATGAGGAAGTGCAGGAGAGATAAGAAGATCAGGAACTTCACTAACAGGAATGAGGAAGTGCAAGAGAGATAAGAAGATCAGGAACTTCACTAACAGGAATGAGGAAGTGCAGGAGAGATAAGAAGATCAGGAACTAACAGGAATGAGGAAGTGCAGGAGAGATAAGAAGATCAGGAACTTCTCTAACAGGAATGAGGAAGTGCAGGAGAGATAAGGAGTTCAGAAACTTTGTTGAGTTGTTGGGCTTTTCAAAACAGTTTAAAACAGATCATGAGAAAAAAAAGAAAAACACAATCAATAAAACTCAATATTCCAGCAACAGCACTGAAAACAACTCAGAACAACTGAAAATATCATAAAAAGGTAGAGGAAAGTAAAAAAAAGGAAAAATAGCTAGATGCCCTTTAAAAAAATGTATCTGGTCATTTAATTATGTACAAAAGGGCCATTTGTCTTCACTGCAAATTTAGTCGATAACAACCTGGTCATTGAAATCAGTTAAATATAAAAACACAGCGCCCCCCTTATGCAATGTAACACTACCCACCTTTGTGCAATATACTGTCCACTGCCTTTAGTTGAGTCCATGTTTAGACCACCAAGCATCAAATAGCACTAACACATTTTAAATTCTCAGAATACTGCCTAATTTAATTTACTGAGAGCAAAGTGATACCCTAACAGCGTTACAGACAACTCTTAATTTTATTAGCACTTCACTGCAGGAGTTGAATTGGTTTTCATTTTCAAGGCACTGTGCCGACTGTCCAGGACCGTGTTTGAAGTGAACAGCACACCCATGACTATTTATGAGAAAGTAAACACTTTTTGTGTCTGCTACTAGAAATGAACAAAAAATAGCACAAAGAGCAACTCGGTACCAGTTTAAAATAAGCTCTTGCAAGCACTGCTTACTATGCCTTTGTGTCAACAAGCATCACACTGATCCAGTACTGGAGCAATGCAATGCACTGCTTCATGGTTTTCATTTGGTGCATGATTCCTGCTAATGTCTAGCATCCCCGGGGTTTGAAATTCCTGCTTAGGAAGTAATTTGGCTTACAAATTGCAATATGCAAATTGGACAGATTTGTGCAGCTTTATTTAATTGTTTTTTCAATAAAGGGGGAGGGTAAGTCTGCATTTTCTTTCTTGAGGAAGACACATGATGGTAAAAATCAATATCATATAGAAGGTAAGAGCTTTGTAATGGCTTTTCAGGCAAGTTACCAAGGAAATGTCCTTTCCATTATTTATGTGTTTATTTATATACAGACTTAATGTAATTATACAAACAGTTAGCATGTTAGCAATTAAACAGACATAGATAAATTAGATCAAGTTAATGGCAAAAAATAAAAGGGGTTATATATATATATATATATATATATATATATATATATATATATATATATATATATATATATATAAGCAATGGGGTGTTCTAATACATGTGCGCACTACTGTATATCTATATGGCTTATTTCTCTAGAGACTAAGGGAATGAGAGGAGGCAAGCGGTGTGACAGGGGAGGATTGGTGATGTCATAAATCACCAGCCCCATCCTGTGTTCTGGTTGCAGAGAATGAGTCATGATGCTACAGTGCACTGGAGTGCAAAGGGGTCTCTGTGGGGCTCGTCCCAAAATGCTGGGACCTTTTAGGACAACCCTGTATGCCTAGTAAACCCCTCCTGTGTTTGAGGCCCACACAAAAGCTAATTAAATGTCAATAGTGATTAGAATATTCCAGTAAACCATTTTACAAAGATCCAGCAAAACGTCTCAATGAAATCAGCAAGGTGTTACATCGAGGTGCTACTGCTCTCTAGTGGGACAATTTATATTGTCATGTATTTACATTAGTCAGATCCTGTCAGCTCTTCCTGTATCTGATATAACAAGGACCCTCAGACCTGCATGCCTCTAGCAGCCCGGCAGTGGCCGTGCAAAGCAAATGCACTCAAATGAAGCTTAGCGCTGTTATGATCAGCCCAGTCACTATCAGCATACTCAGGATAGAGTGGATTTCAAAATGAATTACACGCTATCAGGTTCTGAGGATCCGGTAACAAAATAGGACAGCCGATATTGTACCAGACAAATCGGTACAGTTGAAGGGATTCCTGTTGAATATAAACTAAATGAAAATGCACGGCACACTGAAGAAAAAGTACAACAAGTCTGTTAATTACTTTATTAAAATAATGTTCTTGGTATTTTTTAATAATTATGAGCAAAATGTCAGGACACCGGGTCCTTTGATGGAAAACCGGGACTGTCTGGCTAAACCGGGATGTTTGGTCACCCTACACATGTACCGTGTTGTTTTTTCTCCTTGGGAGTTGGATATAAAATTACATTGTACTGATTATTCATATATTTCATATGGCTAAATGAAATGTATACAACAGAATGTTTTACTGTAACCCTTTTTCTTCAAGGGTAATAGCTTAAAATGCCTAATAGATCATGTTTTTATGTTTCCAATCATTGTGAGTGGTTCTGGGTTCTGTTGCTCCAAGTTTGATTTATATTATTTTATCTGTACGTTTGCCAAGTTTTGTCATTGAACTTGCCTGGATAATCCTTCTAGTCCCTTGCATGTTGCGCTGCTTCCTCGTCCCTTTCAAACCATGAGAGAATGTTACTTTTCACTTGCAACTATCACCATGGCAGCACATAGATGCCCCGTGGTCTATAGTAAAGTATTGTAGTGAGGCAGTCGGTGCGCTCACTGCGGCGCCATCTTGTGAACTTCCGGGGGCGCAGCAAGCCTTGGCTGGCCCGGCAGCTGAAGACCTTGTTTAAATAGTTGCCACAAGGGACTGTGGGACTTCCGGGTTGTGTGTGTGTGTGTGTGTGTGTGTGTGTGTGTGTGTCTGTGTGTCTCAGTGTGTGTGTCTCAGTGTGAGTGTGTGTGTCTCAGTTTGAGTGTGTGTGTCTCAGTGTGTGTGTGTCTCAGTGTGTGTGTCTCAGTGTGAGTGTGTGTGTGTGCATGTGTGTGTCTCAGTGTGTGTGTCTCAGTGTGAGTGTGTGTGTCTCAGTTTGTGTGTGTGTCTCAGTGTGTGTGTCTCAGTGTGTGTGTGTGTGTGTCTCAGTGTGAGTGTGTGTGTGTCTCAGTGTGTGTGTGTGTGTGTGTGTGCATGTGTGTGTCTCAGTGTGTGTATCTCAGTGCGGCGTGTATGCATGTGTGTGGGTTGAGCTCCCTCAGTCTGCGGTTAGCAGCATTGCTCTAAAAGGGCAGGGCCTTCCCCAGAGGCTCTTGTCAGATTGTAAGGAAGGGGACTGCTGCCTAATAAAGATCTGATTTTGTTGAGCTGCATGCCTGGCTCTCTGTACAGACCTGGTAGGCGTTGTGCTTGTCAAGATTGCTACAGTGTAGGAGGTGGGGCCAGCAGGGTTGGAAGGTCACAATGTCACATGGTGTGAATGGAACCCAGAAGTACTGTAGATACAATATGCAGCTGACAAAGTAACTAGAAAGATTATCTAAGCAAGCTCAAAGCCAGGTAAGGCACTGAGAGAAATTATTCAAACTCAGTATTGAAGCAATAGAACCCAGAACCACTTCGAATGATTGTGAACATAATAAAAAAGATAAATGTGCATTTTAAAAATAGTATGGCATTTGAAAGTATTTAGCCTTAAAACTACAGACCTTTGATGTCAAACTGTATCGTAGTCATAAAACAGATTTGGAAACAGCTGTGAGAGCAGAACTGCAGTGACACCTAGTGTTTTAGGGACTAGCTTCCTAAAACAGGAAACCTTGCACCTGGTGTTTGAGGGACTAGTTTCCTAAAACAGGAAAGCTTGCACCTGGTGTTTGAGGGACTATAGCTTCCTAAAACAGGAAAGCTTGCACCTGGTGTTTGAGGAACTATAGCTTCCTAAAACAGGAATGCTTGCACCTGGTGTTTGAGGGACAATAGCTTCCTAAAACAGGAAAGCTTGCACCTGGTGTTTGAGGGACTATAGCTTCCTAAAACAGGAAAGCTTGCACCTGGTGTTTGAGGGACTATAGCTTCCTAAAACAGAAAAGCTTGCACCTGGTGTTTGAGGGACTATAGCTTCCTAAAACAGGAAAGCTTGCACCTGGTGTTTGAGGGACTATAGCTTCCTAAAACAGGAAAGCTTGCACCTGGTGTTGCGAGAAGCTGAGTGGTTTCACGGCCATCCTGAAAAAAAGCAATACAATTCTAGATGAGTTTCCATACGGATCTTATCATCCCTTTTTCTCTGTTGGTCCAACTGGCTGTGCCTGATACCTCCTGTGAAATATATATATATATATATATATATATATATATATATATATATATATATATATATATATATATATATATATATATATATATATATATATATAGTATTGTGCTAAAGGTATACCTACTTAAAGGTTTTCATTCCACTAGATGGCACTGCAACACAGTGTAAACAAAAGCAAGAGGCACCTAGTATGCTGGTGAGTGTTTCTATAGGATTCTTGAGCCCTGCTATGAGAATACCATGCTCTTAGTTTTAAAAACACCCATGAAGACAATTTTTGTCAAACATATTTGCTCACATAACTTTGTTTCTGTTATTATTGATGGTTTCCATAACATCCTGGAGAAGCCCATAGTCCTCTTAGTTACTATAGTACCTAATATAAAATGCTGTCCACATGCATCACCAGGGTTATAATGCTGAGGATGTGCTCTAATTAAAACACTCTGCATCCCTGCCTTTATTTGACAGCTCAGCTGGAGTCTTCTAAAAAGGAATTTTCCATTAAAAAGCCAACAATAAGAGATGCATTGTGCAGACAGGTGCACTGTTATGCTTTATCGATGAAAGAATAGGTTAGTTAAATCTGCACCTAGTAGTGCAGTATGTTTCTTACCTTTCATTATTTTAGCATCAGCGTGTATTTGCTGTTTGAAAACAACAACCCTCAACCTTATTCAATTAATCAAAAATAACAGCCTACTATACAGTATCGTTATCACTGTCATCAATACATGTTTCTTGTCAAACCTACTTATTGGGAATAAAGCCACAAAGAGGACTTTATTTTGCAGATGCCAACAGCTGCCTAAATGATGGAGACACAGTTGGCATTGTACACGCCCACACAGAAAGAATAAGAATTACATAGAAATGGGTTCCTGAGTGGCTCTCCTGGTAAAAGCACAGTCACGTGGTGTGCAGCGTGAGTCATACAGTCAGGGGAGCACGGGTTTGGGTACTGGCTGTGCGAAGTCACCCTATAATTCCTGTAACAGCACAGTCAGAATGGATGAGAATCTGAAACCCTATACTTCCTGTAACAGCACAGTCAGAGTGGATGAGAATCTGAAACCCTATAATTCCTGTAACAGCACAGTCAGAATGGATGAGAATCTGAAACCCTATACTTCCTGTAACAGCACAGTCAGGGATGTCAGTTATATTTTAGTGCCATGCAATACAGTATTGTGTGAGAGATCAACCTTAGGGAGTTTAAAATTGCTAGATAATGGTTCCATTGCTATTTTGGGAGTTTAAGTAAGCCCTGGCTTAACTAAAAGTACTAATTTGAAATATTAAAATCCTGTATTTATTATTATTATTATTATTATTATTATTATTATTATTATTATTATTATTATTATTATTATTATTATTATTATTGCTGAATAGGACCAAACTATTAAAAATATACAGTTTACTTTATAAGCTGCTACCAGGAAACATACTGTTCTTTTAGTCTTGGAACTGCTTATATTTGCAGGTTTAAACAACTATAATTAATGAGAATGTAATAGTCTTATATTGAGCTTGCAATCCTGCTTGACCATGTGGTTCAGAAGCTGTCATTACTTGGATCCATACTTAATACAGTATTATAATAGCACACTGAGTGACTGGAATCAACACAGTGAATAAGCATGGTTGAAATGTGTGGTCTAAATCTAGTTCACAAATGGTGTTTAATTCCTATACTAACTTAAGTCTATACTTACTAAACTGTATTAAGACTCGAAAAAGGCTGCAATACAGCTGATAAGGGACATTAACTGACCCAGAACCACAATAATATCCCAACACTAATGGCCACATTCAGTAACAATAGGCAACCATTGACTTGGCTCAAAGTTCATTGTGTTTTTAGAAGAGGCTAAGCTGGAAAGATGTGTGAATGTTATAAAACTAAAGAGAGTGCGGTGTAAATGCAGGACAAATCAAACACCGGCGAGCCGTTGTTGGTTTTATTGATTTGCTGCATCACAAGATAAATACAAAAATACAATTTTATAATACATATAATGGTTCTTCAAAACACACTTTTTAAAATGTTTTCTCCATTTTAATTAAAAGGACAATAAAAACAAGAACACATCCACACCACGTAAAGAATGACTGCTGTACAACTCAGAGTTGTACACCTTTATATAATTTGGGGGAGGGGGGCGAAGGTTTCAGTAGTTTCATGCTTATCCTCCTTTTTGGCAAATTGAAGATTCAAATCGTTGAGCACTCTTAAAATGTTGACTTTTTATAGGTCTGATTACAAGCACCTAAGCAGGAAAGAATTGCAAGACGTTCCTCGTGGACAGTCACACAGCTTCCCGATCCGGGCACCTTTCCTCAAAGCACACTGCTCCCCAGCGTCGCACTGCCAACCAAACAAGACACACAAGTTCAGCTTCCTACAAACGCGACAGAAAGCGAATGACAGAGAAACGGAATGTCAACTGAAAATAACGGAGAAAAAAATTACATGTTGTTTCTTAAAAGCCACATACTAAAACTCGTTTCTCATGAACAAACAGGCGCACTCATTTGTCACATAAAAATGGAATGACAAGAGATGAAAGCTGTTTTTCCACACTATTTTACAAGGTGGGGATTTAAACAAACAACTTGCCATTCCGCTGTTTTAACATGTCCCTCCGTACATGCACATCGCTTACAAACGTAAATGCAGGTCTGCGTTTAAAATGTTGCACTAAAAGTACGAGTTTTCAGATTTAAGTTACTGGAATTATTATTAGCTATATAAAAAAGTCATGTTTTTCCCCAAGTATAATTATAACTGTATCTCACCATGGGCAGTTGGCCATACTTCTTCTCGTAGTAAGGCATTCTCTTGCTTTTAAGTTTTTCAAGAACTTCTTGCAAGGCTTCTATCTGTTAAGGGTGGCAATGTAGACAGCCATCTTTATTGTAGTAGCGAGAATTAATACATTGTGAGACACAAATAAACGATGAGCAGTTGGTAATACAGGCTAGCAAACGAAAACAAATATGATGTTATGATATAATAATAACAGAAGAATACATGTTTTAAAATAACCACATTTAAAACCAAAAATACACAGAGTTCGATTACAGTTTTTGGTCGACAGATATCATAAAAGCATGCGACATGCCTACATTCGCACTGATGAAAAACGAGAACACTAGTTAGTAGTTTTCTAATAAATTAGGCTACCGATTAACCAAACATAGTATGCAGAAAAAAAAATAGAAATATTTGAAAAGCAAAGAAGAAATTAAATTACAAGCCATCTGTAGTGTTCATAGTTATTACTATCATACATACCAGTTGCTTTTCGTTTAAGGTGTCTTCCTTGTCCAGAGACCGGGTTTCTAACTCGGTTTCCTGACCGTTGGTGTGGAAAAAGAGAGCAGCGCTGAGCAGAGTGAAGAGGTAGAGGCGGGAGCTGTCCATGGTTCTGTAGCTCACTCTGTGATCTGATGCACACAATCTGTATCACTTCAAACAAGCAAGCGAACACTGACCGCTGCAGACCCGGACCGCCCTGCCTTTATAGGACCCAGGACCCTCTCGAGTGACGTCCTGAACAGCAAAACATAACAGAGAGATTTCAAAAGAGATTTATCAAGGCTGTTTTGAATCAATTAAGTGGCAAGGCAGAAACAAGAGGACCGTATGGAAAATAAAGTGGGTCTTGAGACGTTATATTGGCGTCAGCAGTAAGGATTATCCAGACTGCTCCTCCGATCAGAAGTAAATAAGCGTTTGCATTACTGATAAATAAAGTTAAGCTTCGCATTTGACTCTCAATTAGTAAATTATTGTCCAGACAGAAGGAAAATATGACATGCCAAACTTTAATTTAGACTAATTTTGACAAAATGATTTGTGTTTGCTTTACCTCGGTGATATGACTTGTTGTGGTTAAAAAGGAAAAGGTATATATCGTTTCTGTATGATTTTAAGATTGATTTGATCTATA